>RPOG01000396.1:0-389058 GCA_008086565.1 Thalassoma bifasciatum
TATATTTGAGTGTTGTGATTTCATTCAGTGAACAACGTAAAAGTTAAGTTAAATAGATTTTTCCGATAAACAAAAACTGAAATGTTGCCAAAATTCTTATTTCACAATCACTTGAAAATATACGTGCATATAAATGTAGTGCTTGAGATGAAACACTCAGATTAATTATGTTGTAATCAACAGCATGGTTTGTGACTCCTGTTTTCCTCTCCTTCTTGAGTGCTGTGTTTGTTTTTGGATCTATTCTCATCTTTTATCAGGATGTGGTTTGATTTGTGAACATGCGTGTGATTTATTGTGTGTTAACATTTAGTGGCACTTTGCATTTCCTCTGTGATCATCCACTGTTCTTAAATGAGCTCATCAGTTATTGCTCCCAACAGACACCTCAGTCATTCCCAGCTTCTGTTCCTCTTAAAATGTTGGAGTTAATCTGATGATGGCTGCACATCATCATTAACTTTCATCCTGTCCATCATATTTCACTGTCTTGAGCAGTGCGTATGGTCCAAGAAGTTATTCTGAAAAAGATAGAAAAGACAGGAAAGACAAGAGACAAAAGCAGGAAATGAAACAGTGATTTTTTTTAGACTTTTTTAGTTCCTGCTGTAAAAATTGGTCATGAGAAACAGCATTCACTTTAAAACTTCTGGGGGCAGTTGTAAAGTCTTTTAGTGTTTAGTTCTAAGAGTTTTTAAATGAAGCAAGTCTACATCATTACAACAAACCTTAAACCTCTATAAAACCGATTTTTACACTCTAATTTTTGAGAAATAGTGCCATGGGGTAGGTGTCAGACAAGACGTTCACATCACGCTAAAGAAACGGATGTTTTTCTGGTTTCAAGTTCATTGAAAATATTTTTCAGTGCGTGCTACATTTGACCGTTTAAAATAAGAATAAAGAAATTAAATTCAGAAGAATAGAGAGAATAAATAGCTGCTTATTCTTCCATTGACTTTTGTTTGGTGTTGTTGAATGAATTGGATGATTGAAGGCTGAAGAAGCAAGGGACATTGGCAATTTAATGAGTTATTCACTTAACAAACAGAAGAAATATGTGTTTTGGGCTCAATAGACATAGATTTCATACTTCAGTTCAGCTTTGGGATGGATTGTACCCATTTAGCCAAAAAATAGCTGCAATGCCCTTCTTCCTTTGTTTTTATTTTCTGAAACTGTTGGATTGTTTGTGTCACAGTCTCCAATTAGGATAAATGGAAATTAACTACACATTTTTTCAAGCTATAATGAAATGTTCCAAAAGGGCACCAGTACTATGAAAGCCAACATTTACACCTACCTTGCAGGAAACCCTTTGAGTGTATGAAGTATTTCTCATTCCTGGTAATGGTTGGTAATTTAACATGATCTGCTCAGGTTTTGGTGTTCCTGAATAACACTGACCTCATTTCACCGTTTCCACAAAGGGACCCTGATGACACATGCACAAACACACCAGACTGTCATTCATCCAGAGTGATAGATTTGACAGAACTGTCTATGTCTATGGCTCTTGATTTTGTCCATGAGTTCCTTCATTGGACAGATCTTACACCTCACGAAGCTACTGAACACAGTAACACAGTAACAGTTTGGGAGTGATTGTTGGACTTCTTTGTGAAAGAAATGCTGTTTTATTTTGCTGCTACACTTCATGTCATCAAAAGCAGTTTTTGTATTTTAAAATGTGTTTATTTTTTTAAGCCTGCTGAGAGGTTAGATGTCCAGGTGAAGCAGTAATATGCTTGTTCGGTAGCTGTGTGCTGTTGCTTTTGTTGCAGATGCAACCAGCAAAACCATATATTTCAGCTTCATGTGGGCGTCAGACTTAAAACTACCAAGATGGCATAAATAAAAAATGATGAAGTCCAACAATAGGGAGACTTTTAAGGGAAACCTACTAAAATGTAACTTACACGCATGTATCCAGTAGATATGATCCCTCGAGTCCTCAGATGTTGACATATTTGTTTCCAACCGCCCTCAGCTCCTGATCTGTCCTCCTGTGACTCGGTTCTTCTATGGGCGCCGGGAGCCCTTCCATAAACTGCTGATTCAGGGAGACTCAGCGGGCAGACTGTCTCTGTGGAGCATCCCAGACGCCGCTCCTCCAAAGCTGCAGTCACCTCCTCCAGGTATGAACTGTTGTAACATTCCCCCAGAAAAGAAACATTTCAACGATCTTGATCTTAAAAAAACACACAATTATTTATATAGAAAGGTTTCAGTTCATATACACGTGCACAAATTCTGAAGCCTATTTTAACATCAGCATTTCTGTATCAAGAACATGAAAGGCACTGTAAAAAAGCAACAAAATCATCTCTCTGTTCACAGAAAGTCACCCTTAGGAACTGTCTGCACCTGTTTCTTTTCAAAGCATTGCCTCTGATACATCAAGTTAAATTTTACTCTTTTGGGGTTGTAGATTCCAAGGAACTCTGAGGAAATTCTTTTTTCCTGTTTTTTAAAAAACTTTCTTATTTAAGGTGTAGGTGTTTATCGATGAATAAACATCTATTTTCACAATTTCCTCTTCACTGTTTCTTGGTTTCTCTCTCTTGGACATGACAACCTTAGTAACAAATACTTAGCATTAAAACTAGTTTCAAATAAGCAGACTGACTCAGTTGTTAGAGCAGGTGTCTCAGGTGCAGTAATTCTTTGTTGCAATGTCATACTATCTGTCCTTTTCCCAGCAGTATTTGACATGTCCTCTTCCTTTCTCAAATGTTTTTTTTTGTCTTGCTGTCCTGTTTAGTAAAAGCCCAAAACAAAAAACAAATATAACCTTAAAAATGATATTTATTCTGAGGAAAAGCCTCTCCATTTCATGTTTGTTGTTTTTTCCTTGGGTTATTTATAGAGGCTGGTCTCTAATCATCTGCTTCTTTTTTGTTTTGACTTTTTGTGTGTATATCTTTGTCTCCTTGCAGAGCTGCAGGTATCGTCCAACATCAGTCTCCAGGAGGCGTTTGATAAGTTGACCCCTGTATCTGCAGGAATCATTGACCAGCTCAGTGTCCTGCCTGGAAAAGAAGAACCAATCAAGGTCTGAACTGAAAAAGATGTGTGATGCAGAGCTTATACAAAAAAAAAAGTATGAAGACCTTTGTGGTTTTAGGGATATTATTGGCTAAGTAATTTGTTTTTGTGTACTTTATGAAAAGGTACAGGCCCCAATCATCCTAATAATCTAATGACATTTCTTTCAGGTCACTATTCTGTGTTTATGATAACCTGGAGATTACTTGAGCCTACTCAAGCTAAAATAACTGGATAACTCTAGTTTTAGTTTTTTACAGATTCTGACTGTCTTTGTGTTTTTTTTTCCACAGGTGACAGCAAGTGTGTACATCCCCTCTCAGGGTCGCCTGGTATGTGGGAGGGAAGATGGCAGTATCATCCTGGTTCCTGCGACTCAGACGGCCATCGTTCAGCTGCTCCAGGGGGAGCACATGCTCAGGAGAGGTGAGGGAGGGAGGGAGGGGTTATTGTAGGGTAAAATATCCTGGATTCAGAAATCATAGGAAAATCAGAAGTAAAAGTCGCACCAGTGCATATTCATCAACTGTATAATAAATGAACAAAATCTCTGTGACGTCACCCTTGGGTTTGCCAAAGAAAATTGGCTGGCATGGCCATATTGAAAATGGGGCGGGCTTTCAGTCTTCACACTGAGAGCTACAAGGTGCCTTATTAGGGACTTAGGCTGAAAACATTTTCTATACCAGGCTGTAAATGTGCTTATTTCTGTGGTGAAAATACCTTTTTGGCTTGGTGTATTATTTCTGGTATTTCCAGAGCCAGCCAAGCAGACACTCCACAAACTGTAGACTTCAGCACTTCCACACTGTCTCATATTTTTACATCTGAGGTTGCCACTTGTACATAACATAATGTGTTTTGTGTACCAAACATTTTCTGCATACATCCATGCAAATGAAATACAAATAAAACTAACCCAAAATGTGACTGTCTTTATTTTAAGACTATTCTGTATTTGTCACCTTTTACAGATGTTAGATTTGTTAGATTTTTGTTGGGTAATTTTTTTTTTATTTTCCCCTTTTAGCACAGTTTTCCCACATTCATTCTGATTTTCATCTGTGTCCTGCAGGCTGGCCCCCCCATCGCACCCTGAGAGGTCACAGGAACAAAGTGACATGCGTCCTGTACCCTTACCAGATCTCCCCACGCTACGACCAGCGTTCCCTGGTGTCTGGAGGAGTTGACTTCTCTGTCATTGTCTGGGATATTTTCACCGGAGAGATGAAACACATTTTCTGTGTCCATGGAGGAGAGATCACGCAGCTTATTGTCCCCCCTGAAAACTGCAGTGTAAGACCTCTGACAAATCTCTGGTTTTTGTTAGTTTGTTTGTGTCTCGTCCTTTTCATTTCTTGACCTTTATATCGTGTCATTTCAAGGGGATTTATCTCAATGCTCTTTGTTCTTTGTTGCATCTGAGTCTGATGAGAAGGATGCAAAGGAAGTGTTTGCCATTTTGCTGACATTAGATTTAAATGTTAGGTGGTGATGTCATTGCAGTTACTATGGAAATAACTTTGATGGCATTAAGTCATTGTGGTCAAATGTTGAATGCACACAATCACAAACATCTGCCAGATGGAAATATTTCAGGGTTTATCAGACATTCAGTTTAAAGAAATCAAGAGAAGTTTTTATTTCAAGAGTTTTCCTAAATTATCTAAAGAAAATTTGTGATGGTGAGATTTGAATTTGTTCATTTTTGCATGTGCATGTGGTATGTTACCAGCATTCAAGAATTCAGATTGAGTAGCCAGGTGCTGTGTTTCCTCTTCAGACACGGGTGCAGCACTGCGTCTGCTCGGTGGCCAGTGACCACTCTGTTGGCCTGCTCAGTCTCAGAGAACGAAAGTGCATCATGTTGGCCTCCAGACACCTCTTCCCTATCCAGGTCATTAAGTGGCGTCCAGCAGACGACTACCTGGTCGTTGGATGCTCTGATGGCTCTGTCTACGTCTGGCAAATGGATACAGGTAAGAAAGATGTCAAATAAAAATCAGGAAGCCATTACATTGTCATAACTTCATAATGAATTAGTTCTTAGTATGAAATTCAAAGATAATTCTTGGGGAAAATGTGAAAATTGTCACACTGAGGCAGGCATGAAAAACATGAGCTTGAAATTCAACCTGGAATGTTACTTTAAAAAAAGTGAGAACGTTGAACTATTCCTTTCAATTTTCTTCCATCTGCAGACGACAGACGAGGTAGATAGGGAAAAGTCAGTGTAGTCCCCTGGTTGTAATCGAACTTACTACTGATCGGTGACCTTTTGACACACGCACACACACACACACACACAGATGTAACTGAACTTACTCGACATCACGACCCTCTAACGTCCCATCGATTCACACTTTAATTCCTTCCACACACACATGAGTCCGCAACCTGTACATTTAGGGCCATGGCTCACAGGCCCGTCTCTGTCTCTCTCTTACACACACACACACACACACACACACACACACACACACACAGGTACCGCTTCTCACTCAATACCTGAGCCAATACTGATGTCTGCTCTGTCTACAGCTAATGATGTCTCTCTAAATGTTTTTTCTGTCTGTAAAGGTTGAGAGTCCTTGCGGTCAGAGATGGAGAAGACTCTATCTGTCTGTGACCTGAATCATATTCAAGAGACAAAAGATGATGATACTGAGCACTGAGGCAAAAGGGAGATGGTGTGAGAGAGATTGGGAGATTGATATAAATGGAAGGAGAGTGCAAGGACAAGAAGAGAAGATTGATAAAAGCTTAGATCCCTGACAGAAAGGGGCCAAGACAAAAGCACAGTACCATATAAAGAGGAGATACAACAAGCAGGGCATCACTAGTTTTTCTGTGGTGGCTTTGGAGCATTCAGTTTGAGTTTTGACCTTTGACTTCTTTTTCTTCTGCTAAAACTCATCATATTTTCCTGAGTGACTGGTTACATGTTGAAAACCTGCTTTACGACTTGAATCTGAAAGAGAACAATATGAACATCATGAACCATTGAAAAAGGATCCACACTTAAGATTTAGACCACATGCACGCTTGGAAAAGTTTGAAGAAGGCTCATTTTGTCCCAGACGTCTTTATCATGGCTTCTATTTACAAACAGGGAAGTTGCCCCCTGCTGGTCACTAGATCACTTTTATTTCGGGGTCATTGATAGATAGGACTTTTAAATAGGCTGTTTTTAAAATACGTAAAATAAGGAAATATATTTGGAAATTGTCCAGAACAATTTGGAATGAAGTGTGCACGTTCATTAATGAAAAAATCCCAGTTAAGAGATTTGCATGTTTTTAAAGTTGAATTCAAAAGTTAATTTGGGCGACCATAATCTGTCCCAAAATTAATTTACTTCCTTAAGATCACGAATAGTGCAACAAGTATCAGTGATTAAATAAACAGTTTAAAATGAAAAAGCTTATAAATTTGCAGATAAAACGTATTCACAGTTTTGGGGCAGTTGCCTGACATGATATCCAAAAGTGACTAATACATTAGAGTAGTTAAATAATAGGTTTACTTGAAAAGAATGACTTAATAACCTTCAGGGTGTTTCATGTGGTTCCTCAGATGTGTCTGGTTGAGGAAATACTCTGTCCTTGGAGTGGTTTTCAAAATTAAAGTTCCAAAATTGTGTGTTCCTGATGGTTGCCCAAGATGATTTTTCATACATCAAACATATTTGGACAACATTTTTTTTTTTATTATGATGGAAACATAAGTACAAATACTTGATAATTTTATAAGTGAATGCAAAAGTGTTAGAAATTATGCCAAATAAGGCAATGGGTTTAGATTGATTTTAAACTAGTCCAGTTGGACAAAAGTGGTGCGCCTCACATCTTTGACCCTTAATGAGTAGAGAAGTAGAATAAATCTGTCCATAGATCTGGGTATTCTTAAAAGTTCTGTTTCTTCAGTAATTTATTCAACTTCTGTTTACAATTAGTGGAAGCTTTCCACAGGCTGTCAAAATAATGCAGTTCCTGGTTTGCCAGTTTCATGTTTGTTTTTTCCTATTTGTTTTTCCAGGAGCCTTGGATCGCTGTGTGATGGGTATAACTGCTGTAGAGATCCTGAACGCCTGTGATGAACTTGCTCCGGCCACCGTGGACGCACTAAGCCACTCGGCTGTGAATCTGAAGCAGGCAATGACCCGACGCAGCCTGGCAGCGCTGAAGAACATGGCTCAACACAAACTGCAGACGCTCGCCACCAACCTGCTCGCGGCTGACAATGCAGACAAGGTAAAATCAATCCACCGAATCACACTACAGCAGCGTTACAGAAGATAAACAATAACAGGAATTAGTTAAAAATTAGGGAGCAGACATTTTGAGCAGAAAGGACGAGAGTTTTATTTGCATTGCCTTGATTGACAAGTCCTCTTTGAAAGTTTGCAGAAAATCAACTGTTTGCTTCAGCTAAATTCTGTAGAAAACAAAAATTCTGATTTTGTCCTGTTTTCACCAAACCCCAAATGATGAAAATATACTTTGTATTCAGGCTTCAAAAATTCAGTGAATTTTGCTTGGGCTGGTAGAGGTGTAGGACTTCATATTGCAGTGATAAATGAGACAACAGTGAGTTAAATTTTTCCAAACATCAAATTTGTAGTTTCTTCAAATGAAGTGCTACCACCAGTACTTTTTCTATTTTCCTTAGGCTTGAGAGTGCCTGAAAATGTGTAGTATACACTTATTTCTTATTTTCTAAAATTTCAAGAGGATAAAATCAGTAAAAACCTGTGTCAGTTTTTTGTCTAATGATTTAAAGCTTGTTAATGTTGTTACATTGTATAAAGACATGATTGAGTTACATCAGCTAAAAGCCATGGTTTTCCTGAAACAATAGAGGTGCAGGACTTCATCTTGTAGCAAAAAAATAGACAACAGAATAAAAAAATGTGACATAAGCAAAAAAAAAAAAAAAAAAAAAAGGCCAGAAACTGCTTGGGATCCAGAGGGTTAAATGGATTTTTAATAACTGATGATATTTTTGACAGTGGTTTAAATGCAAATGAGGAAAAGTGGTTTTCAGAGTGGTTCAGTTTTTATCAGATGATATTGCATCTTGGAATCTTAATGCTGCCTTTGAATGGATTCGGATCAAATGTTATTGTTGCTTCTCATCAGTGACTATATTCTCTTGAGACAAACACACACACACACAATACTTCCTTGTAATCCTCACACACGAACATCCCACTCCTCATCTCAGTCAGATAGCTGGCTGGAGTTGCAGACCAATTAAAACTCTGCTGGAGACAAACCTTAAGGTCATATCTACAGTCTGAGTTTGTGAGTGTGAGTGTGTGTTCTTGCGTGTGTGTCTGGGTGTGTAAGGGAAAAGGAAGACATACTGGGATCTCCCAGGAAAGGCCGAACTATCTTAAATGTCAAAACCTTTAAAAAAGAAGTGCAGTGTTTTCTTTACGTACAGCTCATATGCCTTACTGAAAACTCTGCCAAAGAGTTTGAAACATATTAACCATTGTTACATAATAGATCTTGACCACCAAAGTTGTTGAGAGATCTGGTTGTTCTTTATCTCTGTGGCTTAGTGTGACTCTGTCACATTGAAATGACATTGACCTCAAGCACATTCATTTAAAAATCTGAAATCTAAAGTGTTAAAAGATTTGGTAGCATACACCAGTCATTCAGCATCCTCTAGTCTTTACAGTCATATCTTTGTTTCCTTAAAACCTCCCTGTTTTGGGGGTGTTGAATCTTCTCTGAGCCTTTGCTGATTTAGTTGTCTGTTTTTTTCCTGCTGCTATTTCTCTAAAGATATCTGTAGCCTTTGGTAAATTCATCAAAATGCTTGAGCTTTATATTTCTCTTCTACCTTTAGGTTCTGTCTTCAGGTTCCCCTTCAGAAAACTCAGAACATGATCCAGAAATATTAAATGTATCCCAAGGGGGAACTTTTCTAACATCTTCTGATGAATGCCAGTTTACCCTTTAGACCCTATTCTTATTCTCTAACCTACTAATCCTAAGTTAACTGTTGTTGCTATATAAAATGTGCTATCTATCTGGGCTACAACCTACACTATAGTTATAGAAATCACCAAATCCATGTTTTTATTTTTGTTTTTTTTTAGTCCAAAAAACATTGCAGTTCGATAACTGTTCACATTGCACTTCATATTCAGAGCAAATCTTCCATGGCGACCCCCCAGGGTATGAAGGATTCACCTGTCAGACTTGGATGATCTGATCTGCCCTGACGGAGTTGACCCCGCCCACCTGGGCCTCCTGGCACAGAAAACAAACGCCCTGAATTATTTAGTGTCTGTGCAGCGTTTAGTTCTGCTGCTGGTACAGTTTGACTTTTACACTCATAGTCTTGAGCTGTTTGCCTCAGCCTTCCACCTGTTCTCCTCTTGTGTTTTGGTCTTTTTCTCCTTTTTTCCTTCCAGCAGATAACCTTTGTGTTGTCTCCTTGTGTCCCCTGTGTATGGCGTTTTATTGTAAGCATCTCCCGGGTTTTTCCTGCCATAACTGCCCTTAATCACAGCTCTTTTCTGAAAATACCGACACACAGCATCTGCAATCTTTTCTTCCAATTCTATCAAAAAACATCGCTGTTGTTCTCTTTCCTACCTTCCACCGGGTGTCATTTCTCTTTCATATCTCTCCAAATTATGGGTCAACACTATCCTCTATTCTCAGATTGTGTCTGAGAGTGTGTGCTCCCCTGTTGTGTGAAATGACAGATAATGACTGTGAAATGTCAGACTATCAACCTGGCCAGACATTACACCCAGTCAGCTTCTAGTCTTTCTCTGTGTTTACAGCTGATGTTTGTTGTTGCTGCTCAGGTTTTCAGCGTGTGCCTTTGAGGTTGCCCTCTGCAGGGTTTGATGAGCCTACAGGATTATGAATATGTTTCTATTAAAAAAAATTAAGACAATGAAATTTGTTCAACAGAAAAGAATAACATCATAATATGATCAGCTAAAAGTGGTGACAAATATTCCGGTGACCCACTCTTAAATACCATGATTTTCTAGTTTTATGAAATGCACCTCTATAAGTAAGTTATCAAATAGCAGGGGTCTTAGCAAGCTATTAACCTAGATTTAATATTCCTAGGTTTTTATATTGATAACTGTAATTAATTCTAGTTCAAGAAGTTGTCTTGAACCTAGAAAAACAGTTTGAAATAGGGTGCCAGTATTCTGAAAACCCAAAAAGAGGACACGCTGTCCAACCTGTTAGAGATCCTGCAAAAACAGCTGACGTTACTCAAAGACAACAAAACAGCTCCATAACCCATACATTTATGTAAAACATATTTTCTGTTTGAGGCAAAATTTTCTATACTGTAAACATAAATAATGTATAAAAACTAATTTCTGCCAGTTACAAATGTAAAAATGAACAATAACTGCCTTTGTAAAGATTTTCTTTGCCCATATTAAGACAAAAATTGAGATGAAAAGTCAGATTGATGAGGTAAAAAGTCAAAATTTCAACTTTCATCTGAATATTTAGACTTTTTCTAGAACTTTAACTTTATAATCTCAAAATATTGATATTGTCATTTCAAAATTTCAACTTGTCTCAAAATTTAGACTTTTTATCTCAAAATTTCAATTTTTTTGTCCTATTATTTTGACTTCATCTCAAAATTTTTGTCTTTTCCTCCTAATTTTGACTATAGACTCAGAAAATTTTGACTTTTTATCTCTAGCATTTGAGTCTTACATGTCATGATTTCTGACTTTGAGGTTGGGGAATTGGAATAATGTCAGTAGTCCAGTGCAGCAACTTGTTACAAACATCAATGGTCTGTACAACAGGCTGAGAAAAACCCAGACATTTTAGGGACTTTTATGCAATCCCCCCAGACATAATTTTGCAACCATAAAGGAGGACATGCATGGGTAGAAGACAAAGTTTCGTCACTTCATTAAAAAAAAATTCATTTGCTTCATTGACTCCTCCACTACAGTGATTGATGGTGCTGATGGTTAAGGCAGTCTTTACCATGAAAAACACTCAATATTTGTCAAAGGGATCAGGAGTCCCTCTTCTCCTCAAAAACAAGAACATCTGGATGCTCATTTGCTGAAGACCACTCTGTCAATGCCTTGAATAGTGTTGACCTGGCAGCACAGAGCTCAGCCAGAATAAATCTGTTTCATTGATACTTAAAAAGACCTCCACCTTGGCCTGTGGAACTTCCATGTGTTTCACTGAAAGCAAGTCAAAGAGTTTTCTTTCAGTGACTGTATCAAAATGTCTTTATCCACAGTTTGTGTCCCTGATGTATTTTTACTGTGTTTGTTTGTGCTTGTGTGTGTGTGCTTGTGTGTTTGTGTGCTTGTGAGCGTGTTGGACTCCAGTGGTGTTTGCCAGAAGGGCCCTGCAGGATGATGACCTTTGGACCAACTGCCCAGGAGCTATAGGACACTGTGTGTTTGTGTGTGTGTGTGTGTGTGTGTTTTGTACAGTCATGACTCTGTGTAGATTTTTCTGTGTTCATCTGTTAACTGTTTGTTGTGCATGAAGATTTCAGCAGTGATCAGATTCTGGTTTATAGTTAAGATATTCAGAGTGACCATCACACAAAAGCGTCTGCACAGGCTTGTTTTAATGTGGGTGATAGATGTTTATGTATAACAGGGAGTTTTTCTGTGTAATGTGGCTGGTTGCCTTTAGATGGCAGTGTTCATCCACCAAAATAGCCAAGTCTACACACACACACACACACACACACACACACACACACACACACACACACACACACACACACACACCAATCTGACACTAAAAACACACTGAAACATGAGGCTGAGCCATACGTGTCATGTTTTTGCCAGGTTAAAATCCTGGACATCAATCAAAGAAAAAGCATGTGTGAAATGTTGTGGCCCTCCTCACTCATTTCTTTGACTGTGAGAATCATGGTGCAGACACATTGTTGTGTTGTTGTGAGATCAGGGCTTGAGTCACACACCGTTAGAGAATGAATAATCTGTGAATGTGGTGAAGCAGCAACGGGGACATGGAGCAGCAGTACTGCAACCTTAACAGGAGAGACTTCTCTAAGGGTTCGTCTGTGTGTGTGTGTGTGTGTCCCAGCTGGATGTGTATTGTGTCTCCTGGTCAGCCAGGGGTCTCCCCACCTAATTATTTGTCAGTCCCTGCTTCTCTCACAGTCACATTCATTTTGATTTGAGAGCTTTGAATGCATGAAAGGTTTCAACCTTTGGCGATTTCCATGGCAAGAAATGGCAATGTGCGCTGACATTCATTTTATCATCAACACTAAAATTTTATTAAGATATTGAAAAAAATCATACAAGAAAGACAAATTAGAATAAAGACATTATATGTAAGATCGCTTTGTATTTACACAGAATGCATTGCAAAACATATGAGGTCTGCAGGATGAAAATAGGCAATGTTTCATCAACCTTTCAACTGTTGAAATCAGGGGTTTCTTAAACTTTTCAGCCTAAACCCCAAAAATACACACAAACAGGCCAAAAACAGACACAAACGAAGAAATAAAAAGGCTTTAAATGCTGAATGAATCTGGGAGGTAGAAAATAGGACTAACTTTTTGTAAACACTGCTGTGTTTCTTGAAGAAATTTATTTCTCCTAATAAAATCTTCCTCCTGTCTAAGTCGTCATGAAGGTCTTGTGGCAACAAAGACGTGGCAGACACATAAAAAAAAATTTTGTTTGCGTCATTCTAAATGAAATTCAACATATTCTTTACTTTTGTTTATACTTTTACAATCATGGATTAAGAACATAACCTAGATAATGATAGTGATATTCATTTTGGAAGACATTTGGCGGCCTCTCTTGCAGCTTTCAAAAACCCTGATTTCATTCCTCCACCCTGGGTACCACTGATTTAAATGCCCCAAAGATAAAATATTCAGTAAATGGACCAGTATTCATCAAGCAATTTTTCAGTTTTCCAGTTTTTTGGGCCACTTAAAGTGCTTTTACATACCCAATCACATCCACCCATCAATAAATTAAACGACACTACAAATATGTATACCAGTTGTGAGGATTTGGTACTTCTAAATGCAGCGTCCTCTAATCTTTCATCATCTGGTGATGTAAAAAACCCAAGGATTGATGACTACTTTCCCTGCAAATCCAGTGTAGCAAGAATTGAACAGAAGAGAAGCAATGCTGCCAGATTGCCAGTGATGGAGGCCTGGATGTCATTATTGTGGATTGATTCTTCATTTTCACAAAATTATATATTTACAAGAGTTTAGAAATTGAGATCAAGTGTTGGTCAAAACAAGGAGGATCCAACAACCATTTTCTGATCTAAATATGACAACAACAGGCCAGTAGTGGCCAAATTTAGTGTCTACCAAGATCATCACAAACAAAACAACTCTCTCGTCTTGTATAGCAAATAAAAAATCCTTCTTGAAACACATCCAGATTAAAGCTAGTGCTTCTGTTTCCCTCTTTTCTTATTTCTTAATCACCTCTACTCCTCTTCCTCACCCACTCTAACAAGATCACAGTCGTCTGATTGCGGTCATCAGGTCATTAACATGTAAACAAACAGAACTATTCTACATAGGGCTGCATGTAGGTGTCTCTGCTAATACAATTAAAATTGAACAGGGTGATAATATTGGTGGCAATTACAGCTAATGGTGTGTGTGTGATTGTTTTTGCTCGGAGGGATGACTAATTTAAATAATCCTCCTGCAGAGCACTTGTTCAAGTCCAGGTTGGGTTTCTGCTAAAGATCTCTTTAACATAGTCATTAAGGCTTAATCAGGGATGTTTTATGCAGCCAATAAATAACAAATGTTTTCTTCATGTGATGAGTGCCACATTTAAATTTAACCTTGTAGCCCATACTGTGTTGTGTAAAGAACTTTGACTGTATTATTCAGTTGTTGTGCTTTTATTGTCCTCATCTTTAGCACTTTAGGAGCAGTTCTCAAGAGAAAAAATACCCTTCAAAGTCAAACAGACATTCACAATCATGAAGTAGGATGCTGTTTGGATCTCTGCTAAGTTTCAGAATTGGAAAAACGTGTAAATCACTCGCAAAACAAAATCGTTTGGTTCCATTTTGAAAAGCAATAGAGATCAAATTTCTTTTAACCCTATTTTGTTGAAGATTGCCTCTTTAGTGTTACCATCCTTGCATGTTGGCTTTTGTAAACCTTCCATTGCGTGCTGTCTCATCAATTTGGATTCAATAAACAAAAAAGTGTTGATTAGAATTTTTTCTGGACACTGAAGAATTGAATTTACACCCACTTTGATCTGTGGTATATACTCAGTTTACATTATTTTTTCCTTTTATCAACTATTCTTCTGTGTGGAGCTGCTCCACCATTTATTCTGCCTAACAGCCAAAGCTGCCTCAGCAACCGGGAATCTGCCAGTTGGTTTCTTATTGAAATGAATTTGATACTTCTGTTTTTCACTAAGTTGATGTGTTCACAATGCTGTCTGGCTAGTATTAAACATTAAAAAATATATTCAGCTCTAAAGTTCTTTTTTCTGTTCTTCAGGGAAATCTACCAAAATACTCTCACAATGCCCTGGTTGTCCAGGCTATGAAGACCAACCTGACGGACCCTGACATGCATGTGCTGTTCTTTGATGTGGAGGCGGTCATCATCCAGCTGCTGACAGAAGAAGCCCAGAGACCAAACCCAATGCTGGTGTCTCCAGAGACGCTCCAGAAGAGCCAGGCCGGGGCCGATAAAGGAGGGTCATTACTGGCCCAAAAGATCTTCAAACAGGTCAGGAAAACCAAACAAACAATCAAGTTTTGAATAAGATACCAAGTTTGAGTTCAGTCACCTGCTTTTCTCAAGACTGTCTTCTTCTTACCCCTTTTATTGCTTTATATGTGATATTCTTTGACAACATGATGATTTTAGTCATCATCTTTTTTCAAACCAGGTGAAAGAGACTATGAAGGAGACCATCAAAGAACACCTGCTGGATGAAGACGAGGAAGAGGAGGAGGAGATGAGGAGACGGGAGGAGAAGTCCAAGTCTTTGAGTCTGCTGGAGTACAACCTGACAATGGACACGGCTAAACTCTTCATGTCTTGCCTGCACGCCTGGGGTCTCAATGAGCAGCTGGACGGCATCTGTCTGGAGCGACTGGGCATGCTCAGACCACACTGCCCCATCTCCTTTGGTCTGATTTCACGAGGAGGTCACATGTCCCTCATGTTGCCGACCTTCAAGGTAACCTTCTGCTGTCATCTGTGTTTTTTAAATATACACCCAGATTAGGATTCATCGGATTCATACAGACCTTTAGCTTGGTCTGGTACAGTGTGAAGAAAAGTTCTAAACTAAGGTTAGAGTAATTTATACCGGACAGTATCTGATTTGTCCTGAAAGATTACGGAATGTCTTCAGTTAGTCTCTATAGTGCTGTTTGAAGTTAATAAAAACTATTTGACCAAGAAATCACAGAGGTTATCAGGCCAGTGTGGAGCTAACATTTTGATATCAGAGGTAAGGGAGCAGATAAGGATACGATACAGTTTATGGCACTTTGACTGAATAAACCAGACAGAGGTAATACATCACTCATGTTGACTAACTTACACTCAAATCCTGTATTTCAAAGGTATCTTGCTCCATTGTCTTCCCCTGTTTCCCAGGAGTCCTTGCTGCGCCAGTTGTCGCTGATGACGGGTATGAAGCTGAGTCTGTCGGACATCGTGGGTAAGGGAACGTACGGCGTGTCGAGGGCGGTCACCACGCAGCACCTCCTGTCTGTGATCTCACTGGCTAACACTCTGATGGGCATGACCAACGCCACCTTTGTAGGAGAGCATATGAAGAAAGCACCTGCCAGGTAACATACACACATCGACATCCAGCTCTGAAATATGCTCTTGTTTATGAATTTAACCCAAAACTTTTATGGAAAAGGAAAGTCTTCATCCTGACACATTTTCCATATGCAAAGCAGAATGAAGTAGCTGTGCACCACAGGTATCAAATTTAGAAAACTGTGACTTTTAGGGGCCAAAATTAGTCAGACGAGGCAGTAAATGTGTTTATTTTCTAGAAATTCTAATGGTTTTCAGGGTCACTTTGTATTTTTGTACTCTGTTTTTCCAGAAGTATTTCCTATATGATTGTACAAAAAAGTCAACATAGCCTTAAAGTTTCTCACAGGAGCTTTAAACCTGATCAGGAATTAACAATGTAAAATGTGAAAATAGCTACATTAGTCCAGAAAATCAGTCCACATGATTCTTGAGTCTTTGAGCACCATGCATTCAAACTGTATGTAAAATGTGTTCACTCTTTACATCAGCTGAATCCAAAGCAAAGTCAAATGTTATTGAGAAAGTTTTGACTAAATTCAAAGGTCCCTGAATTTGCCAGAGCAAGGACACACTCTTGTTTGCAGTCAGTGGTTCCAGTTCAAAAACAAAACACCAACCCAAACAAGCAGGAACAGAAACTGAATCCAAAGCACAGGAACACAGACGCTGCTCACATACTCAAGACTGAGAAGATGGCGCGCGCGCGCGCGTGTGTGTGTGTGTGTGTGTGTATGTGTGCGTGTGTGTGTGTGTGTGTGTGTGTGGAGCTGATTGTTTAGTCTGTCAGAGCTCTCATTGTGCTCTGAAAGATTTAACACAGAGGTCAAGGTCCTGCTGGTGAAACACCAACACAACATTTCATCATTTCATCAACCCTGAAGGAAGGGCAAGCAAAGACAAGGCAGAGAGAGAGAGAGAGAGAGAGACAGAAAGAGAGAAGGAGTAGAGGTTCAGGAGGGAATTCACTAAAAATGGACTGTGGGTGTTGAGAGCTCTAAGAATTGGGCATCATTTCTGCTCTATCTCAGGGTCTAAATCAGGTAGCACACTGCTCTAATGACATTTAAGTGCAAAACACCCACAAAGTTCTGCATCTCTGTAAGTTTGCTCCAGTTTTTAACCATTCTGAGCAGCAACATGTACCTGAGCTGCTCAGAGCTGTGCAGTTTCTCATCTTGACCCGCGTGTATGATAACCTGGTCTACGCCTCATTGATGTCAGTTATGGCTGAAAGTGAAGCTCACACACTCTGGACACTGAGTAATGGAGCAACGAGGTTCATCACTCATTCCAAAGCTCTCAGTCCAAACACTGTTCCTCAGATTCAATTAACCATAAAACACTCAGTACAAAATGTCCATCTGAACTGTTATAACTTCACTAAGCTTCATCGTCTTAGCTGGAAAAACCCAGATCTAATAAATTGTAGAACTCCAGAAAGAAAAAGGATGGTGGACACGTAGAGGCAGTAACTTACTTTTTTACAACCTCAGAAACAAGAACTCGTCTTCTGTGCAGCGTCCAATTCAGAGAAGGTGATTTTGCAGCTACAAGTAAAGGCCAAAGACTTGGTGATGAAACTCAAACAAGGACCCTTCTCTGGCTGTCTGCACTCCAAACGAGCAGCTCTGAATATTTAAGCATCTTTGGCTTTTTCATGTTTTCCATCCCACATTAATAACAGAAGAAAATCTTCCTCACCTGTGTGCTGAGTTGGAGAAGAAGAGCACCTGAACTCTTTCAGAGTTTACTTTAAGGATTTCATCATGACAACCAGGGAAGCACTAACTCTACCAAGACTGAAAACTTGTTTGTGGAGAGACCTCCTTCCCTTGTTAATAAGAAAAACTTTTTATAGTTGTCTGGTTCATGATACTTTTTAAACCATAGTTAACAGCAAACCTACTCATTAAAAACAACCTTTGATGTCTTGTTGATCAGGTGTTTCAGTGTCAGCAAAGGTTGAACTGAAAGTATTCTTTTTTTCGTATGAAGAGTGTGTGATAGAATATTTTTTTCTCCTTTAAAATTATAGAAACCATCTGCACAGTAAGCTTGCAGAGCATACGGCAAGCACAGATTCAAGATGAACTGAAGATAGGACAGAAGGACACATTCAAAGACACATTTTCTTCATTCATCCTGATAGATTTTTCATATCTTTCCAGAAAATTTATACATCACCAGTCTGCATCCCACAGTTTCATTTTAATCTTATGAGTTCAACTTGCGATTTAAAAGAACAAAATATTTTATTAAGCTCTGCTCCATTTTTATTTGGAGCATCAAATCCCAATCGCATTAAAATACTTAGTGAAGAACATGATGTGAGATTATATTTTACTGCTGTTTAAATTTAGCACTAAACTGAAATTGTGGTGGATTCAGTTGGATTTAGATTGTATTTAGATAAGAGCCCTTAACAACATTTCCCAGCCTGCACACACATTTCACATGCACAAAGCAGTTCCCTGATAACATCATGAGTTGTACTGTTAAGGCATATGCTGAATTTTGATAGCAAGTTTAATTCATATAACACACTAAAAAAAGGTGTTTACAGCAAGAAGTAAATAATCTGTATTGAATTACTATTTTTTGTTAAATTACAAGTTTTTACTCTATCATATTTAGGTCTGGGTTAGTTTGTGTTGTACTTTTCATGAACTACACTGCAAAAACTGAAATATAAGCAAGTCATTATGTCTTATTTGTAGTAAAAATTGTCTTATTTTTCTTATTTTAAGCCACATTCACCAGACCAGGTCATAAAAATGTCTTATTTCAAGTTTTTTTTTAAAACAAAATGAGGTGTAAATTGCTTGTAAAAAGTCAAAAAAATCTGCCAATGGGATAAGAAGAATTCGCCTGGGAAGTTTCTTGAAATTAGAAAGATGTCTTAAAACAAGAATCTTTTATCTTATCCCATTGGCAGATTATTTTTTGACTTGTTACAAGCAATTGATGCCTCATTTTTGTCTTTAAAAAACTTGAAATTAGACATTTTTATGACCTTGTCTAGTAAATGTGGCTCAAATCAAGAATAGTAAGACAAATTCTACTACAAATAAGACATAATGACTTGCTGAGATTTCAGTTTTTGCCGTGTACAAGAAAAAAGATTGTTTTGCACTTGACTGGTGAATAAGTTTTGACGTAGCTCTTAATCTCTGCATATCAGCTCAAAAGCTTAAAATGAAGGACAATGGCTTTTTCAGTTTCTTTCTAGATTTTCAAGCTTGAAAAGAAAAAACAGATGATAGAAAATTATAAGACACCACAAATTTTGAAGACCACAACACTGGATATGACACACTTTGAGTGCTGGTTGGGGCGCAAAGGTACATGTCATGAAAATGCCTAAGAGTACAACAATTATACAAACTTTGTGATGTCGATTTGAGACATTTGGGAGGTAGAAGCAAATCATTAAGACGGATGAATTAAAAGAAATAACATCATTACATAATTTTCCCAATGCCCTATTTCCTTCTGTCTTTCATGAGCTTATAATTCATGTAAGATATATTAATATTCTATTGCCCATATTTTCTGAATATCCTATCATTTGTAGCACTGTTAATGCTTGTATTATTTCATTTTTGATTCTGCTTTAGCATTTTGTGTAGAGAGAAACTTCCCGTACATTTTACAAGTCACTGTACACACCCCACACTGGATATCGATATATAAGCTCCTCTAAAGGGGGGTTCTCAGAGCCATTTTTGTTCATGTTCTAGCAGTGTGTTCACAACAAAAAGGAGAAGTGTCCTTGAGCTGTTCTTTAAACCCTGTGCCAAAAATGCCTATTCACACAAAATTCTGTAGTGTCTGTGTGCGCGTGTGTGTTAGGAGGTTGGTTTGTCTGGGAGTGTAAGAGTGAAAGGCAGTGAGAGCAGGTGTGAGGCCATGAGGGTGGGGGGGGGACAACTGCGTGTGCTCACAGTCTGTGTTATTCTGGATAGTTACAACTGGACGCACTTTGTAGAACAAATGACTGTTTTTTACATGATTATAAAATATCACAACAGCTCAACAATAGCTGCCCCAGTAACTGAGTTTAGAATGTGTCATCTCTTTTTGAAAAGTACACATAAAGTGCCCTACAAGGCTATAGAAAACAAAAACTAGAACAGCTTTTTGGCTGCAGGCACGTCATAGAGTGCCGTCTGAAATCCCAGTTTCAACCAAGTTGTTGATGACCAGTGGAGTAAACACTGGAGCGTTGTTTCCTTATGTGTGTGTTTGTATTTGTCAGCCTGTTACCGTAAATCCCCGATAAGCAGACAGCAGAGGAGCAGGAGGGAGAGAGAGAAAAGCTGCAGCTCCACCAAAAAAAACAGTAAAAACTGAGCATGGTTATTTTTGTTAGGTGACAATTTTGGGACTAATCTCAACCTTTTATGTGACAAATAGAACCCTGAATGGCTCATACTCCCAAATTTGATGCTTGGCGGGGTGGTAATTTTAGACCCTGCCTTTTTTTATGTTCTTGTCTTACATTAAAGATTGTCTGTTTGTTCTCATCTAAAATGTTTTAATCTGAAATTTGAGTAGTGTAAAACCTTTGTAAGTGCCTTAAAATGGAAAACAATTATTATGTGTTGTCCCTGTCTGTACCAAAACTGTCAAATTAAGTCAGATGTTGAGTCCATCTGATTGCCAGCATTTTATCAACATTTTAATTTTTAGTATATTTACGACCCATCAATAAATTAACTAGAAGACTAACACTTAATATCCATATAACCTTTTCAGAAGTTCAGGCAGATTTTTGGCATTAGTGCCTGTTAAATGTAGAGCTCTGTGGTGGTGATTAGTTGCTCAGCAGTCATTATTGATTGCTGTATTGATTGTTGTATTGGAAGTGTTTATATGTCTCTGAAAGTTAGACGCCTCCAGTCTGTTCAGACTCAGGATTGTGTCCTCCACTCAAAATTCAATGGGCTGGAGCCTAACAAGACACAGGCTAACCAATGCACTCTCACCAACACTCTCTCACACACACACACACACACACACACACACACACAGACGATCACACTTTCTCAGTCTTACAGACATACACACACACATACACTGAAATGCAAGTAGATGGTTTCCAGAGACAGAAGTTAAAAAATAAGGGTGAACTTCTGATTTTATGTATGTTTGGGTTTCTGAAACAGCGTTACTTTGTGTTTTGGGTTTGTGTGTGCTTTTGTCTGTTTTTGTGTGTTGGCCCTTCTCTCTCTCTCTCTCTCTCCTCCCTGCCCCTTTTAATATTTTATGCCTCCTCTTTGTGATCCTCCTCCAGGCCTCCCAGACCAGGAGGAACCCCGGAGACACCTCGCAGGGCGCAGGCCGCCCCCCCTCAGCCCTCCAACCCAGCGCTACAGGCCCAGATCAAACAAGGTAACTACAAAAGGAGGGGGTGCTCACTTCACACACCCCCTGGGATCCCTGCAGGGGAAGGCGGGAGGGAGGAGAGGCAGGGGTTTGATAATAAAGCCCACCGGCACAAGAACCCACAGAGAGTAATAGAAAAAGAAATAGAAATATCACAGGAGGAAGCTGCTGCTGTTTCCCTGGTCAGCAGGTCTATAAAGGCGGTTCTGCTGTTTTAACACGAGGGCAAAGTGGTTTGAACTCCAACTGGAGCACAAAGCTCTGTCTGCCGCTGATTTAGGGAAACAAAGAAACATGCTTACTTGAGGAAATACACATTTTAACCTCAATTTATACTCATATGGCGGGGTTGTAGAGTTCAGGCCTTTTTAGACAGGACTGGCTGATTCAAACTTACTTTTACAACCACAGATTTTGTCACAAGTCCAGAGATTCTTTCTGGAAATATTAAAATCAACTTAAAAAAAAGAAAAGGAAAGAAAGAGTACACCTGACAATGGCCTCTATACGTTTTAGAATTACACCTGTTGTCTTTTGAAAAAGGGATGGAATAATATGCTCACTTATCAAAAAGCTGGTCCAGATGGCTATGCTCTGTAAAGTTGGCTGCTTTGACACATTAGACATTTCAATCTTGACAAGTTGGACATGTACAATCTCAAAGAGGGGCAGCCGTTTTCTCTGTGGATCAAGAAAGGTAAAAATCAATCTGAGCACCCTTCACACCACAGGGAAATTTTCTAAGAGAAACTGGAGACTTTTCAAACCTGACTTTAGTTTGCTGTTTCTGAAAATGCCTTACCAATGTGGATGAAATTCACATAATACATCAAAGAAGAACTTTTGGACTTTCAAGTGCCTGAGATAATGTAATGGGAGACATGAAAGAGGGGTGTGCTCGACAGGTTTAATGAGATTGGGGAAATACATTTCATAATAGGCTCTATAGCTCGGGTGCTATCTACACTGCATTCCCAAACTTTAGCCTGAGCATCACAAAAAGGTATACAAAGTTAAAACAAGTGTCTACTCAGTCAAAATAGACTGAAAATGGAAGTTCTGGTTCTTTCTTTGCAGAAAGAAATCTGCTCAGGCTCACTGCAGGGGAGATTTTAACCAGCCGTCACCATCTGCCTAACACACATTCACACAGCTATCTACCACTCTACAGCATCAAATACACACACCTCACACACACACACACACACACACACACACACATATGCCATGGGAGGCACCTTTGGGTGTTAGAGGAAGGCGGGGTTTCGGTGCTATTGTCATGCCTTAATGGAGGCCAAGCGTGACAAGCGTGTGGACTTATTCACGCCACACGCCTATTCACTGCCATTCAAGGAAACCCTCGGCCATGACCTCTGCACAGCCCGCTTCTTTAACCTGCCCCGCACATGTGTGTGTGTGTGTGTGCGTGGGTCTGAGTCTGAGTGTGAGGTTGTGTGAGGGTGTGGGTGTTTCTGTGTGAGGCTTTGTGAAGGAGCGTGCAGTTAACCCTGCGCACGCTTTCTTTTCACATGGAAATAAATGAGGAGGCCCCTTTAATACACTGCACCATTTACAGTGAGATTAAAAGACAAAGCAAGGTGTCTGCTCATAATTTAACACACCTCAAACATCTTATACTCTGTCTTTTGTGCTTGTGTTTACAGTAATGATGGCTTTCAAATAACTCAACAACCTTTTTTATTCTTTGTGTCCGTTTTCCACTCACTGAAATCAATTAAAATCTTTTCTTAAAGACCCCTCCAAGGTCAAATGGAAACAAAAGTGAAGTCCATGCCTCTTAGTGTGGTTTTATTCATTATTTTCTTCACAAATGTACACGGGGCACTGAGCTCTGGGGAGAAAGAATTATCCAATAGAAAAAGCACAAATTAGAAACAATTTGAAAAATGAAACTTTGGGCAAAACAATCTGTCATTAACCTCTGTTAATGACAACGTGCCTGGACCAATAAAGATCCTTGAGAGGTTTCAACTATTAGAAGTCACAGGATGAGTGTGTGTTACATACAGTGAACTAATTTATTTCAGACAATATTTAAAGCAATTTTAATTCATCAACAACTGACTAAAAGTTTAAAATTCTATTTAGTCACACTTAACTATTTAATGATTTTGTATTTAAGAAAAATAAAAAAAAAACTTCAAACATTTTTAACTGTTATTCAAATCAACTAGGTGATATATTATGAAGATGTCTGATCAACAGCTTTTCAGGATCTGGATCATTTAAGTTATAGAACAATCAATGGCAAATTTTCTATAACAACAGGCCAAGAGCTGTTTGCACAATTTAAAAAAGTGTACAAGATGCAAATAATAATTAACCTCCTCATACAGCAGGTTTTCATTGATGATTATTTTCTGCATAAAAGCTGACAGTCTTTTTTGACTGCCCACAACCATCACCTCTCTCTGTCTTTCTTCTCTCTCTTTCCATAATCACAAGGTTGTTCACTGCATGGCTTCAGTCTGCTGCCTGTTTTCTCTCACACATACACTCTTCAATATTTCTCTCACTTTGCTCAATTCAGTCTCAATTTTGTAATTTCACATCTTTCTTTCTCTTTCTTTCTTTCTTTCTTTCTTTCTTTCTTTCTTTCTTTCTTTTCCACTGATGTAATGTTTTCTCTGTTGTGTCTGTGCTACGTTTCCTCTTTGACAGCTTCTTCTGTGTGAACAGTGAGGATGCTTCCTGTCCATAACCGTTTTAAAAAAAGTTTGAATGAATGTGAATTATTATATTCTGTTCTGTATGCTTAAGATTTGTCTTCAATTTTGTGACAAAAGCTGAGCTTTATTGTGTTTAAATGTTAATTGTCAAGTGTTTAGATCTGAAAATAAAAGGGTTTCTTTCCCCTCTGCAGTTTAAAGTTCAGTATTCTGGTGCTAGCATAAAGGAAGAGTAAATTGAAATTTTGATTTCAAAAGGAAAAAAACAGCCAAATACCACCAATGTCACTATCTAGACTGTCATGTCTGTTATTCTTTGAAATGCTAGTGCCACTTTCTGAAACTGCTGTATCTTGATTTAGACTTTCTGGTGGGAGGTCTACATCATTCACCAATCAGCTGATTTCAATGTATCATTTTATATACCATTTCATATTTGATGAATATTAGTCTTTTGTATTTTGTTGCTTCTCTTTGAATATAGTCTTTCTCTTTGCATATGGGTTATATAAATTCATCAGCCTGAATTTGACTTCTGGTAATGAGTTGAATTGTTTGTTTCGCTCATGTTTGCTTGCTTACAATTTGTTTTCAACACCAATCCAATCCCAAAAGTTGGATTCTGGTTTGTAAAAACAGAATTTGATTATTTTCGAGTCATTTGAGCCCTCTATTCAAAGTGAAGTAGGAGAAATAAAATATATAAAATGATGAGAAAAAAAATGTCAAATGGGATTTTTTTCATGAAAAATGTAATTTTATACCAGCAAAACATTTGAAGAAAGTTGGTGCAGGGGTGAGTTTACCTATGGGTTACATGACCTCTTTTTTCAACAAGAGTTTGGTCACATTTGAGGTCTAAGGTGAACATTTCCTGGAGCCTTGTGGGCAAGATGTTGTCTTATTCTTGCAAAGACTGAGGGACTACAGTCAGGCTAGTAAGGCACCTGGACTCCTCTACCACAGAGCCATACTGCTGCATCACATGCATAATGTGGTTTGGCTTGGTGAAATATGTAAGGCCTTCACTTGAAAAAGCATTGTCTTTATGGCAGTGTGTTTTACCCCAAAACCTTGTTATGATATTGGAGCCTGTACAGGTGTGTGAGCTTCCCATGCTGTGGGCATTTATGCATTCCATACCAATGGGGGATGCTGGCATTATTGCATTATTTTTTTTATCAATTGAAGGGCTTAAATGATTCGCATACCATCAAAATCTGTTTTTATCAACAATTCACACAGTGTTTGCAAATATAACACAAGTAGAAGGTGTCTAATTTGAATTATCTTGTTGCACTAGAACTTCTTGGTGCAGCAAAGGAGAGACCCACACAGAGAACAAACAGCAAACTTGAGTCTTGGTTGCAAAAATCCTTGTCATTTATAACAATAATACTTCAAACATTTCATCCCATCTTGGACTTTCTTTAGTGGATAGTGACGTATGCATTGTGATGGGGCAGAGAAAAGGCAAGGATGGACTAAATAGCTAACATTTTTTTTCTTGTTTTTAATTTGTTCAAAAATAACATTTGCAACCAAGACTTCACATTTGCCCTTTGTTTTGTTGGTCTCTTTGTTCTGCACCTGTTGTTTGTCCTTGACTACTGCACCAAGGGAGAGATTGCATGTCGGACAGCTTTTTATGGTGCAGCCAATACCTCTGCACCTTTTAACAGTAGATGGTATCAGCAATGTGCTAAGGTTATTTCACTATTGGGAATGTTGCCAATATTAGCAGCAATTACTAACTGTTATAGAATCGTGTGACAGTTTTATAGATGTTTGCAAATTATCTGCACTAGGTTAAAATTGACAGATAACGCTAACAGTATTGGACCCTGAGCAAACCCCAGCATACACAGTTATTACTTGGTTATTAGAGAAGTAGAAGTAGTCGGTACAGATATTTACTGCTTGAACTGTTACCAGTCTAGTGATGATGATTTGTTGGAGATGAATTGAGTTTGGCTTCAGAAAATTCATTCCTGCTTTCCTTAAATTTGTGCAACTTGTCGATACAGTCAAAGTTTTTTTTTTTCAGTTCTTATACTTATTGTGTGGTAATGACTTGAAGGAGAGGATGGTGGATTGTTATCTGCAGCTTTCATTGAGGAGACTTCATATGTTGAATGTTCTGCCATAATTTTCCACTAATCTTTTCCTAATCTTATCTCAACCAGGGCTAATACTGATGTTCATTACATGGCTTTCTTCATGTCCTCTTTTGTACTTGTCTTTTATTTGTCTCTGTATTGTGTAACCTCAAATTCTTCTTTCTTGCCTCCTGACTTCTTGTCTCCTCTCAACATTTGTGATTGTATAAATACTAATGCTTCCCTAACCTGTTCTTTCCTTCCTGGCTCTTTTTCTCCCTCTCTTTCTTTACAAGCTGCTGTAGCTGCCACTTCTGCTACCACTGCTGGGGCACCGGGGGCCCCTAGGGGTCTTCCTCAGGGGGCCCCTGGCTCCCCAAGCCCCGGCCCTGCTTCTCATAACATCCCCTCAGTCAATGAAGGTACAGACTGAACTGATGGGTACCACTTAGGGAAAGTCTTGCGGCCATGCCATTCTTCCGTAGAGATCTTTTGCTACCTAGATCTTCTGTCCTTGTTTTAGTTCTTCTTTCCATCTTCACTTTTCAGTTTTCACACATTTGTCTTCTTCTTTATTTCTCTATCTCTATGCTATCATAACTCTTCGCTTTTTCTTTTTTCATTCTATCAGTAATTCATGTTGCAATTGCTTTCCTTTTTTTTCTTCTTGGTACCATTGTCCTAGTCTCTTTCTTGCAACAGTCTCATTCTTCCAGCAGCTAGTGCGAGGTTTTCATCTCAGGTGTCTAGATCCAGTTCTTGCAGCGTCTTTGTCCATTGTTTTGGTCTTTAGTGCTCTCTGTTTATCTGCTTGTGTGTCATAGCTGAGTTCAGTGTACTCTCAGACATGTCTCTAACATCAGAACACTGAAAAACATTGGGAACAGTTTAAATTTCACAATTCAAAATTTTAAACTGTAAGGCAAGAGGAATTGAATGAAAAAATAAATAAATTAATTAAAAAAGGCGAGAGCAAGCTTTCTTTGTGTAAATTGCAACGTTTGATCAGATTGAGCTCTGCATTGTCAGCAAAGAGGCCGACTTTGTGATGTTATTATCTGATGTGTTTGAGAGTGCACTGACCACAGCCTCTCTGGTCTTGGTCTTGTTCCAGTTGTTGGCAGTAATGTGCAGTCCTGCTGTGTTCTGTTCTGTTCTGTCTCAGTCTACCTGTCTGTCTGTCAAAATGTCCCTGTGTCCTGATGTTTTGGTCTCTCTGTGCTCTCTGTTTGCATGCTTGCTACACCACCTGATGGAATGGGGAGTGTGTCACTGGGGGAATTGAATAAACCCTTCAAAACAATCTAAACTGACAAATGAAAAACACAAACAAACAAAAAAACAAACTAACTTCTGTTTGGTAAAAATCAAACTATTTTCACTTGCAGCTCATGAACCTGTGAAGGAACTTTTTCATGAACAACCAAAAAAACCTAAATGAATGCAGCAAATTGATTTTTATGTAATGTTCATTGCATGTTTATTGAAATCAACTAAAGTAAACATCTTGAAACTGATCTCAGGCAATTCACAAAGGCCCAGATAATGTTTTCTTTTCAAAACATCTATTGCACATTCCTTTTTATTTTCTCAACAGGATGTTTGCTTTTAGCTGTGGAGTCTTGTTGCTCCCTCCACCCAAACACTGAATGTGCAGTACAGTTACTGTTGACAATAGAAAGTGCCTTTGAAGCTGCTTGTCTCTAGTCTACAGAAAGTACAAGAGTTGTTTCAGATTACTTTCAATCAGTTCTGATGGTAATAGCAAGCATGCACACTGAGGCTTATTAATTTGCAGAAAAGATTGCATTAAAAAATACAAACAACAACGGCAACAAACAACAACAACAATCAAAAACACTGCCCTGCAGAAACATGACCATTGATATATATTATATCACCCAAATTGAGAAGTTTCACCGTTTAAACCAAGAATTCAGAGATGAACTGAAAGAAAAGATTTGAATTCTCTACTCTGTAGCTACCAGTTGGCGTTGTCTACTGAAGCTTAATGGGGTAGTCTTAAAATTCAAAATTTAAATGCATTTACCACATATCTAAAATATACTGCCTTAGAATAAAAAAAATTCTCCCTTCCTCCAGCCAGTAAATGATTAATTTTTGTTTAGTTCCTTACCTTGGAGAAAGTAGCACTAAGGCAAGTAGATCATTTTGCTTTGTTCCACACAATAGTTAATTGAGATTTTTATTTTGTAGAAATGCATCTTAAACAGATAGGTTTTATAAAAAAATCTGTGACTTTCTTCTTCCAAGCCATACATGAAGCAGACCGATTTTAATTTGGTTTTCAGCTTTAATGTAAATGCATTTGCACTATAAAGGCATTTTCAAAACTGTCTTATCTGACTTTTCAAGTATGAAGTCTAATATTTTCCAGTAAATTGTATGTGCATTACAAGTATATTGTAGTATGAAACTTTCTGTCTGTATTTCATTGATACCTGAGTTAATGTAATGTTACATTTCTCCACTTCTGCAATCATGCAAGCTTGAGTCATACTGTCAGCTAGGTTGTCTGCACCATTTAATACCACTGAAGCTTACATGATAAGTAGTAATTGTAGTAGTAGTTGTGGTTATAGTAGCACAAGAAAGGACCAGAGTTCACAGATGCAGCAGAAGTATGGAGCTTGATTTTGGGTTTGGTAAGAAGGTTTGTTAACCTAGAGAACAATCCATGAGAACTGACAGGTGTTTAAAATACTTACTATCAATCATCTTTACCTTGACCAGCAAAAATGTCTGTGCAAACAATGTTTGATACGTGAGCCATCTGGGAATCTGTTACTCTTGAGCATGTGTTAAGTTCATAGAAAAATTCAATAAAAACATTGAGATTTTGTTGTTATATCACTGAAAGTTTCTGCAAGACAGTGTTGAAAAAAGTCTTACTAGAGGTTGACAGATTATTGTTTTCTCATTCCTGAAGCAATTTAGGCAGTTACAGGGTAAGACAGATGTTAAACATTTGACAGAATTGTTTGATTCAAACGTTGAATCAGTCAACCTCTACTGTTGATAACTCCTGAATGCAGTATGTTTGTAATGCTGGTTTTAGTTTCTCCTGTGTATTTCAATGGCAGAGGTAAGTTTACACGGTACCCTTGGAGAAGAAATTTGTGAGAAATTTCTTTCCTACCAAAAATTTCATTCAAGTGCATTTCATACATGCATACATCTTCTCTGAAAACCATATATTGAAACAATATATGTGAATAAGAACTGTGGTTTATGTTGACTTCCAACGAACAAGCATTTCAGGCGGTCTTTTTTCATACCCATGTCAACATTGGCGTATATTTCTCCTGTGTTGATGTAAATAAGGTTTTACAATGTTCTAAGTTTAAGTAATGATACAACCAGATGTGTGTTCATTTAAACTGATAGAAACACATATGAGTGTAATGTTTAGGAAATAGTTCCAATTAAAGTGAGTTGCAGTGGTTGATTTACCTTCTTTTTGTATTTTTCTGTTTTTCAACAAACTACAATGTTGTTCAAATTCAAACACCATTGGATTCATTATGCCAAGGTATCATAATGAGGCTGTTGTTGATCCGCCTAATAGTGCTGTATATCTGTTGTTGTCCTGTTAAATGCCATCAAACAGACTCTGGTTGGCAGGAATAAAATCTTTGCTCTAACCAAGACTGCAAATAAGCGATAAGACCATCACGTATTGTTCTAAGTGTGTGAGGACTGTGTAAATATAAAGTGTGAACAGGTGGACACGAAAGTTTTGTGAAAAACTCACTGCTGTCAGATGGAAACCTAAAAGAGCAACTAAAATGATAAAGGATTTCAGCTCTAACTTGAACTGGCATTGCAGTCTGTAAAAATCAGTCGAAAAACAGAAAAGCAAAATTTTGGGGCAGAAATATAAGATGTAGAAATGGGTTCATCAGAAAAATCGCTATTTGCGTATGATTAGTGATTCTGGAACAAGCAGTGACTGTCCTTGTTGTAGCTGCGACAACTTTAGAACAAGTTCTATCTGATAGTTGCCGCAAAGAGTGAAGCAGGAAGTATAGAAACAATAAGTGAAAGTTATTTACTGTTCGGGGCAACAGAAGAAGCAGTCGCAATCGTTATCTTGAGCAATGGTCAAATAAGCCAAGTATAAGTCGCCAGCAGAAGTAACTCTAAGGGATTATGCATAGTTAGCTCATGGTTTGTGCAAAACAGAATCCTAGCGCAATGTTAAGGGTTTCATTACCATCAGTTACAGTATTATTGCTTATTATGGTCAGTAGTTACAGTTGTAGGATTAGCTGTTGTGAGTTGCAGAAATGGGAAACGCAATAGCAACACTGACAGTTGTTGTTTAAGGGCAGTAACAAAGGATTAGTTATAGCTTTCAGTTGGCAGTAGCTTTTATAGTAGTTGTACCTTTTTGGATCAGCAACAGGAATAGCCTTTGTTGTGGTTGATATTTTGAGTAGACTGAAGACTTGATTTTGTAGCAGCAATGATATCACCTGTAAGTTAGAGTTAGTGAGGCTGTGGGGATAGTGGTAACTATTGCTGTTGTGGTTGTAGCAGTCATATTTATAGTTGGGGTTGCAACATTTATTTCTCGCAGCAGCAAAAGAGCGAGCTGAAGCAGTTCTACATTTTCAATGATATTCAATGATTTATTTTAAAAAACAAGGGCTGGTTCGAGCCATATCATTTGCAGTCTTTGCTCTGTCTGTGGTTTCAGATTTTACATCGTAAACTGTCAGAGGATTTTCATATGACAGCAGTGAAGGTGTTGTGTGGGTATGTGACGCTTCAATACAGCAGCAGCCACTTGCAGTCTTTTCTGACAATGCATGTGTGTGTGTGTCTGTGTGTGTGCATGTGTTTAGGTTGGAGCCAGCTGGCTGCCATGCACTGTGTCATGCTCCCTGACCTCCTTGGCCTGGACAAGTTCAGACCTCCTCTGCTGGAGATGCTGGCAAGAAGATGGCAGGACCGTTGTCTAGAGGTAATATGATACCTGCACATATTGCTGCTCCAAGCAAATCTTTCAAGCTTGCTCCGTCCTTATGAATCCTTTATAAATTCACAGAAAAACAAAACAATGTTTGCAGAAGATCCACAGGCTTGTATGGGTGAAGATGTTGTCAAACTGACCATACACTTTTTGCTGTCTCTATTGTCAATCCACATTTGAGGAATTAAACATGTCTGTTAACTTTGGCTCAGTCAAAAAGAACAAGCAACTGAAATGATCTGACATAATTTTCATGGAGATCCTCTGTTGTAGATTACATAACAATCCAACCATCCAGAATCATACCTGCTGTTTTTCTTCTTTAGGTGCGGGAAGCGGCACAAGCTCTTCTGCTGGCTGAGCTAAGAAGGATCGGCCAATCAGGACGCAAGGACACCATCGATATGTGGGCCCCCTACCTCCCTCAGTATGTGGACACTGTCAGCTCCCGTAAGTACTTAAGGCTTTTTTGAATCCATGTAAAAATTTGAAGACCCTTGTTGCGTGAAGTTGCACAAATTATTATCCTGATGTTACTGATGGGATGTCTTTGTGGTGGATAGTGTTCCTCCTGCGTTTGCGCTATACAGACTGTTTTTCCTGCAAACGGCGAAGCCTATTTGTGTGACTTAGCATTAGTACTCAGATTACAAGTGTACTGCACGCTTGATACCAAACTTCTTCGTCCTGTAAACATAGAATTTAATACTCCAAGTCCACCATTGTGTTTTTATCTCATATATCCAGCTACTTTCAATACTTCAGAGAGAATAGCAACCTCAACAGGTGCATTCATTGTGTCCATTACTGTCTTCAATTTGTAGGAGCAGCTTTCTACCACTGCTATTCAGGAAATGAACAAGCCAGCTATTCTTCCACTCCCTAGTCTTCTCTTAGTGGTTTCTTCATTACTTTAATGAGGAAAACAGCTGTTTTCTGTGCAAATCTGGGCTGTTTCTATGCCTAAATCCCCCTCTCCTTGCCTTTTTTTTGTTTGTATTCTCTCTCTCTCCCTTTCGCTCTCCCTCTTTCTATCGCTCTCTCCCTCTCTCAGTGTCTGTCTATAGTTAGACCTGCTGATGGGAAGGTGAATCTCCACCTCCTTTTACTAGAAACAGCCCTCAAAATGCTGTCTCTCTATGTGTGTGTATGCCAGTGTGTGTTTGTCTGTCTGTGTGAGTGTGTACTTGGGTGTTGCCCTGTGGTTGCTGAGGATGCAGGGGTTTCTCAGGGGAACGGTTGCCATGGAAATGGGCACTGATCAGTGTTGTGTTACCACACCAGTACCGCAGGCAGAGGGGGGGAGGTTTGTGGGGGAGTGATGGGCCGGTGACCTCAGGGGAAGGATGGAGGATGGAGGGGGGAGGGAACAGAGACAGAGAGGGAGATAGAGCGAGGTTAAAGGGTCACTGAATTTGATCTGTGTGCTGCACAGCAGGTCTGGAACAGACAGTAAGATGACTCCTGCTAGTCCTGGAAATCCTGGAATATCACAGGAAAGTCAGGGAATGTGCTGAATCCTCTGGGGGAAGTCCTTTCAACCTGAACCTGTAAACACAACAAATATATAATTTTTACACATTTTGAGCTCAAACCAACTGTTTTTCTCGGTTTGAAGAAAACAAGGTGAGCCAACCTTTTTTGAGGTTTGCTGTGTACCAAACCTTTGAAAAGTTTGATAACATCTTAAAGGGACTGTGAAGACTTTCTAAGTGATCTTGAAAAAGTCTCATATCTGGACATATGCCTGATCATAACACACAACTTAAAAAGAGATTTACAACAAATTGAAGTGTTCATGCTGGCTGACAAAGTTTAGCAGTGAGAAGAGAAATCAGAGTTTTTTCTGCTGCTCTCTACTCTTCTTGGAGTAGTAATTGTGGACACCGGAGATTGACTGTCCAACAGCAAAGGGACAGAAGAGCAGAGGGAAGCTCAATGGGAGAGTGACACAGCATGGGCTAGAGGCAAAAACGTGGGCTAACCTGTTTCTGATTATATTCGTTCTCACCCACATGTAGCAGTTATACCGCAGGCTGTTCAAACCATAGAGTTTATCAATTAAATTAAGAGCCAGTTTATGTTAACTCTGCTTGGTAGATGAGCACTGGTAGGACATAACAAGTATTTGCTAACATTACATGTTACTGATATGTCTCAGAACACCGGGCTGTGAGTAGCACTTTATGTAGCCAGCAACTAAACAATGGCTCAAACCAACAAGTTAGCCTGTTGTCACGTTTCAAACAACAAGGGTATAATACATTATACTATATGTTATGAGCAATTATATAGGACAGGAATGAGAATGTTTCTCTTTGAATGTTACGCACTTCTAGGCTCTCCCTAAGTAAAGTTTTTATTGTACATTGTGAAATATTTTTCTCATTGGTTATGCATCAACTTCACAACATACTGGTTAGAAGTGACCCCTGCAGCAGAGTGGAGATGTTAGCCGCTTAGCTTCATAATTAGAGGCAAATAAGAGGAGGTTTGCACAACTGTGTGGGCCTTTTTGTGTTTGCACATCTTCTGAGAATGTTTTGTGGGGCTTTGGATGGAGTAAGCATTTGAAAAGAGGAAGTGAAGGTCTAGTCCCGCAACAAAAGAAGAGGCGTACTTTCATCAGCAGCAGTATGAGTTTAGGATGATTCAGGTGGATGATGGACCAATGGGGTGAGAAAGAGAGAGGAAATTGTGACTGCTGTCCAGTGATCAAAGAAACAGCTGCTTTATACACACTCTCACACAATTTGACCCTTAAAACCTTGTGTGTTCATGCGTGTGAGGGCGGACAATGCTGGGATTCAGTTTAATCAAGTGTGTGTGAATGTGAGAGTGTTTGGAGCCCCTCTCTGTCCCTCCTGCTGCCCCCGGGCTGTTTCTCTTCCCTAAACCTCCTCTGCCTCTTACCCTGCTGCAGCTTTTGATCCCAGCTTAAAGCGTTTGTTTTTATTGAGATTCAGATATTTCTCTGTTTGCTGTAGAAACTTTTGAAAGAAAATATGATAGAAGAGGCTACCTGCTACTTTGTGCAGTCTTAATGTAAAGCTGGAGGCCAACCCTGTCTTCATGTCAGGTTCATAGTTTAAACACAGAAATACATGCTGATATTATAATTTTACTTTCAAAGAGATTTCCAAAATGCTGGGCTCTTTCCTTAAGGAGGACAGGTTGCAATCATAGTATCTGTCTCTCTCCTTTCCTCAAATTGCAGGTTTACAATTTCAGCTCACCCTGTTTCCTTTGCTGAAGCTTTTTATGAACCTCTCGGAGACCTGTGTGTGTGTGTATGTGTGTGAGTATGTGTGTGTCCATGGTGAGCCCCATGCTGTGACAGAGAGTGACACTTTCTCAGCACTTAAAGCTGATGGATAAATACAGGTGTCCCCCTTTAAACACCACCCACTCTGGAGCAGGAGAGGGAACGAGAGGACGACAAATTACCTGTTTGATGAAGGTGTCAGCAGCAGGAAATGAGTCCTGTGCCTCTCATGCTGCACGTCAGGCTACTTCAACCTAATGTTCTGACTTTCCCTTTAGTTTCTGTGGGATATCAGGCTTTATGCTAACTGCATTTTCTCATGAATGAGAGAACCAAGCACAAGAAAGAAATGCAAAGGAGATTGCTTTAACCCCTTTGATGGTCCCCAGAATTACACTAGAATTGGGGTTAGTCTCACATGTGTGAAAATTTCCAGTGTGAGATGCAACAGAAGAAGAGACTGAAAGGTGCTTACAGATGGTTTATTTTATACTCAGTCAATCATGTTTATTTTCACATTAAAAACCACAAAGAAGGGATGAATGAATAAGAAGAGATATGAGCTCACTGTGGATCAAAGAACCAGGAGTGTGTGTGTGTTTACACCAGACGAGTCTGTGTGAGAAGAACAGAGAAGAGGAAAGAAGCACCAGATCCTGGAAGGTTAACAAGGCATGCTGGGAGCTATGTGTCATGGCTGACATGACAAGCTTGACCTTGGAGCAGGGCAGCACGCCTCCTCCTCCTCCTCCCTGTCATCCACCCTTCCTCCACTTCCCTCTTTCTCTTTTTCTCCCTCAGCTCCCGCAGCTTACTCTTTTTCATTCTCTTCATCGAGGACAGCTGAGTTATAGGCCCCGTGTGTGTGTGTGTGTGTGTGTGTGTGTGTATGTGTGTATGTGTGTATGAGAGAGAAAGGTATGAAATAAAGACAGGCGAGTCATTTTAAACAGCAGATGCAGAACAGGATTCGCCAAATATGCACTATATTTTTTTTGTTATAAAGGTTGTAGTGCCCCCCATTGACACACTCACACCTGCTAACCCAAAAAAACTATACGTAACTCACTGTGTCAAGATTTAGTGTCTTCTTTTTTGCATCTTGCAGTTCTGTTCTTTATTTTAATTAAGAATTTGCAGAAGCTATGCTGCTCGAGCTTTAAAGCTGAATTGAATAAGGTGAGGCAGAGATATGGTGGAGGAGGGGGGTCTGTTTAGGTGGAAACATCGTCTCTTTTCTTGTCCAATCCCAGCAGAGCATCAATTATGTTTTAATTAAGTTCAATTAAGTTTTTATCACTTTAATGTTTGCGACAGATAATCAACAGCCTGCCTGTGTAATGGCCTATCAGTCGTGTGTGTGTGTGTATGGGAGTGTGATATAAAGGTTTCCATGGTCATTATGTTGACCTGTCAGCTGTGTGTGTGTGTGTGTGTGTGTAGGTTAATTGGAACATGGAGCACAACGTTAACCTGGTTTAATCAATATAATTACACATTGGTGTGATTGCATTTTTTTAGTGTGTCCTGATTAAATTTATGAACCTGCGAGAGATGATTGCTTTGTTATTTATTTATTCATTTATTGTTTGATTTTTTTTCTGTTTTTTTGTCTGAATCCCATAAATCCACATAATGCTTTTTGTGCAGTCAAATAGTACAGTGACGTTTTGATGATTGTTTGTATGTTTGCCCATGTGTATTTATGTTTGGAATTAATCCATTAGTTTGTTTTTTCACAGATTAGCCAACCGGTGCAGGCTCTGTTACCTTAAGTCGTTCCATTCATTAGTGGAGCACCATTCATTAACCTCTCTGTTAATGAAAAGCCCCCTTAATTGGCAGCGGAGAGATAAAGGCTAAATGAAAACACTAAATATAGAGGGAGCTCTGTGTGTGAGTGTGTGTGTGTCTGTCTGTGTGTTTGTGTGTGTGTAATTCAAGATAACAGGAAAGCCATATAAACCTTCATTAGCTTTTTAACCAGGACAATTAGAGCGCACTCACACTGTCCATATGTAACATGCCCAGGCCTCCTTAAACCCTAAAATTTAGTTTGTTTTGCCAGTGTGATCACAAGTGTACCCTGCTCAGCCACGGTAAGGTTCCTTGGCTTTGGCACACTTTAGAGAGGTGTCAAGGACATATTATTATCCATGGCGTAAAAGTGCCACAGCTGCTCCTCTCAACAATCACACAAAACAATAGCCAATCGTGCTTGAGTACGGCACAGTGTAAAAAACCAGTGTAACCCCGCCTTTGGATTGTTAATGATGATCAAACTAAAACACTTGTTTAATTTGGTTCAAGGCTGTTAAGAATTGTTACAATCCTCAATGAAAAACATTTTTGATGGGCTTCATTACTGTCACATTCTTGTGTTCTTTGCATAGTGAAGATATCATGTCTTGTATGAACTTTCTGTTTCTCGCTCTCTCTTCAGCTGGGACCACCACAGAGCCCTCCACTCCAGCCCCGCCTCCTCCTGAGGCTCAGCCCATAGAAACAACAGCTCCTGTGGAAGAAATGGACGTCACAGATGATGACATCACTGCAGGTAGGGACTAGTTTTTGTGTTGAGACATATCAGTTGAATTATTGTTTCACTCATTATCTATTTCACACAAAACCTCAAACAGTCCTTGATTTAAGAGTGTTCTGCGCATCTGGGATGCAGCTCTGTTTTCTTCCTGCATCTCTGTAGCCGAACTATAATTAGACACATGGCAACCATTGCTGCAACCATCAACTTTTTCACCATTTCGAGTGCACCAGCTGGGAAATCAAAGGGTGCCAGGTTCTTCCATACACGTGCAGTTAAAATAGAATAAGTGCAGAAGTGCGGGATTTGAGACAAAACCTAATTTGGCCGCTCATATTTCACCTGGACGTTGTGAAGCAATGTTGATGTGTTTGGGGAAAAAAATCATCTTCCTCTGTGAGCTATGTAGCTTGTCTTATTTTATAAAGAGAACCTGAAAAAAAGTCACCTTTCTTCCTATGACAGAATTTAAGAGTTTGACTCTTAAATCATACTGTGTCAGTGTGTGCGAAGCCAGTGTTCTGTTAACTGTGTGGTGTTAAAAGCAGTTTAGTGTTTAGTGTACACACATGCACACTCTCTGTCTGCCTCACACTCTCACTCAGACACACACAATAGGGGTGAGAAACGCTTCTCCGAAGATGACTGACACCTGCAGCACAGATGGAGAAAACACACCAAACACACACTTTTCCAGTCCATTAATCTTTTGTCACATTTACCTGAAAGTCTAACAGTGACAGACGCATACAGGTAGATCTGCTCTGCATGGCCCACATCACTCAGGCTGCTGTCCATCGAAGGGTTAAAGGAGTAGTACAATGCATCAAGATAAGTCACAAAAACACAGGCTAAAGACTCTGATATGCTCTACAGTCTTTTTCCATCCTCCTCCCTCTGTCCTCCTCTCAGACTGGTCAATGTCACGGTTGTGTCGACCATTTATCATTTTTCACAGCTCATTTTTCTGCTATTGACATTCCTGTATTTTTCTTTCCATTTGGTCTCTGTAGTATTAAATCTGTGAGTGGAAGACAGTCTGAATCTTCTTTGCTGTGGAGGGAAAAAACTCAGGTTTTCAAACTTCCTTGCTCTTACTCATTGTGTCACTGTCTAATTGTATCAGTACCGTTAACGGATAAGGGTTTGGGTAAAGCTGAACTATGAATACCCAAGTGTACTATTTACAATAGGATGATATGAGATAACTACAGTTTGAGTGTTGAGCTCACTTTAAGGGGCAGAGACGTTCATCTATATTCTATATGAAGTGCTTCTGAATACAACTCTAGTCTTTCAACTTCACCAAGGTTTTTTCTAAGTTCTGCCTCTGTTTGAGAAAATCCATCATTTAAAAAGGGAATTAAATGAGAATGGAGATGGAGATTGGAGAAGTGACAAATACAGTGTTAAAAAAAAAAGAGGCTTGTTTGGTGTTATCATTTTTCTCTCTGAGTAATAGTAAGGTGACGAAAGAGATGGGAAAAGAAAGGGAAAGGAGGGAAAAGAAAAGATGAGGATAAAAATAAGCACTGAGAAATAAAAGTAAGGAGAGAGCGAAGAGAAGAGAAGGAGAGAAAAGAGAAACAGAGGAGATCAGAGAGGAGACAAAGGAGAGGACAGAAGTGGGCAGCAACGGGCCCACTTGGCCTCAGGCTGTTACCACGGTGATAGACTCATCACCTCCGCCACTGTCTCCCCAGCACACACACAGGCACAGAAAAACTGAGAAATTCTCTCTCACACACACAAACACACACACACAAATGAACAGAGTTACAGATGTGCAGGTGACAACAGTTGTTGCTCGGTGCCACAGCTGCAAAACCTCAAGGATCAGAGATGATTCACACTCTCATACACACTGGCCCAGGCACGTAAACCTGTGTGTGTGTGAAGTAATTATGACAGTCGTGGTGTCAGGGGATGTCATTAGGATCCACAACCCCGACGCTCAGACAAGCACACACACAGACTCAGACACACAAACACAAACATACAACCTGTACTCACATCTCCTGAACAAAACATTGTGACAAAACTATACATTTCACAAAAAAACTAAACATATGCAGCAACAAAAACTAACAATGTACGGTGACTGGCTAAAAAATGTAGCAATAAACTGACAAAATTATATTTTTGCCCCAAACTGTTCAGTGGTTTGATAGTTACTTACGGGGAATGTGAAGCAATCTGTCAGGGTAGGTAGTTGATCTTCCTCACTTTTGGATGATATAAATGATGTCTAACAGGGGTCCAAATCAGGTCTTTTCTCATTTGCGATCCAAATCAGAAGTTGATTTAAAAAAGTATTGAAAAAGCATCAATTATATTACTATGCAGACATTACTTTTTTGTACACTTCTTCATCCTTCCCATGAATCAAGTATGACCTATAAAATGCAATTAATGCCACAGATGAAATTTTGGTAACTAAGGCTGGTTCTTAATGCCAATGTGACAAAGATGATGTACTCCTGTAGATCCAAGAAGATGGTGAAATATGACTGTTAAATTTTACTTTAACCATTGAAGTGATTGAATATATCTAAGCATTTAAAAGCCTAAATTAAATTCTATCTTATAATCATCATATGGAGAGCAAAACAATAAATGTGTATATTTTAATGCTGTTGGCTTGGCAAGGGGATTTTGTACCTCAACTGTAGTAGTCCTGGTAAATTTAAAGTCAAGTAAAATAGATTGTTTATTATGTGTATTATAACTGATCAGATCCACATTGAACAGAAACAATATTCTTCTCCTGAGAGAAGATTATGGGATGCTCTGATGGAGGTGGTGGCCCCAGGGAGGTCAGAGGTCGCTGCTGGACACAACACCTCTCACTCACCCACTGACACACACATACACACAAACACAGAGTACTGGCAGGTCCTTTGTCTCCTCTAAAATCAGAAGCCTTGCAGCTGTTTTCTAGCTGATTCTTAGCAGCCTACAGTACTAGGATTTTTAAATGGATGACTATTGTAGTTTCTGTCTGGCATCGTTCCTGCGTCCTTTGAGTTTTTTAAGTTATTTTGGGAGGTATAAAATAAAGCACTGTCCTTGTGCATGTGTCCACAGCAGCTCAGATAGAGGTCATAGGTCAGAGGTCAAGCTGACCCTCACCTCTCAGAGTCATTAGCCCTTCTGTGATTTGGTTAGCTGAAATGCTAGCCTCCCCTGCTAATCTAATATCAGAGCCTGGAGGTCGTTTGGGTCAGATCACATTTCTCTTCAGAACTGATTGAACTTATGGAGAGATAAATGGTGCAAGCTGCAACTGATTGTTTTTGTAGGGTTGTTTCTCTTCTGTCCTGCACACTGAGGAGACCCAGGTGGTGAATGAGGAAGTTATTGTGTTAGAGACAAAGCAGTGCAGTTATTGTCCGAATGTCATTAATGTACAGGAATGTATTTGTAGTGTCTTTGCTGGAAGAACAGATGAAAGGGCTGAACAGGACAACTTGTGAGTCTCCTGCAGTATTTTAGGAAATATGGTGTGTGATATGGTAAGGTGGGCTGAGATCGAGTTCAAGTGATAATAAGTCTGACACCAGTACAGAGTCCCAGTCTGTATGATACATTTAATTATAGTCTTTATGTTAAATAATCCTTTATATTAACAAGCCAATTGATAAATTATATCCATGTGATAAGCTCATAAAAGTTTGTTTAATCATTTTGTGTATTTTATGGTGCATTTTTCTAAGCGCCAGGAGGTTTATGTATCAGACCTTATGGTATGGGGTGGAGAATTTAAGATGTAATATTATGGTGAAGTTCTTTCAGTAACAGGTGGAGGTATTGAAAACTGACAAATAAAAACTGCAATATTTATGAACAAAATAGTGAATAACAGGGAAAAAACATAGTTATTCAAGGTGGATTTTGGGACTTCTCCCTTTGAAATTAGCATCAACACTCAAATTTTCTTAATGAATCCATGTTTTACTCACCCACACTTGCACACATACGTACATGCACAAAAACACCTGTCATATGGTTGAATGGACAATATGATCATGTGGACATGAAGGGGGGGATGGGCAATGTGTGTGTATGTGTGTGTCAGGGTTTATGAATGTGTCACAAAGATAAAGCACTGGCCTTGGGGTTGTGTGTGTTCCTGTGTGATGGTGAATGAGTGAGTGTGTGTTGTAGACTGGCAGCCTGCTTATACTCTGAAGGCAGACGTAGACAGAAGGCCACAGAGAATAATGAAAACAACAGGCTTCCTGGTGTGGTTCCTGGGTCACATGATGGGACTGTGCTATTGACAGACTAGTAATTTCAATGTTGAGTTAAAACTATTCAGTTTCTTCACAATCTAACAAGTAACAAGTGAACCTCCTGTGTCTCCCAGGTCATTAGAAAAGGACAGTTTAGAATGTTCTTTGTGTTTTTTGTACTTTATATTGTCCAGTTTACACACATCATAATATTGTAATATCTTTTTAACATGAGAATTACTGCTTTTCAAATGCTTCAAATTTCCTGTTCTAGTTGCAGGCTTGTTGCAATGCACCAAAAAATTGAAACCTTATATCTAAACATGCAGACACACCCAATTACAGGTGCACAAATAAAATCCAACCTTGCAGTCAACGTCATCATTGATTAAAACTTTTATAGCTAGCTCATTATGCTCAAACATAGATTTTACCACTATGATTACATTGTAAACCCCTTAAAGCTTTTGCCAAACTTGGTCTTCAGTTCAGTAGTCCTCAAACAGTTGGTTGCTACTACCTTAGTTACATTCACCTTTTTTATACTGGCTCCTCATTCCAGCTTTTTTCTAATACTGTTACTTCAACTGACTTGTAGGAGAAAGGTAGGGTACAACCTTAGCAGCCTCACATTCTGTACGTTCATGTATAAAAGTTGAATTAAGGCTCTAGCTCTGTTAGCCAATTTTATTATACCTTGTAACAAAAATATGTCTGGTTGCTAGTGATGTGGCCTTTTTCAGCTCAACACTTTTGGACCTTTTTGTGGTTAAACTTTGACAGCACTTACCTAAACAATCAACGAACGAACCAATGAGAGGTTAACATCTCATATGTTAAACACTGAGACCATGGAAAAACTTGTGTACTCGCTAAAAATAACTATTTAGTCTTGTTCAGTTTCCCATTCTCTTTCTGTTGAGGTTTTCCTTAAGCTCATTTTGTTTTTCAACTATCAGCACAAAACCTGGTGTGAAAACTGCGGGGCATGTACGGAAAAAGTGTGTCACTTTAGGCCTGAGTGAGGTCAGACATGCAAGGAAAAAACAACCCCCCAGCTGCATTGTTCATTATGCAAGTAAGATTTTAAGAAATTCAACTCAGTAACAAGTTTTAGTGGGAGTTGCTTATTAAGTAGATTATTGTATGGTCATGTAAACATACTGAATGACTATTTCACACTGTAGGTGACTCTCACTGACTCTGATATTTTAGCTCTTTTGTTAAGCCTTTAAAGCAAGCTGTTTAATTTCGATATTGTGCTGTTTCTAGACCCATCACTTCTCTTTAACTTCACCCTTGGTCTTATTATAGTCACTTATGGCTGAAATTATTCCATGATGGCAAAATTTAAAATGCCAGTAGCAGAGCAAACATCCATACGCCTACTTTTTTGTTATACTTTATAAGAGTTCGATCTATTTTCCAGCCATGTTTTTTCTGCTTTTCCACCGTCCACAATGATTCAGCTCAGGAAAGTGTTGAGTTGAGGTGTTCTCAGATAATTTGTCTTTTAACAGCCTGCTGTTTGTAATCCAGTAGGATTATCTGTAAGACATCTTGAATTGATCCAAAACTTCAGACCCAAAACAACAAACTGTAAATCTGTCGACAAACTTCTTCCTCATTTTATCTCTATTTCTCAGTAGTACAACAGAGAAACGACTTATTTATTTGCTTTTATTTCATGATGGCTTTATTTGAAAAATGGTTCCTCTCCTCTATTCTAAAAAAACATTATCTTTTTTACTTGTGCTTCATAGAAGCAAAAAACATTAAACACAACCATCCTAACTTTGTCTATTGGAAAATCAAAATGACTCAACAGTCCCATTATAGTTAGGAATTCACCCCTGTGGACTTAACATTGATCATAAAGGTCTGATGTCGAGACCTGTCTTTCATAAAGCAGAGATGAAATCAGGTGTCATCAGTTTGCTTTGATTGTTTTTTGAGTGAAGAAAATGATTAAAATGTGGCGTCATTGATGACAGTAATTCTTTCTTTATGAAGAAGTGGTATGATGGGGGCTTTCCACTGTGTCTGCATTAAAGCAATTAACATCAGGTTCCATTTTACAGTTCATCCCATTAGCAGCATGAATCTGACAGCCACTGGGTTCAGAAGATATTGGTTGTATTAAAAACCTGCCTGATCCTCAATTAAAGTGCTGCGAAAGGGAGACAGAATGATATCTTTGGCTTTCCATGTTACCAATACTTGCTTTCATACACAGGAAATGAATGATGAAGCCAGATAATTTGGTTTCAAATTTACATGAAGTTTTTCTGGTAGTCAGAGGTTTATGAATCAATGATTAAATGCATACCTGATGAAGATTCTTTAAACCAGTTTGTAGAAACCTCTGAATAGTTTTTTTGTTCTTAGAGCCCTTGTCACTCAGGTGCCGTCTGATGGTTATTGGGCTGCAGTCAGTTCCAGTAACAGGTTTTTTGCCTTTGCCATTGGAAGGTTGTGCTGTAGTGAAAGAACAGGAAGGTTTGTGGACTAAGGAGAAACAGCCGTTTGAATTTATTTTTTCTCTCTTGCGAACTTGTGTCAACTTCATTTGTTGTATTCCATGAGGACGCCCCCACCTTACCTAACCCGCCCTTCCCATTCTATATCTAATTGAAGCATTGTTTCCAGCGAGTGCAGATAGCTCCTCTGTCTGTGTCTTAAGACGGTAAAATACACTTAAGGAAGTCTACCTGAGCCGGGTGAACCTTCCCGTCGGTGGCAAGGTCCTGAGTTTAGAAAAAAGAGATAGTTGAATTAACACAAAAAGTTAATAAAGGGGTCTAAAAGACAGAGGACTGTAAACGACATTCTGTAACAAAATGGGGGTAGGATGGGGCTGGATGGTGTCGAGGAAGGAAGGAAACAAAATCCCTAAAAAAGTCAACTCACAGAGGCCGATCATCTCTGCTTAATCCATTTATATTAATTACTATAATCTTTTCTACTAAACTTTTTCTCTCACAGTATTTTACCATCTGTCATTAACTTTTCTTTCTTCCACCCTTGGTTCTCACATCAGTTTCCTGCTGTTATTGATCCCCATTTTCAGTCCCTGGCGATCAGGTTTTACCAGTCTCCCATTGATTACCAATGGAGGCAGAATCAGGATGCATCATGAGAAGACTGTGGGGCTGCTGCTCCAGAGGGTGGGAGTTTGTTGGTTTGATTTCCTCAGTAGGGGGACAAAGAAGAATGAATGATGTTAACATTTTTTATCTTGAAGGATATGTAACCATTTATGCAGTTTTCTTTCAAGAACTTCAGCCAATTTGTGATTATCCACTACTTACAATATATTCAGGAAAATAATCTCACCAATATTTTTGCTGTGGAAGTACAAAATTGACTGATAATGGGGAAAAAAGAGAAATCAGAAAAATATGTTCAGCAATCATTTCACAGCATGTATTGGTAATAGTGGGGGCGTCATTCATCAGATGAGACATGAGACATTTGTATAATTTGCGTCCCTTTTAAGTTTGTTTGTTCTTTTAGTCAACCAATTTATAACACAAATTTGATGATAAGTATTAGCAAGACCTGATGTAGTTCATGTAAAGTGATAATGATTTGTTTGAACTGTAACTTGATTCAGTATTTATGATAGAGGGCAGCTTTGTTAACTGGATGACAGCAACTTGTTTGAAGTGTGAAGTTAATTGATAGAGAGCTGACCCAAATTGAGTTTGAGCACTTGTGTGTGTGTATATATGTGTGTGTGTGTGTGGGTGTGCACAAGTGTATTGATTCTTGTCCTCAAACACAGAATTCAGCTCTTTTAATGTTGATTTTCTTCTTTTTTTTTTTTTTTACCTCCCACTGATTTTGGTCCGTCTCCATCCTTTGATTTATTTTATTCTAAACCCCTCCTTTCTCTTTCTTCTTTTCTTTCTTTGGTTTCTTGTCTTCTCCTCCTTGATAAAGACTCCTTTGTCTTTATACTTTTTTCCTGTCCCTGCTTGTCACTGTCATGCAAAAAAAATGGGAGTCAAAAATATAAAAAGGAAAAAGAATCCTCAAAACATAAAAACATAGTTGTGAATATGTTTCACTTATTTCTCTATACTTGTTGAAGAAATGAAAATATATGACATTTGAGATAAAAACCAGTGTTTTGTGAGGTTTCCCACTGCTGAAAGAGAACTCTGTATTTGTCTTCATTTTTCATATTTTTCCGGTGAGTGGATGGACTCCACAGGTTGTTGCATTACACAACCCTACTCCTTTTTTAAACAGATTCCTTCCTTTATTGATAATGTCATTTCAGCCAGAAAGCCTTTTTATTCTGATCCATCTTTGGTTTTTATGAAGATTTAGTCAAGCGGCAGCGAGGGTAGCTCGTCCATCCCCCTCTTTGGTTTATTGGGTTATGTTTGGGAGCAGGTTGGCCAACAAATAGGATTTGGATACAATGTCATTATAATAGATCTGCCGGTTGTGAAGGAAGCCGATCGATAGGCTTCAAAAATCAATCAGTGCATCCACAGAGCAGGTATGCTCGTACAGGAAGCGATGCTGCCTGACTTAAAAACATCACATTTCCAAAACTGAGGCATTTCTGAGGATCTCAAAGCTTTAAAAGAACTTTAACATTTTTTTTCTCATGGCTAGTTTACTATGTTAAATGAAAAGTTATTCTTTTATGTGTGACAGTTATGTTGATTCTGTCTGAGACATTTTAGAATGTGAATCTGTGTAAAAGTTGATCTTTTAGGGTCACATCTTAAAGGTAAGAGTCCTGCATCACTTTTCAGAGTGCTTTTAAATTGTTCAAAGTGGAACCATCTACACTTGACCTTAATCTTATAATTGTGTACCTTTGGAATTAAAATGGGAAAAAAAATAAGATATCAAAATTTTAAAATTCATACTTGTCTGAACAATAACTCAAACATTAAAGTGAATTTTAACTTTTATTGGGTGATTACAGAGTGAACTTCCACTTCTTCCCTGAGCTTCTATAGTTCATAGTCAGCTAAGATTTCTCTTCAGACTCAGGTAAAATGTCAACATGCCCTTATAAAAGTTCAGAGTTCTGGCAGCCCAAAAGTGTCTTGGTCAGTTAGGAGGGTTCAAATTCTTCAAATCTGACCTAACCCAAACCAGCCCTAAAGGTGGCTCAGTACTTGAATGGGTAATAGTCAGTCACAAGATTTGCTATTCGGGCCGAGTTGTGACATGATCATTATTGTAAAGGTTCTTTTTAAAACCAAACTCTACTCACAAAAGGTTGAGGACATGGCCAGGAACTTACCGTTGGATCCAGGCTGAGGTATCCCAGGTGCAATGATGGTGAATGATGAAAAATGTATATAGAGATCAATGAACAGTGAACGGTGTCACACTTCCATATCACATTAAATATGGACACTCAGCTGGCTACAAAACCAAAAGATTTAGAGTTACTCCTGCGAATGGGATGCAGTATAGGTTGAACACAGGAGAAACTATAAAGTCCAAATACACAACAATTTTATTTTTTTATTTTTTTATCAGACATGCTTCAGTCATTGAGTTTGTTCTGATGATGCTTATTTCTTTCTAAATACTATTTGTCTTACAAGTTTGAAGTCATTATTCAACTCGGCAAAGAGCCATGAGACATCGTCAACAGCTCTGTTCACAAAAGTTCTTGGTCATTTACAAAAGTAAAGGAGGAACAGGAAGAGAAAACTCACACAAAGTCATTGAACTCTCAAAAGCCATAGATGTCTGTTTCCACCATAGACTGTATAAAACATGGACGTAGTCTCCGTGACGTCACCCGTCTGTTACTGCAGCTCTGTTTTGAGGCTAAACGACGGGCGCGGCCATATTAGAAATGGGACGAGTGACGAGTGCCCAAACTCACAGCTATTGGGCGCCCGTCAGTCACGTGATCTGAGCTGTGGCTCTGATTGGGTAAGCTCTCGATCCTAATATCTTCCAAACGGCCGAGTTAGAAAAAAATTCACCCCCCTCACAGTGTGTGCCGTTAGCAAAATTAGCGATCCAGACGGGAGACAGAGTTTGTACCAGGCTTTAAATACGCCGATTTCAGCTCTGAAAATGGCCTTTTTCCCGTCTGCTAACACAGTACTTCCGGTGCTTCTGGAGCCAGCCTCAAGCGGTCACTGGAGGAACAGCAGCTTTGTAGCACTTCCTTGTTGTCTCATTTTTTCAGACCGGAGGTTGCCGCTTGGTTTCTACCTCACACATGAACTTATTCTGCAGCAAACTTTATCCACTTGATTGACACTCGCTGTTGAGTAAATTTGAGTAAATTTAACACTGGTTGTATATTATATTGTGACAGTCTGACAAGTGGGATTTAGAATAAAGACCAAGGCTTTTCACAAAACTAGAATCTTCAAGTTCGCTAAAATTGTATTTTGAACTGTAAGATTGGGTATTCGTTTTAAATGAGTGGTAGAATTTAGATGGATTGATGGATAGGATGTAGTAATTTGGTAAAAGTTACGTTTCAAGATAACTTCCATATACAGCTTTTGTAGCTTGATTCAAATCATTTATCAAATGAGGAACACTCTAGGAAGTTTCTGCAAAGCTTACAGTTTACGTCCCTAGAATAACTCTCAATGCAGATTCCTTAAAAATGTTTGTAAAGTCATTTATTTGATTCAGATAACGAGAATATGCCAGTTACTAAGGCGCCATGCATCCAAAACAGCTTGGACATGCTCCAGCCCCCTTGGACCCCTAAAGAGGTAAAGACAATTATTATAAGATAATGAAAGGATGGTCATACAGTATCGTCAGAGAGACTATTACGTGTACATGAGTGTTACTTTTTCTTTTCTCTCCTTGATAAGAGCACTGAGAAATTATGTGTCCCATGTTTGTCTTTATTAACAGTTGGGATGGGTGCACATTCAGTGTTTTTGTTCTCTTTGGATTGAAAGAACAAAGTCAAAATAACACAAAAAATCTGGATTAGTCTAACAGATACCCGCTCCCTCATCAGTCCCTGTGTCCACTTTGCCTTAAATTCCTCTTTCTCTGTAAATCTGAACTTTTTAGTGATTCTAGTTGGGAGTCTATCTCTAATTCTGTTATCTACTGGCCCAGTCTGGCCTGGGGATGGATGCCATCTTTAATCCATTTATCAGAGCCGGCCGCTGGGCCTTCTTCCAAATGACAGCTGGCCTTTAGCAATCTCATTATAAAAAGGCACCGGGATATAGTATGGAAATATAGGGGGAGGGGATCCCGCAAGGGGTCTGAAAAATGAACTGGAACAAACACACAGCAAACACTCAATTTCAGATATTTATTAATGTACATACTTTAATTTACTGTTACTAAATAAAAGCACAACTTGACAGTGTTATTTCCCCCTTTCCTGTCATACAAATGTCTGCCCTGACTGAAGCTCAAAGTGAGAGATGTTTAAGTTATGCTGAAGTGTTAACTTTTATTCAATCCAAACATTATGTTGTAATTGCTTGCAACTTGATAAAAAAAAAAAAAAAAACGCCGCCTTTACCTGTTCTCCCAGGTGTATTGTAGACTACACTTTAATAGAGTGTAGTTTGATAGAGTGGAGTTTTAGCACAAATCCACATTTTTTCACAAGTACACGCAGTAAAAGGAAACAACTCATAAAATGTGTGTGATAAAGCCTACACATACTTAGGTATAATGTACACAAACAGAATAAGAATAAAGAACAAGGAATAAATGTCAATTATGAAAATGCCTGTGCCCATCTTCGAACTGAAGCTTTTTATTGTATGATATACATAAGGTGTCAACAATAACGTTCCTATTTTCTCTATTTTTTCTTCAAAAAGCTATTTTCCTTTGGTCCTGATTCCCGGGTGCTTATTTTTTTGAAGTCTAAGTCATCACGTCGATCATTGCAGATAATTCAAGATTCATGAATCCAACCAGAACACTGTGTGAGCTTCAACAGGAAGTAAACACAGCAGTGACCCAGCCTTTCCATTCATCACACCCAGTGTGCTCGCTCACCCCTTCACCTGGGGGGGAGTGCTTGTTCCCCTGTGATACAAATCCATAATAATGCTATGCTCGCTCATCCAGAGAGAGAGAAAATAAGAAATAGAAATTTGAGGGTGGAGGCAGCAGGAGGGTGTGTGTGTGTGTTTGTGTGTGTGTGTGTGTGTGTGTGTGTGTGTGTGTGTGTATATACATGCACGCACACACACAGGTTTTCTATGTAGTCCTTATTGGGCCTTTGATCAGAGGTGTGTAAGGAGCTCTCATCTCCTGCTGCGATATAGACACACACACTCATTGGTCACACACACACACACACACACACACACATTCATTCATTCCCCTCAGGACTGCAGGGGCTTCCCACTGTGTTACACACTACACACAAAAGAAGACACACCCACCAGCGTGCGTACACACAGACACACACTCACACTCTTGCACACATAACAAAAGAGTCTCCAGTTGCACGTGTCAAAAATCCTTGCAGAGGTCTGTGAACATGACTGTCTGTCTGTGTGTGTGTGTGTGTGTGTGTGTGTGTGTGTGTGATGGTACTGTGACGAAAGGCTTTCAGCAGGACAATGAGACGTGTGCCTGCGTGTGTGAGTGTGTGCAAGTAATGGTTAATACTGGGACAATAGAAGTGTGCCTGTTCAGTTGTTATCGGCTCACAGGAGACTCACAGGCCTGCTGCTTTAAACCACCATTCACGATGAAAAGGAGGAAAAGAAAGACGGGGTCCCTCACACACCTTCTCTTTTCAGCAGAAAGTCTCTCAAAGTGTCAAAAGAGGGAAATAAACAAACCAACATTTTATTCTCAGCCTTTAGTGTGAAGACACATGCTTTAAAATTGAGCTCTTATAAGACCCGAGCGTGAATTTTTTAAAATTGTTTGTTTATTAATTTTGGAACCAGAAGCAGATGGGGCATAACTCTCCGAAGCCACCTGAAACCATCTGCAAAATCAACACTTTAATGACAAATAATACAGGAGTAACTTTATGAACGCTATCTGCATTGGTTGATATATTTATAAGTGTGTTACAAGAGTAACTTGTATAAAACACCAAAGCCACATCTCAAACTAACACAACAACCCACTGATTAAGCAACAACTAAATGGTGCCTTATTGGGGTTTTTGATAGATATTAAATCATCAACAAACACCCCTACAAGACATAAAAGTTCATCATTTTTTTTCTGTTATTCCACCAGGATGTCTGTCCAACCTTCCACCAAATGCCAAGAAGATCTCCAACTCATACGAGGAGCGTCGTAAACAGGCTACTGCTATTGTGCTTCTGGGGGTCATTGGAGCTGAGTTCGGAGCTGAGATTGAACCTCCAAAGGGTTCATTACGGGCTCGAGCTGGTGGTCAGGCGCCTGAGGGCTTTGGACTGACAAGCGGAGGGTCGTCAAACTACTCCTTGGCAAGACACACATGTAAGTAAAGAACAGCAATTACAAACTCTTGGGTTAAAAATATTTTCAGTCTGGGTATATTTAAAGTTTAGCCATTTAAACTGGAATGAAAAGAAAATGCACTCACTATTTCACATCAAAGCGGGCAATCACGACTCCATGTCTGACCTTCAGACAGAATTGTTCACTAGTTCTTTTTTGGTCCTGAATCAAGGTTTTTCAAACTCAGAACTATAAAACCGACATAGTAAAAACTTCAGTGTTGGATTAAAGGTGAGGAGAGGGATGTGATTGATTTTCACCCACCAAGCTTGACACCTTAAGGAGCTTGGCGGTAACTTCCACACACACCCCAACCCTCCACTCACACACATATGAACACACACTCACTGAGCCCAGCCTGTGCCACGCTGTGCCTGCAGCATTGGACCTTGGTGGGCATCAAACCTGCACTAAGCAGAGCTGCTCTTCCATCCCGCTGCTCCTGTGCTCTGATTGGTTGCCTCAGGGGGGGAGAATCCACCCAGCGACAGGGTCTGTATTTTCACTGATAGGCTGTGGACCGTGAGGGATCTTTGTTGGACTTTTCCACAGAAGTCAGCTCACCTATGTGGACTCACCAGACACTCGCACAGAAATCCACAGAAACCCTGGAAGCTCAGACATCAGATGGAAAAAGTCAAGATTTAATTGATCCCCTAGAGTTGAGCTCCACCCACTGCAACCATGGAACTCAGGCAGAGTTATTATCATTACACTCTTTAATTTTTGAAACTTCATTTAATTGACTGAACCACAAAGTCTTAAAGTCTTTGGTGTTAACTGTTGTTGTAGCTTGAAGCAACCACAGACTGAGTAAAAGCCTCAGATCCTTAAGGCGGTCTTACTGGATGTTTCAAGTTGCTGTGTAGCACGTGTCTTCTTAAACTGGTATATAATCACTAGACTGGTAGACCAACATTGGTATGTCTTTGTTAAGTCTGGTCCGAAAATTTTAAACTGACCATACAGAGACACATGGCAGACATGGCGGGTGAACCTATGCTCCGAGTGTCTAAAGTGCAAAAACACAGGATTGGATTCCTCACACAGAGATCACTTTCATAACCTCGTGTTGACAATTTCTTGTGATCACACTGGACAGAGACCAGAAATTGGCGTAAAAATAATGTTGTGAACGGTGTAAACAAATGCAGACTTCTACTACTCTTGTTTAATTCTCTGTTAGACTGGTGGTTGCGATACACCACCCCCTAGAGTTTGGCAATGGATGCCAATGGACGCTGTGCAGAGTGATAAAAAAGTATAAAAACTACACATGCTCTGTCATGCAGATCTCGCTTGTCTTTTTTCTGCCTTCTGCCTTCAGTCTTATACAGAAAGCATAACCCAGCCTTTGTTGTGTGGTGATGACTGAAGACTTGGGATGCTAGCTCCACTAAAGTTTGCTACATTTTGCAAATCAATTTGACATTATTTACCTACAGACTCAGTGACCATCTATGACAAAAAAATTATATCCTGTTTCAACTGTTTTGTGGGTGATATATATGTAAAACTATTACGTAAGGCTCCTTTAAAAACCTGCCTCGGTCCATTTAGCATCCTGAACCTTTAACTGAGCTCACAAAGTGACTGCACCCTTGAAAAACACGCTGCTCCATCGTATGCTGTTTTCATCCGTGCCCCCTCTTTGGTTTATCCTACCTTCGCTCTTTTCTTCATGCATTCATTTAGTCTGTTGTTTTTCTCTCTCTCTCTGCATTCTCCATCTCCCCTTCTCCTCTCCCTGTTATGAAATTGAAAGATGGATTGGTGTTGTTGGCAAGCAATGCCGTGTGTGATGAATGAGAGCTGTCCCAGAGAGAGAGAGGGTACATTGGTCTATACAGCTGAGTATAGATTGATGTTTTCATGTGGAGAGGGGGGAAATGTAGGGAGAATGGAAGGATAGATACGCTTAAGGATGAATGCAAGGAAGGATGGAAGGACAGATGATGACAGAGGGAAGGTAGGATTTTGTTGGACAGGATGAAAGAGACTAACTCTACATCTGTGTTTCTGGACAATAATTCTCTCAGTAAATGTCAGAAAACCCAGAGTCCCCTCTGTGGCCCGTTCACTGTGAACGATGGCATTTTTAAACATTCATGAGAGCTGATTGGAAATTGAGTTTTATTTTGTGTTATAGAAAATTGAACAAGGATGAGCAGGTGGTGGAAAATACAAAAGTCACTGCTGTGGATCAGAGCCAACAAATCTTTAAGTGTCAAACACACAGTCATTATTAAAGCAGTAGAAGGAAATTCTAGAGGTTGAACACCTGAGCCCTTTCTTTTGGCCTAAAAGTCTGAGCAAGTTACAGCAATGAACCTAAACTGCCCTTTTCACGGTCTGTCCTCCAAAAGTTTGACCACCAATCAATCAGCTTGTTATTGTCAGAAGTGTCTAACAGCATCACAGAATAGATTCCTATAGAGATAGAACTCAATGTTGAAAAAAAATTAATCTTTTTTGTTTGTTCGTTTTGAAGCAAGAAACAGTCATTTTCAGTCAGTTTTGTTGAGTTATTTCAGAGCTCTAAAGGGTTGATTTAAATCCCACCAATTGTTTGTGAAAACCACAAGAATGAATAATTTAGCTATGTCCTTTCTTAACAGAAGCTCCCCCTCAATATTAAAAGCTAACCTAAATACCTTGCCAGACTTATCTGACTACAACATCAAAAGCAATTGGATACAAAGCCACTAACACTCTACCTCTTCAGTAAAAGAGGCAGCAGATAGATAACAGTTTCCCAAAAAAACTCTGATTCAGGATTTTCAGCTTGAAGTTTTACTTGAGAAGCTGAACGGAAAGAAATGTACATTAATCTCTCACAATAGATTCACATTCACTAGGTTTAACATGTTATGCATCTCCTACTATACCACAGACGATGTAGAAAACATAGCACTAACATGATGCTATCGTATATAAGAAATTGCAACGATACAGCAGTTAGCATGCATCACTATAACTTCGATGTAAAACAGAATTTTGAGTTTCATCACTGAAATAGATCAGGCTACTCTTGGTTAACCATACTGACAAATCAAAAATGACAAAGAAAATAACAGGTAAACCTGTAAAGTGGCTTTCCATGCACCGAAAATCCACAGGAGGAACTGATAGAAAATCAATCAAGAATCGGATAGATAAGCAGAATCAATAAGAGCAATGATATCAATAAAATCTTATTCATGTCCATCCCTAAGGACCGCTCAGTTTGGTTTAGTCCACAGTGGGACAGGTTATTGTTTCAGTGTTGAGCACACACCCACTGTAATGAAAAGCTCAGTGACTTAACTTCACTGTTCCTCCTCAGCAGTGCTGCAGGACCATGATTGGGTTTGATTTACACCATTTAGTTAATCATCATCAGAAAACCTTCACTTATGTGCCCTAAAGCACTTTGGTTGTGAGTCATAGATTTGCTGCCTATGTTTTGCAGTTGATTTCTTTTTTTTTTTTTTTTTTGCATCTTATATGTATCTAAAGCATATGGACTTTTTCAGTCAATAGGGATGCATCAAACTTTCTAGCGTCATTTTGAGATAGCAGGGATGTTTTCCTTTGTTTTGGATAATTTTTGATCTCCCATACTTTTACTTGCCTCCCATCAGAAAGGGGCGACAGACCTTTATCATTGCTTGTGCTGTAATAAGCAAGATATTGCTCTTTCCACTGCTGGGAACATGATTTCACCACTTATTGAAATATCTGCTCAACACACATGCTATCAATTAGTGGTACATTATTTTACAGGCTTTCTTCATGTATAATTGTTTTTCTTGTACCTTTTCTTTTCCTTGTATTTACTTTCATAACAAACACTGTGCCTCCCCCTGGCTCTCATTCGTCCTTTTTTCATATATTTTTTTTTTTCTTTCTGGCTCCCTTCCTCTGCAGCCAGTCTGATCCAGCTCTCATCCACTAACCAAGTCCCTCACATTGATTTACCTTCACCTCTCATTTAAGCTCAAACAGAGGAAGAGAAGGTGGAGAGGGGGGCCAGGGTAGATGGAGGGGAGAAAGTAGGGAGCCTGTTAGTGGTCGACTCGGCCTGCTAAACTTTGGACGTCACTGATCTGTCACTATTTCACACTCTCTACCTTTCCCTCCTTCCTTCCTTCCTCCTTTGCCCCCTCCTCCATCCTCTGCTCTAATCACCCCTCTGTGTGTTAATGTGACATGTTTACTGTGCTAACTAACAGCTCATTACGGCTGGCTGATGCTTTGTCAATAGCTGTTTGTTCATTTGGGTCCAGGCCTGCCTTAAACAAAGATGTCCACTGTGAGAAATGGACCTTCACTGGACCTCTCTCACACCATCCCAGAGGGGGGAGGGGCTGTAAATTTAGAGCCTGTATTTAGCCAATTAGATCATTCAATGTGAATGGTCAACTTTAACAGCTGAGGAATAGTTAATTATGGCCTTTAGAGTGCAAATGTAGCTGCAGTACCAAGAAATCACACACTTCTGCCCACCCACAGTCACAGTCATTGCTCACATAGTTGAACTTTAACCCCATGACCTCTGGGACCCTTTCTTTTTGGAGGAAGGGTCGCCAGGCTCAGAGCGTGTACACATATTCAGACAATGTCAGGGATTTGAATTTGACTGGTGACCTAGAGCCTCCCTGACCCCTTAATCATAGCTATCCTCCTCCTCCCTCCCACACAGTCACAAATGTATTGATTGATTTTCAGTTTATTTGAGACAGTTTGTCTGTTGAGAAGAGAAAAAAATGAAATGGCCTTCAATGCACTGAAACCTCTCAAACAATGTGACATACCCATAAAATGGCACTCTGTTATTAAATCAGTTTTAACAGACATGCCTCTCTGTATCCCATCCATATTTTTGTATGCTACACAAAACTTAGAGCAGTTACTGTTGTGGTGTGTATTTCAGCACCATGGACAGAGAGACAAAGCCTGCTGCGACAACAGTGCTGCATTTTGGCCATTGTGGAAGACTTTAATGAGCCAAATCAGATTGGAAATAGTGAAAATGTAAAATGAATGTGTGGATTAGGTCTGTCATTCTCAGCCGATAATATTCGGGGAAAATTTCCATTGGAGGTCTTGATGACTTGTAACAATCATTATGAGAAGGTCAAAGTTCATCCAACACAACATGACTTGATATTCACAGTCCATTCTTTGTGTTTTTGTGTACATGTTAAACAAACCTGATTGATTTTAGCTTCTGCTGATGCCCCAGTGTTAATCACCAGCTGAGAGGTCAAAGAGCATCACACAATCACTCACTCAGTCAGAACACGATAACTACACATATTATCTGCATGTGTGACCCTTAAGTGTCATGCATTGCCATGGACTTATTTTTTGCAGGGCAATGTAAGTTACACTGTGAGCAAATAAAACTTTTGTCTGTCCACTTTTTAGCTGCTTTTAACATTAAACAATAGCTTTTTCCGATTATGTTCCGACTTACATGCAGCAGTTATTCTGTAGTGGTCTGTTCAAACTTGAGTCTATCAATAAAGTGAAGTGTGAGGTTTTATTTGTGAGCACTAAATATAGCCAGTTTGCTTATTTTCTCTTTTCAAACAGCAGCACTGCGTAACTATTGACAAATAACATTGCCTTGTCACTTTGTAACTGTTACAAAGCGATCTTGAACAAAGACATATAGTGTTAAAATGAAGATCTGATCTCCTTCCATTTGCTTGTGCTCAGTTCTCTATCTCAACACATGAGAGTCACGTTCCTACGACAGTCAGTATGCAAGTGCTCATGGAAATGGAGCTTCTGAAACCCTAGCTTCTCGGTTGTCCTTTCAGCCCCTTTAATGCAAATGACAACTTAGCAAAGTCAATTAAAATACAGCACCTTCAGTCAACAAATACTGAAAAGGAAAAACAAATTGATTTTTATTCTTCAGTTTGGCTGGAAAACTCATAAATAGAACACCCTTAAACGATGACCAATTATGCATTGCTTTTACACAAGTTTAAACTACCATGGTTAACAAAATAAGCAGCTTGTAGGGCCATTGCAAAAGAATATTAACCTGCTCTTTGCTTTGTCTCTACGTCCAACCATACAGGCTAATAAAGTTGGCATGAATGTCCATTTCTTACAGTCTCCGTCCCCCAAAACAAGGTAGTGCAATGATGCTAACACAGTTAGCGCTCTATCCGTCGCTGCTGGCATATATTATCGCAGCAGTGCCCAGTAATGCTAACACACTTAGCCTCTAGCTATATCTTTCATAGCCCGGCACTAGGCTCTGAGCATAGACATAAACTAATAAAGAAATAGGTTTGCCATTTAAGGCAGTCTGATGATGAAATGCCAAAGGATCCAGGTGATGAGATTAGCTGTGTGTGTCTGGAGACTTAGGGACTTCTAGAGCCACCATAGGACGATAAATACTTTAAGTACAAGATCTGCTTTATATCAGATATTTCTTCATATTTGGACTGTTTAGCATTTACATTTCAAGCGACAATACAATGAATAGTATTGATCCATGAGTGGATTAAGAAGAAGAACTAAGGAGCCATTAAGAGGCTGATGGAGACCTCTGATTAGAAACGGTACTGCTACAATAACTTCAACATTTTGAATTAAAAGAAAATAACTGAGAGGGTTTTTTAAAAAAATGAATAGTTTGGTGCAACCAGCTGTTTGATATACGTCTCTGAAAGGATATTCTCAGACTTTGTGAAGCACTTTGGACAGACTCTGCTGAAAGCTCTGGACCTCAGGTTACAGAGGGTGAGACAGGCAAGGGAGAGATACAGGGGTGTGTGTGTATGTTCTAGTGTGTGTGTGTTTGTGTGTATGTGTTGAGGGGGGAGGGGTGTTATTGAGAGATGGGGATATTTTCTGGAGTCTTAATGGTCAGCCTGTCCCCACAGAGACTGGCTCAAATGTCAGGTCAGCTATGAAGTGACCCTCATCCTGCTTGCTGTCTTTATCCTCTCAGCTTGTGTCTGTGTGTATGGCACAGACAAAAGTTGAATAATTTTCATCCAGACCTTATTGAAAACATGAGGACTTATTAGTTTGTTTCATAAGAGATGTGATCTCTTTGAGAAAATGAAAATTTCAGATGAATGATATGTTACAGATATGTTAATGGATTTGGCAGGGGTTTGATCCAGAGATGATAAGGTCATTGGTCTTAAAGCTTTTTTTTATGTCAAGTTAGCAAATTAGCCATTTATCAGTCTCTGACTCTGATTTATATCCATACCAGTTTTGAATGTGCACTGTCTGTGATAGTTAAACACATGTGAGGCTGCTTAAACTGAATTGTCCTTAGGAATAAATAAAGTTGTCTAAGGATTACAAAAGGAAATTTGTTTTGTTTTAGCTGTTTCAACTGTAAAAATGTTGAGTATGTTGGTCTGCAAAATGCATACATGCTGTGACATGTTCCTACAGGAACTGTAATCAACCATTCACCAACGTAACATTTCATAATTTACTCACTCACTCTGAGCCACACACTCTCTCACATCAAGCTTTCGTCATTTCACTTTTAAAGAGTGTTCCACTCTGATTCTGATTTTTTTTATAAAAATATTTGCAGGCAAGGCGCTCACCTTCCTACTGCTGCAGCCCCCCAGCCCGAAGCTGCCCCCTCACAGCACCATCCGCCGCACCGCCATTGATCTGATTGGCCGAGGCTTCACTGTCTGGGAGCCATATATGGACGTGTCAGCAGTGCTCATGGGACTTCTGGAGCTCTGTGCTGATGCTGAAAAGCAGCTGGCCAAGTGAGTCCATGGTCACACACCCTAGATTCTTGTTACTTCCTCAGGTTTCACATCTTAAAATGTATTTCCCCTACGTGATAACATACTTTCAGAAATATAAATGATGAAAAATCAAGAAACTTTGGTCTCAAAAACCAAGTATGTGTTTGTCTGAATGCAAATTCTATTTGATTTTTAGCTTCAGTCTCATTTTTTTATCACAATCAGTATCATTACCCACAGAAAGGAGCAAAAGTGATATATATGCCTTCACGCTGCCACTCTGAGGCTGTGGTTTAGTTATGTGAGCAGAGGTCAAAGGTCACAGTGAGGAGGTGATTCAGTGACATCCACTTGTCAATGAAACAAAGGACCAAGCGCGTGCTTGTCTTCCTCCCTGCTGAAATCTAACTGGCGGAAATGAGTTGATCCTGTTAACACTGAAACTCGAGCCAGGTCAGTCTGGTAAAATGGGTATAGATATGTATGCTACTGTTGTGTATGTGTGTGTGTGTGTGTGTGTGTGTGGGTGTGTGTGAGAGAGAGAGAGAGAGAGAGAGAGAGAGAGAGGGAGAGAAGCAGGCAACATATTGCCATGAAATTCGTATGGAAACGCTCCTCATGAAAAAATCTTTTACAAAGTGAAATTAAAGAACAGTGTGCTCTTATTTGCATGTAACAATATCTTTATACTGACTAGATTCTAAATGATATGAAATATCGTGAAAAATGTGATACCTATGATCACATCACAATTATAAAAGTTTTCTGGCGTGTTGAAGTACAGCTGGGAAATCAGTTTATCTTCAAGCATCATTGTTATTATTTGTTGGTGTTTGTGGTTAAAATATTTCACCATGCTACAAGATGCCATCTCTCATGTGCTTTTTTATTAAGATTGTAGAGTTTTGAAGTTTCATGGTAGTAGCCATTGGCCAGGGCTTTGAGGCCTGGCTAAGGTGGTTGGCTCTGCTATAGATTAGACACAACATCGAGTTGACATGTCTGCCCCACAATACTCTATCAACTAAATCAGACCCAAGGCAAACCATCCCTGCTCAGATGTGAAGCCATCTCATTAAGATAACAACTAAAGCACCATGAATAAACATGCAAAAAATGGTAAGTGCATCCTCCTCTGCCTTTTTAAGAATACTTCACAAATTGCAAAATAGTTATCTGATACAGCACGGCTAGCAAACCAGCTGTAGAATTGTAAACATTCTTGGTATATAGATCTGTCACTTTTCTTTTGTTAATCAAGTATGTCAAAAGCAAAGAACAACCTGTGTAACAAAATAATAAACTTTAGATATACAATGTCAAACACAACCCCAAGCTGAAACTGAGAGAAAACTTTTAAGCCATGTAAAATTATAGCCTTATGAAATGTCCTGCAGTTATCCGGAATTTAAAGGCCCCTTGCTGACCTGTTGTTTCCCTCTCTCCTGCTTTTACCCAATCAGAGTGTGATGTGTTGTCACATCCACTGCAGAGATAAATGCATGTTTTATTTTGTGTTTGAGAGGTGGAGGATATAGTATAATTTCAACACGCAGGGATAAATACATCTTGTTCTCCTGTTATCATTTTCTATTTGTGTTTTTGAAAAATTCAATTTTTCATGCAGAGACAAATCAATGTTTGCGTAATCTGTTTGTGTGAGTCCAACAGAGATAAGTACATGAAGTTTTCATGATCGCAACAGGATGTATAAACATGATCAGAAAACTACAGGTCACCTGTAAAAATGTTTGATCGATGTTTAGGCTTTAGAATCTTAATGGTGTTTAGGGAATGACAAGTTTGATTCAATTATAACAGAAAAGAAGATTATTATCTGAGGCATCAGAAAGAATTGAAAATATCAGACAGTCAATTCAATAAGAAAGAAAGTGAGGTGCTGTCATTTCATGCTGCAGAACAAACTGCCTTTAAAACAGTGGGGGGATTGCCTCTGTAAGAGCGGCCTGGTAATTTAAAGCTCAGCCTCACATACACCGAAAACTTCATGAATGTAAGATACATCTAAATCCATCACTTTATATTTGTATGTAATGGGTTGGCTTGTAAGACACTTATCTTTTCTTGACTAAACTCCCAGCAAAGACGCTCTTAATACGTAATCTTTTTTCTTTATTTTGCAACATTGGCTTATTTTTATTAAAACTTTGGAGATGTAACAGCAGCACAGCTACACATTGGCCCTGTGGAGAATTAAATATCAAGTCAGACACAGAACCCGTCACTCAGGCCTGTTGGTGGGGAAACCATTCAGTTACCAACGTGTCTCATGCAGCCTGTGTTGATTTCTTGCAGCAGTGACTCTCATCATGTGACTGTGGTTATTCACCCCCCCCCCCCCAAACACACACATACACACACAGCCTGACACACACAAACACACTCCACCACCACCAAAAAATCAATACTTCCAATCCTCACTCTGTTTGTGTGTGTGTGTGTGTGTGTCTGACTCAGTATTGACTGGATGTCAGCGTGATACTGGCAGTGAATGCAGTCATGTTGCCACGTTCACACACAGTGGGCCTGCATGTATGAGTGTGCATGAGTGTTTGTATCACTGTTAAATGATTTTAATCAGAACCCATAACCTGGGTCACTTTACGTAGTTTTGTTTGGGCTCTGAATGAGGACAGAGCAGAGCTGTAGCACATCAGAAGCCTATTGGTTACACAGAAATTGAGCGGATATTCAGCTGATGATGCTACATGTTATTCAGTTTTCTGCACATCGCACTGAAGTTCTCATGAGGCTCAACAGACAAAAATATAGCCTGGCTTGTGGCAGAGACATAAAAACTATAAATATAAACCTGTTGAAAAGGACTTCATTCAGTTTTATCCGTCATAATTATCTCAGATTCTTTTAGATTAAGTATTAAGAGATATTCTTATAATTTAGGAGTGCATTCTCCAAGAATGGATTGTAGCGATAATTAGTACTAAGCATTGTGCATTATGTGCCACTGTTGTCTGCTATGACTCAAGATCTAGTTTACAAAGCAAAGCAATGTATTGATGTTGCCTTAGTTCAAAAACATCCAAAAAGTCCTGCAGCTCTATACAATTGGCTCCATTTTTATGTCTGGCGGTGATTTTGATGAGTTAGCAGCAACTCTCTTACTTCTGTTACTGACAGATTCAGATTTTTAAATGTCTCACAACATCACAGGAACGCTCTCCATGGAAATAAACATCAACAAAAACATAAAGTGAGCCAAGAAGACCTGAGATGTATCTCCTTCAATCCACTGGATTTTCATTATTGGTTTCTAAACTTAGGAAAAAGGTCCACCTAAATCAAACAATAACAGTAAGAGACGTTTGAAAACATATGTAGGAGGACAACAATTTTAGAAAGTGAAGTTACTGTCTTTATCAGTTATGTTTTGTGGCTTCAAAGAAAATATTGTAACAGCTGTTTTTGGCGGCTCATGTATTTCATTCAAGGATTCATTTTAGATGGGGGTAGGAGAAAAACTTGACTCACATAAGTATTGGGATTTTTGTTTTATGATTTTTAAAAACAGTTTTTCAGGGGAGTCAAAAATCAATTCATTTTTTCCAAATATAAATACTTCATTTTATACTTCAAAGTAGGCTTTTAAAAAGAGAGTATAAACAGCTTGTTCAAATATATTGGTGCTGAATAAATCTAAAAACTGGCCAACATGTGATGTGAATTTTCTGGGGAAATGTGACCCCTGATATAGTCTGTAGACATCATCATCATTTAACTTTTCCCCTGGTGTGACAAAAGTGAACTGAAGTTGCTAAATCTGCAATATTGTGGAATCGCATTTTAAATGAAAATAGCACTCAAAAAAAATTGTAAAAAATTGAATCAAGAGAAAAGCGTGTTGTCCTAATTTTGAGGCTTTTGATGCCTTTATTTACAGGATAAGACAGTGGAGGGAGTAGGATGCCCCACAACAAAGAGCTGTGGGTCTAATTTGAAGCTTGGCTGCTTACTTCAGACCAGAACACCATAGAATCTGACCCTTTTGAGAAATCTCATTCTTTCTAAGTATAGTGAGTTCATGGTCTTACATTCTATTTTTAGTAATGATGGTGAAACTGCGCTTGTGCATGATAGTGGGTTTTGTCGTTTAACAGATATAATAATCCAGATTATTTCATTACATGCTCTGAGCACTGGTTATTAACCTGGGTGGTTCTTGGTCCAATTAGCTCCATGATCTCCTGCTGCCTTATATCAACACGCTGACTGTTTCCAATTACAGCCAGCCCTCTGAATGAAATTAAACATTCAATATTGCTGATATATTGCCAATACATTACCAGTATTAATTACAAGTAGCGTGGCTATGATCTGCAATCATTGGAGATGAATTGTGCAGCTCAGCCATTCATCCACCCATCACCCCCCACCCCCTTTCTCTCTCTCTCTCTGTCTCTCTCTCTCTCTCTCCCAAGAGTCATTTTCTTAACAAGGTGGCCTCTCTCGCCCCTCTTTCTCTCCCTCCACGTACACACTCACTCAGAGGGGTGTGTGGCCAGCTGTTGGGGTGTGTGTGTCTAATTCCTGTTGCATTGTGGGAGTCCATTATGCCCTCGTCTGGTGAATGGCTCCCATTGACTCGGCCTTGACATTATAAGCTGCCCGCTAATCTCTTCACTCCATATATTAGCGAGGCTCGATCTATCTGCCCCTTCACTCAGTTTTATCTCCTTTCCTTCTCACTCCCTCTATAAAAGTGTGCATTTACACTTCCCTCTCCCATTTTAGGCTGTTAAAATACTTGTCTTCTTCAGAAAAGGGCTGTGGACTGTTTTTGCTTTTTCCTTTAACAGTTCCCATGAACACTGAATTACACATTCTACTAACAAGAACTGTCCAGTCTTCAAGGTGTGAGATGTCTTCCTTTCTCTGCGCACTGTTATTTCACAATAAAAAAAGAAGCGCATCGATAAGACACCCCACTGTATTTTTTATAATCATCGTCAAACAGATTTCCTATCACTTTGAATACTTGGTTGAACAATCATGGAAAAAAAGCCCCAAATAATTGTTCTTTTAACTAGAGTTATGGACTGTTTTTCGTGCGATTGCTTCATTGTTTAAATGTAAATCTTGAGAGTGCTTGCTTAAAAAGAGGAAAGTTTGGAACCCAGGGAAGGCCACCATAGTAAAATATTTTCTGCAGCCTAAGTATAACACTGACTATTTTTATCCTTTTTATCTCCTACCAGATCACCAGTCTCATCCTGGTGTGTCCTTATCTTTTTACTCTCTACTTTTTACAGGGTGTCCATGCATCTTTAAAACGTCTTAGAATATTTTTCAATTCATGTATCTAAAATTAAGGCCTTAAAATATCTTAAAAGTGTCATTTGTTGGTCTTAAATGCATAACTCAAAGGTGTTAAATTTGTGAAGGCAGGGCTCATTAATGGTATTACCAGCTGCTGGTATAAACCTTTATCTGGATGCTAGCTTGTCTTTGAGTGACACATGTGCTATACTTGGGTTGTAATACAGCGTGATATCCCAACCATTCCCTATGGTTATTGTGTTTTTGGTCTTAAAATTATATTCAATGTGGCATTAAAAAGTCTTAAGTCTTAAATTTGACTTGCTGAAACCTGCAGATAGTCATATATTCAATATGGGTATAAACATTTTGTTATTTCAAAAGTGATCAGAATGGCATTGGCTCAAACCAGCTGCGCATAAATTAATGAAGTGGTATGACAAGTTTAGCGTCACACCTTGATCAATAGACAGACAGTAGAGACACACTTAGAGACCCCAGCTTCTGATTACCTGCAGTAGAGCATGTGTCAAGAGCTGCAGACTCAGACTTGAGGAACAAAAAGTGACAAAAAATGATTGAAAACCATCAAAATTTAAAAGTGATTGGTTTTATAATTTGTTGGTTGAAAATGTACTTTTAGGACTGGTCTATGAGGGGAGAGAAACACTAATATAAGGGTGATATAGAAGAAAAGAAGAATGTGCAGTAGGCTGTTTTTACCACTAAAGGTTGATTTCCTCTGAAGGAAAAATATTAAAATTCTTGTTAATTCTCCCAGTAACAACACAGCGCTTATCAACTTGGAATGAAACTTCGACTGATGTAAAAAACAAGTATTTCATGGTATTTCTCTCTCTCTCTCTCTCTCTGCAGTGTTACAATGGGTTTACCCCTCAACCCGCCTGCAGACTCTGCCCGCTCAGCCCGTCACGCCCTCTCTCTTATTGCCACAGCTCGGCCTCCAGCTTTCATCACCACCATCGCAAGAGAGGTGAGACAATTCAAACATCTCCACAAACATCAGAAATGAATGCTTTTTGGGTCTTTTTACGTGGCAACCAAATGAGTGTTTTTTGTTATTTTTGATACTCTTTCCCCAGTGGTAACCAATATTTATCGTCATCCAGGTTCACCGGTACAATGCAGCTCAGGCAAACTCTCAGTCCCAACAGAACGTTCACACTACAACTCTGGCCAGAGCCAAGACTGAGATCCTGCGAGTGATCGACATCCTGATTGAGAAGATGCCTGGAGATGTGGTGGATCTGCTAGTCGAGGTAAATTTTGCAAAACAGCTTTCATTATTTCTTATTTTTGAGATATCAATCAACTTTCTTAGACGACGGCAACATTGTGGTAGCAGTATAAGCTCCCAGTCCTCCTTATCCTCTTCTCTCCCAATCTCACATTCCTTCCTCTCCCTCTCCTCCTCTTCCTCAGGTCATGGATATCATCATGTACTGTATTGAAGGTTCTCTGGTGAAGAAGAAAGGACTTCAGGAGTGTTTCCCTGCTATCTGCAAGTAAGAGGGCATATTTATCTCTGAAAAGGTCAGGGGAGGGGCTTGTTTGTCTGTTTGTTTGTTGGTAAGTTTAATGAAAACCTTGTATCCAGTGTTTAACTTGTTTGGGTTAATGCTCAAAATCTTTCCTTCTTTCTTTTCAACATTTTTCTGTGCTACATATTTGACTGTAAATCTTTTAAAATGTGATGTCTGCTTCTTCAGGTTCTACATGGTTGGTTATTGCGACCGCAGTCATCGCATCGCTGTTGGAGCTCGGCAGGGTTCAGTGGCTCTCTATGATGTTCGAACAGGAAAATGTCAGGTAGGTTTAAGCTTCATTTCAGCACATCTGATGTTTGATCTCAAAAGAGTAAAAAGAAAAAAGCTCAAAGAGGTCGTGGGGTCCCGAGTGACAACAAAGTCACTCAGCGTCTGTTCCTCCACCCATCATCGTCCACCTGCCTTCAGTCATTTCCATCTTTTCTTCTGTCCATCAGTACAGACAGTTCCTCTTCCTATCAATTGATCCTCTTTCTTGGACCAATTATCTCAATCTGTCCTTCAAATTGTTGGACTGTCATTTAATCTATCTTCCATCCAGCCATTCACATCCACTTGTTCATCGCCTCTCTACATCAAACCCCTTTAAAACTGCCTCACACCCATCCATACACTCTTTCATTCTCTTTCCTGTCTAAACTCCATCCATCCATCAAACAATCAATCAAACATCTCCCATTCATATTTTCAGTTACATTACCCTGAGTTTGACTCACAGTACATTAACTTTTGCTTCATTCATCCACATTAGCCCATTGGTTGCCAAGCTTTTCGTTCAGGGCTCCCTGAATATAGACCTTCACCCTCAACATGCATCTTAACATATAATCAATCAAATGTTAATATGTGTTTTAAAAATCTGTAGTTTAATCCTTTGTGAGGTATCAAACCCAAAAGTCCAGAAAGCTTCTTTTACAAAAGGAGCAATAGTTTTCGGCACTGCAATATTCATCTTCCAAAATTTAACTCCTTGCAATACATGTCGACAAAGTGCTCTAATGTCATTTTCAGATTCACCCTGCAAGACTAACAGTAATAATACTAATCAAACAATCATTTTGTGATTTTATTTTCTATCATTTGTTTTAAGTCAATATCATTTTCAGTATAAAAAGACACAAGAGCTGCAGAAATAAGAGCTGTAACCAAAGGAAATGAGGGAGGGGAAAAGAACGAGGGAATAGGAGGGAGGAGTTGAGCGTTTTTTTCTGTCTTTGTAATTGATTAACGATGAAGCAATGACTCTGTTAATCACCCTTTTGTCTCTGCGCGTTTATATTTGATTGTGTGTGATGTTGTGGAGTTTATGTGTTTGTATGTGCTCCTCGCCTTTGTGTTTCTCTGTGAGTGTGTGTGTTGGTAATTTGCTGCGTATTGATTTGCAGTAACCTGAGCAGTCTAGTCTGGTGGAGGGGGTCATTTATATCTGATAACAGCACCGGCCCCTGTTCACCCGACATTTAGTTGAACTGCTATGTGTGTGTGTGTGTGTGTGTGTGTGTGTGTGTGTGTGTGTGTGTGTGTGTGTGTGTTTGGCGTGTGTGTGTGTATGTGGAGGTGTTGGTAATCTCATTTTAAAGATAGGAGACACTTTTCCTTTGTGCGTTATTTGGGTAATTAACAATTAATGTGAAGTGTATTTGCTGGGGCCAACATCTACTGGAGGCCTTTATTTATTAGTCCACTTTCTTATTTTCTGCTCTGGCTTTTTAGAAACATGATACTTGTCAAGTTTACGCCAATACAATTGTAACAGATGGCATATTTATATTTATTTGCAGAAACTTGATGGGACCCTTGTCTTTTGCATCATGTCTTCTTATATCTTGGTTTAATTTCAAGTTTTTTTAGCATAGCATGGTGTTAGATACATCAATAGTTTTCCTATTTAGCTCTAACATGCCATACAGCATATAGTTTGGTTTGCATTCAAGTAGAGCTACTTGTTGGTTACAAGTTGCAATCATAAAACACATGAATGTCAGGCACCCACACTGAGTTATTTCTTGTGGTCTGATTGTCCTTTTTGTGAAACTGTTTGCCATAGTGAGTTTATTTGTATGTATTCATTGAAAAACTAAGACTAAGAGAAAGGGGTGAACTCCGGGACTCTGCTGGCAGTCTTCAAAACATTTGGTTACGGCTCAGTCACTTCCCATTACAAGTCAATGATGCTGTTTTGCAAAGACACAATGTATGTGGTATTACAGGAGGAGTAGTGCTCAAGCGTTCACGGTTCTTGTCAAGAGAACAAAGTAGGACAGGTGAGAGAGGAAGAAGGCAAACACATTAGCAGCTATACAAGACAAAACATACTAAACTATTCAGTTAAGTTTACACTATACTTTATATACTTCGGACATGCTTCAACTCAAAACTTCTAAAAGAAGTGTTGGTTAAACTTTTGCAGTTTTCTCTTGTAGGTGAATGATGACTATCAAATTGCTGTCATGGAAGTGAAAATAATTCCAATAATGACCAATTTTAGAAAGACAACACCAAAAAAAGGGTAGATTAATTTTACAGAGTAATGTTTTAAAGATTGTTTTGCGCTTCCTTGGAGTTTTTGGATCCTTTACTTCTGAAATAGATCACTTTTGTTTGATTGAGAGATGGTCATAGAAAAGGAAGAGAAGGAAAGAAGAGAAAGGAGCAAATAATGTTGGAAGAAGTTTTTGTTCGAAATCTGTGCAAGTTATTTGTGTGTGTGTGTGTGTGTGTGTGTGTGTGTGTGTGCATACGAGCGTGTATGTGTGTGTCCAACCGTAGCTAGCTTGTCCCTGCATGACCATCTGCCACAGCTTTGATCAGCCTCTGTGAACACTCCTTTGTCAGCTGCATTGCTCTGCGTATGTAAGTGTGTGTGTGTGTGTGTGTGTGTGTGTGTGTGTGTGTGTGTCCAGCTGCTCACTCAGCTTTTTGAACGGACTCAACTGAGTCTCCTAATTGAACGCAAGAAACAATGTGACTGATCTCTCTCTCTCTCTCTGTTTGTCTGCATCTGTTTCTTTCTTTAATCACTAAGTAAAGACTCAGTAACTGAAGGTGTAGCTCTGACTCTGAGTTAGCACCTCCCACTTTACTGCCCATCACAAATAAACCAGCATGGTCATCCATTGGCTGAAGAATCACATTTGCATAAAACTAAATAATGATAAATGTGAGGGTTAAACTGAGGTCCAGGCAGAGAAGTTTTGGATGGACTTTTAATGCTCTCTTTACATCCACTTGAGGACACTTTCAAAACAACCTTGCCAAAATTCCCTTAATTCAGTCCAACTGATATTGAGCTCTGTCCATTCTCCACAGTCTTTTCTCAGAGTTACATTTTTGTTCAGAGATTCTTCTTTGTTGTTGTTTTAGTGGTCTAGCTTGAACTTGAACTGATAGCTATAGGGTCGAGCCTCACTCCCCTTGTTGATAACAGTATGGATAAAGAATGGGTGCTTGAAACCAGGTCACATCGTCTTTTTTTCAATAGAGGCAGAGCAGAGTGAAAGATAGATGTACCCATAGTAAGAGAAGTGTGGCAGGAGTTATGGCTGCAGGATATAAAAACCCCTTCACATAATGAAGATTTTATTTGTTGATGCTGCTGAACAATGAATGAATTGAATCTTAGTGAATGCATTGCCAATTAAAATTTCTGTGAAACAATAGTATTCCTTATTTCTTGGGACTTACAGTCTGGTCCCTGCTCAAAACCTTTTCCCTTCTATCACTCTTGCTGGTTCAGTCCTCTGTCAGCTCTTAGACCTGTATGGACTTTCAGGAAGGAAGTTATTGTAGAAACACGTTGTAAAACCATTTGTCAGCCATTGTGTTATCTGTACATCATCAACCTTTTCCTGAAAATGGCAAATGTTTATTATATAATCAACCCTGCTGTTATAGCATCTAAAGCAACCTCTTTTACATTTTGTTAATGGTGATGTATCATTGTGCACACTGTTTGGAAATGGAAGCATTGCAGATCACAACAGCTTGATAAGCTGCTAGAAGGTTTTCCCGTCAAAGATGGCAATCACTACCTGCAAGTGTGGGAGAAAACATTAAACAGAAGGAGGAATATTAAGGGACCTTGTTGTGCTTTGTTGTGGCAAATTGTATTGTTATCCCTACCTTCTGTGTTGCGAGGGAGCAAACTTTGTGAACTCAGTTTGTGGCATAGTTAAATAGCCTGATCTGGCGCAACTCACAGCTCGGTGCTCTGAGACATATCCCTACAGTTTAATATCAGTGAATCCTGGTTATATCATGCCATCGCTCATCTACAAGGCAGAGCAAACATAACCTGACTCTTCATTTTATTGAGAGACTCAAGTTTGAATGGACCGCTGCAGTATAACTGCTACATGTGGGTTATAATGAACATTTTCACAAACAGCTTAACCCATATTAAGCCTTTAGCTCGTGCTCTATCACTCTCCTGTTTAGTTATCTCCTGTCCTGTTTCTGTCTGACACTCCAGCTCCTGTTTCCACCACTACTACAAAATAAATTCAAGAAAATGTTTTAATCAGAGAGACACAGAGATCTCTTTTCTCACTGATAAACTTCATCAGCCCTGCTCTGCATTGTCATAGAAACTTCAGCATACCGTAAATCAGTTCAGTCCTGTTTGACCTCACTGGGGAGCTGAGAAATAGTATTTAGAAATAAACCTTTTTTGGTGCTGATTATCTCATTTTAAGTTGTGGATTACAGTCAGGCATAAAGCAAGGGATGACGAAGTATTTCCTTGTGACGAATGCTGAAACATCACTGAATACTGAAATCAATCCATGGATGATGCAGCAACCTGTAAATAGAGACCACTCCATCAGTATTCATCATTCTCATTCAAATGTTATGAATGTCTGTCTTTGTCATTGTGAACAGCAATAAAATGCTATCAGCCTCTTGTCTCTCTCTCTCTCTCTCTCTCTCTCTCTCTCTCACACACACACACACACACACACACACACACACACACACACACACACACACACACAAGCCGATCATAGTATATTTCTTAAAGCATCAATATCTGAAGTACATTAATCCGCTCTGCATTTTTTCTCAGTCTTTCCCCTCTATTAGACATACATGTATGTTTTAGTTATTCAGTGTCTCCAAATGTCGTCAGGTCCTTCCACCCTTTGAATAACCTCATGTAGATGAAGGGTTGCAGTTACCTTTTGTCCGACAGCTTTTGTTGTATCCTCCATGTATGCTTGTCTTATGTTGCATTGATTGAACATTTTATAGAGACTTTCACAAACCCACTGGCACAAACATATTTCGAACAGGAGTGATCTCAGGTAGAGATACGACTTCAATAAAGAAAAGACTGAAACATCCAGATTAAAACATCTGTTTTATATGGCATCAACCTTTGCTGACTGCTGGCAGTTAATCTGTGACCTGTTTTCTTTCTGAACATTTCACTTTTAACCAAAGTAATGATTGGAAATGTGATTTGGGATCACACTAAAGAGAAAAAAAGTGGAAGGGAGAGTGACAAAGGATGCAAAAAGAGTTAAGAAACCGATCATGAAAGGGAGAGAGAGGGGGGAGGAGAAGTAGACGGCTGTGCAAGGATGAAGGCTGCAAAGAAATCAAAATAATTCAGCTTATTTTCAGCCACACTGCTGGAATCTAATAGGATTCCTCCTGAAAGAAGAAAGGAGTGAACGAATTAAAGAGATGAGATTTTCATTTCATTGGGTTATTATTTTTTCTGCTTTGATCGCCACAGACGGGTTATTATTTCATGGTGCGGGTGCCCGAGGCGTTGTCTTAATCTCATCTGGAGGTGAGAGTTTGTAATCCCAGTTGAAGGCAAAGGCAAGGCAAAGATTTCTGGGAGGCCGTTTATTGCGTTGCACACCCTGCATCTGGTGGGACAGTTTATTGCGTTACACACGGCGCTGCGCTGCTTTATTTTGTCCCCTGAGTTCTACAGGCATATGGCAGCATCTGTTGGAGCAGAAGCTGCCCCTCATCTGATGGAATTATCTCATCCAAACCCAACACTATCTGTCGAGGAAAATCTGGGCGGCAAAACGAGTTTTTCTGAGGTGACTCAATGAAATTTCAACAAGAACCAAAATTTGTTCTTCATCTTGTCTTTATCGCAAAAGAGAATTTATTGAAGTCTGGGTTTTAGGCTTTCAAGCTGAAGCTGCTGCTACAGTTTGGACCCATAAACAAGAAGAACCTCGTGAAAGAGTCACGTTTTTCTCTCATTTTAGGTTCAATAGGTAATGAGAAAAGATGTGGGGAGCTTTGAGATGTGGTTTTTATAAGATACTTCATAAAGTGCAGTTTTTCAGTCTGTTTTTCAGGGTCCATAAACCTCCATATCACCACTCACAGAAGTGTTGGACAATTCTGTGCCATACAAAGCACTTTTTTTTTATTGCATAGTGTCTATCAGATACAAACCAAAAACACCACAGCAAAGCTTGAAAGCATACGTTTTATAACATTTAGAGGATAAGTAGGAGGATGATAGAGTTCAGACAGCTTTGAGTGATGGAGAGGCCACACACCTCTGGTTTCATGGTGCTGTGGCTCAGCTTTTTGTGCAGGCACAGAAAACAGCAGCAGCGTGTGCAGAGGCAGTGATTACAGCACCGAGACGTCTCTTCGCAGTTCAACAAAACTACATCTGTTAACTCTGTAAGACCTTAATATACAAAGGCTGCCAGAGCATATCTTTACATTTTTACATACTGTAGTGCATTAAACCCTTGTTTTACATAAATACAACCCTCATATCCCAAACTTTGATGAAACATCTAGACTCATATTATGTTATGTTTTGCAATGCTATACTGTTATGTTATATTTTGTTATGTGGCTGTGATAAATATATGACTAAAAAGTATAGTAAGTGTAGTCTTAAGTAAAAAAATGCTGCAGCTTCAGGCAGAGACTAAAACTACTGAAACGTCGTCATTGGCATAATAAACAATTTCTAGAACACACCCAAAAAAAACCAAGGCACTACTTAAACAGTTGTAACATTTTCTTATGATATACCTTTTCAAACATTATTATCTGTATAGAAAATAAAATGTCCCTGGTTCCTTGAGACAAATGTGTGATTTTTCTCTAAATGCACCTGTTGACTCATGTTTCTATGCTATCACTAATTGCATTATATGGTCTATTAGCTCAACTTTACCGTCATCAAATGCTTCATTAAGCTATCATTCGTTGATTCTAGTTTTGAATGTTGCAATATTTGCTATTTGTCTCAGGAAGTCTGTGATACTTTTTTTTTTTTCCTCCAGAACATCCACGGTCACAAAGGTCCGATCACAGCCGTGTCGTTTGCCCCTGATGGACGTTACCTGGCAACATACTCCAATGCTGACAGCCACATTTCCTTCTGGCAGGTGAGAGACACGAGACACGTACATGAAGAGAAAACTCTGCTTCTAACTCACTCTTGTTTGCTTTGGAAGATAAGGTTTTAGTTTGGAGCAGCCAAAAATTCTAACCAAGCCATTACAGGGGACATTGTTTTTGCTCTGGTTTTATTTTATGCAGAGGAAGGTTGTGTGGTATGTTGACAGTGTAACAGTACGTTTGTATTTGCGGAAGTTTTGCAGTACATTTATGGTTGATTACTTTTTAACTAAGCTTTCATTAAAGGTGGCTGTCCTTGTTTCTGGTCTATTCTTGCTGTTGCTTTTTTCATTTTGACTTAATTTTAAACATGTTGGTTTAGATGTGCATATCTATCCATTTCATTCAAGATGGTTTTCATCTTTTATCACACCTATGGACCTATTTTTATTTTAACTTTTCTCACAAAGTCACATTTTTGATAGGTTACATTTATGAGGTGGGTAGACAAATGGTCAGTTAAAGTTTCAGTTCTGAAAATCCAAAAGTTCAAGGTCAGACATCGAGCACACAACTAGACAAGCAGACACACTTTTCATCTACTTCCCAGAACTGTTATTTTGAATGAAAGGTCTTTACGACCTCTGACACGACTGACTGTAGACACACACACACACACACACACACACACACACACACACACACACACACACACTAATGGCATTACTGTAAGCATAAACCGCTGCTACGCGCCGACAAGACGGCTGCTGTGGTAATGAGCTGGCAGACGCTCTGTCGGTGTGTTTGAGTATGTGCGTGTGTGTGTGTGTGTGTGTGAGGGAGGGGCAGTGTTGTCTCAGGAAACTATACAGCTTCTGCACAGGGTTTTTCCACACACACACACACACCCTTTCTCTTTCAGAGCATGCAGTTTTGAGCTTCTTCATGGGACACAGTATCGAAAACTGGTACCTGTTAAGAATTTGATTGGAAATGGTTCACTCCACCCACATCATTAGCCTTTTTGCTTAACAATTCCCCTGTTGGTTATTTACATTGCGCCAGAGCTGATGGACCTTACATTGACTATTCTGGCCGAGCTGCTTTAGCTTAGCGGATTGATAACAGTTTCCCAAGAAAACCCTGATTCAGGATTTTCTGCTTGAAGTTTTTTTTTAAAAGCTGTTAAACCAAACACACAAAGAAATTGACATTACTCTCTCACAAGAGATTCATATTCATACATTCAACATTTTAAACATCTCCTAACATACCAAAAATATTTATTTATTTATTTAAGTCCAGAGATATCCAGATCTAGTGAACAATTTCATATTTATATACTTATAAACTCTATAAAATGTTGCTGACAAAGAAAACCTGTAAAACCTACTTTAGAGATTGATAAGGGAATTGATACAGAATCTGATTCCTAAGCAGGATCAACAAGGGCATTGATATTAATGAAAACTTATCAGTACCCATCTCTCTTATGGCCCTTTTCCACTGACCCATCTTGGCCCTACTCTACCGCCCTAAAATGCACCTTCATGATTCCTAAAAAAGTTAAAAGTCCTTTTCAAACGAAAAATAAGTTAACAGTAAAGATAGTTCAGTTTAAAGAGTCTTTCAAATTAAATCAAAGTTGGTCGGTGCAGGAGCGATCTGTCTGCCACGAGAGTCTTTAAGCACCAATCAGTCCATTAATCCACAGGGATCCAAAAAGGAAAACCAGTTCAAAGAAGAATGATTGATCAACAAAAAATCTCTGGTATACCAGGCCCAAAAATAAAAAATTAAAGTGATCTCACAGGATCCAGGGAAGGGTTAATGTCGGAAAGCAGCTCCTTCGTTCCCTCTGCGCGCAGCAGCACAAGGCTGTTGTTTACCTCCGTTGTCATGACGCCCAACATTGAGCCGCTGTATTACTTTAATGAAATCTTTTGAAAGCTTTTTTTTTCCTGTAAAGACCACGGTGGCACATATGTTCGTACAACATTATGTTCCAGTTGCGTTATAGATGATATGCACCCACTTCTGCGCAGCACTTTAGCGCAGCTGTGTTATAAGATCCACGCCCACTGTGAGTCTGTAGTCGGGCTAGAGGAAAAGAACCAAACCGAGTAGAGCCGAGTAGAGTAGAGCTGGAATTGTATAGTGGAAAAGCGCCAATAGTGACAGGAGTTTGAAGGGGATGATTATGCCCTTCACTCACCGTATCCCATTATTTATGCTCTAAATTATGCAACAGATGTAACTTACTTTTATGCATAAATGCAAAAATTAAAGCACATACAGCCAGTATTACCCAAAAGCTGTCAAGTGGGAACTTCTTCTCCTCTTGTAATGAGAAGAGAAGGGCAGAAATGGTTGATTGATAAGTTTGGTGTTGTAGTTGTAGAAGTAATTTCATTTCCTTGCGCCCTGTCCCCTCCTCAGATGAACACCAGTCTGCTGGGCAGCATCGGGATGTTGAACTCGGCTCCCCAGCTCCGTTGCATTAAGACGTACCAGGTTCCTCCGGTGCAGCCCGCCTCCCCGGGCTCCCAGAATCACCTGAAGCTCGCCCGCCTCATCTGGACCTCGAACCGCAACGTTATCCTGATGGCTCACGATGGCAAAGAGCACCGCTTCATGGTCTAAATCAGATCTGTGTTGCCAGCTGGACCCTGACCTGGACCAGTCTAAGAAGTTTCAATCTAAAAGTTTAAAGAAATCATGCAAGAAATCTAACCAGAGAAATCTCGAGTTATCACACTAAAAAATGAAAAACCCAGACCAGGTGCAGGTTTAAACTGGATGGATTTGTTTTATTTATCACTGTTGCTGTCGTAAGGAAACTCATCCTGTGATACATGTGTATGTAAAACCATGATAGAAGGCCTGTTTACATTGTGATATGCATTGATGTGAATTTTAGTTATCCCTACTGACATTCCTATTTATTTGCTTCTTTTGCCACCTGTAGCATGTCTCTGTCACCGCCCTGGAACAGCCCTCCTTCATGCCTCTATAAATCAGCTTTTTAATCTCTGCTGCAGCAGCTTCTTATCATTAGAAACATCTCATTTATTGAAGGATTTTATCTTAACTTGACCAACCTTTGCTGTTTTGTTTTAAATTCCCTCTCTTTATATTACACTTTGTTTTTAAGTCAAAAGGTACAAAAAAGCTAAAATCAGTTTCTTTCTGCTAGAAATCATCAGAAGAAGCAGGTTGAAACGCTCAGAGGAGCGGTATAATCTCTGTTTACTTTCCTCATTGCAAACAGTCTCGAGTGTTTGTGTGTAAGGTGTGACTGAGTTTGTCGGTGTTTGCTTTAATTTTTCTGACACCTTGAGAGCTTTTCCATCCCCTCTGAGCCTCACACAGATATCTGAGTGTCTGCTTCAACCTGAATGTGTTTTCACAAACAGACATTTTCACTTTATGGCAGGGAGGCCACCGTCAACTTTGATACTGGACAAGTAGCAATACTTTCGACTGAATATTAACAGGAAATTTCATCCTTTAGTTACACTTATAGGAAATGTGCAGCCCTGCACACTTTGACAAAATGAGTTGCAGGTTTTGTGGTTTACCAGGTTAGTTGTGGTTGAAGATGTTTCATAATTTAGCATGAAGAGGGCTGGTCAATGCCTCCAATATCTGTCAGTGTGTTGTCTGTCAGTTTGGTGTCCTCAGCCTCCCTGCTCTTGTTGTTTTCCTAAAACACAACGGCTAATTGTCCAAATTACAAAGTGGACTGACTTTATGGAAATCTTTCATGGCACAGTTGTTCATTAGTCTCAAGTCCAAGTGGTGAGCTAAGTTTTTACAAAGTGTTGATGATGATAATGAATTAATTTGAATACAAATTATTTCATTTGGGAAAATTAAGAGTGGTTTGAGTTTCAAAGATAAGACAGAGAAAAGGATCTACTCATAAGTCCCTCAATACTTATTTTACCCTGTTAGTACCAAAGACAGACTAGCATGAAAACTAAACCAGCGCTGTAAAAAAAACCTCACACAAATTGGAAAAGCTGCTTTTAATTTGATATTTATAGTGGACATGAATAGTTCTTGGTGAATATAAAGTCTCATTTTCCCCACAGTTGTCAGCATATCTGTAGCAGCTGCCAGTTCAAAAGCCAAGTATTTAGAAAGCAGTCTGAAATAGTTCATTACCCTCCCATTTTCCTGTCAGACTCCAGACAAAATCTTTTTTGTCTCATTAAGACAAAAATCAAGATCACAAAACTTGATCTTGTACATTTTTTTGATCTGATTTGATTTGTTTTCACTTCTTCAGTGGTGTTTATGAAGTGATCACCAGGAAAACTGACCTCTTGCAGGTTTCTTATTTTACTGCAAAACCTTAAAGTTTCTGCTAAAGTTGTTTCCTTAAAGATACCAAACCCTTTTTGCTGTTTGTCACTATGACGTCCACTAGTAAGAAAAAGACGTTTCAGAAATAATTATTTTAGAAGTACTGATGGAATTTTGCAGAAACAAGGACGAAGCGTTTTAAAAGTATAAAATTAGGATTTTCTGTTTGTAATGTACAGAGAAAGGATGATTTGTTGCACAGTAACTTGTAAGGCTTCAATCAGTGTGTTCTGTTAATGGATGTATTTAAACCACAGGAGGTAAAACGTCGTAGCCGTCTTTAATGGCTTGTGTCAGTAAAGTGCAGAAATAGAGGTTTACTCTGACACAACATAACCACGTCACCTTTGGGGCTCTCCTGCATGATTTTTGGTGTTATCTTTGCACATTTTACCTTCACAATTCACCTCAACCTTGTTTTGAAAAGCTGCGGCTGTTTTAGTGATCAGAGTTTTATGCAGAGAGAAGAATATATACAGATATAATTATTTACACAGATGTGATATTTACAGAGAGTTTACTGAGTTTATACTTTCTTACTTTAATTTGTGTGTTTGAAGGGTTGAATATGTTGGTTGTATAACTTTTTATACACTATTTTTCACCTTCTCCTCCTTCTGTTTCTGGTCCTGGTCTTCTCCAACCTCTCCCCCTGTCTCCCTCCATCTCCTTTCAGTTTCATTAGTGCTGTCAGAAAGCTTCTAACACTGTTACACACCTGTAAACCCGAGCGTGTCAAAGCTTTTCACAAGTTCCCCCTCTCTCAGAAAAATAAAAAATATCCTGCAGACCGTCAGACACACACACACACACACACACGCACACACACACAGGCACGCTCACACACTCATGTCAAGTCCAGGGAGTCCAGACAGCTCTGAGATCTTAATCTTTGGTTTTCTCCGCTGCTCTTTACAGTTTGAAAAAATCTGTTTTTGGCAGCCTCGTGGGGGAGGAGAGGTGAGAAAATCAAGCAGGCAGAGAGGAAGAGTGAGGAGTAAGTAACAAGTGAGGAAGATCAGTTCATCCAGCCTGAAAAAGTAGCGACTGGGGTGAAGCTGGTGAACCGTCAGAGAAAAGCTGGTGCTGAGTTTTCTTCAAATACAACTTGAGGGGAAAATGAGCCAGCTGGAGGTGAAAGATGAAATTTGTGATGGACCAATTCATGATACAGTGTTCTGTTCTCTAACTTCAATCTAAACATGACAAACACGTATTTTAAGTCATTTCATGCCACATACCACTTCTTCTCTCAACCCCTCCTCCTGTTCCAGCTTCTCTCTCATTCTAAACAAGATTTTAGTTTTTCTCAACAGTAGAAAAGCAAACTTTCACTCTGAGTTTCTCACCAAATGTAACCTGAAAGTCCTTTATGAAGTCTTTTTGGTTCTAAATGTGTATTTATTGTTTCAGCAGTAAGATCAGTCATGTTATTTAAGAGGGTGTGTGTGTGTGTGTGTGAGTGAGTGTGTGTGTGTGTGGGTGAGTGTGATGTAGTGCATGTACATAAGCTTCCCGTGATGTAACACAGCAGGTTGGATTTATTGTACATCATATAGACGTGTTGTGTTGAAAGATGTCGTTGTTGAATTTGTGTCCAATAAAGATGAAAACGTGACAGTCGCTGATCTCATTCTCTATTCTTGTAATAAGACATCGTTCTAATCTCAAGAAACTTTTTTCTCATCCCATTAGCAGATTTTTTTTGACTTGTTACAAGCAATTCAAACTCATTTTTGTATTTAAAAAACTTGAAATGAGACATTTTTATGACTTGTGGCTCAAATCAAGAAAAATAAGATTTTTTTTTTTTACTACAAATAATACTTAGATTTCAGTTTTTGCAGCGTGTGTATGAATCAGATAGTTATGATTAATGAAAACAGTGGGGAAAAAGGTCAAAACGATACCACATCAAACACTGGCTGAAATTCTTAATATGTCTTAACCAAACTTCTGCACCTCACTGAGTTTGTGTCTAATTAAACGTTGCCTTCACACATATGCTTCCTTTTTTCCAGCAGACTTCAGGAGCTTGGTTTAATTAGACTTTGATCACAGAGAGTGAATCAATCTCTTCCTTCAACCTAATTTAACTTTCTGTTTCAATTTGTCAGATATTCCCTCTTCATCTCATTTACTCTACAACACAGACAAAAAAAAACATTTTCATTATTTAGCAGTGTGCGATAATTAAAGTGGTTTCACATGTAAAGCAAATTTTTTTTATTAATGACTCAAGATCTAAGAATGAAAAAAGTGAAGCAGAGGTCACTGTTAACTTTGGGTTGAAGATGTAGTTTGAAAAGAAATCTCCGTAACACTTTACTTGACGCCTTTGTTTATACCGCATTATGAATACATTTACAATAACATTATAACACTGTATAATTACAATTATAAACATTCATAAGTTACTATAATACTTAATAACAATAATCACAAGACACTATAAATCATTTGCTCATCACTTAAAAGGTCAGGTATTATAATGTTATAACTGTTAGCTTCTCACTGACAATGTCCACATAGATAATGCATTATACAGATATTTATCATATTCTTATCAACATGTATAACTATCATTATAAACACTCATAATAATGATGGGCATAACATATTATACAACATTTTATGATGTCTTGTAAGATGATTGTTGATCATGATTGTTGGTCCCTTGGTAACCGATTTTTGTTGAAGGGAACAAAGGGTATTACAATTATCATAGTTGCCATAAAAGTTTTTTGAAGGGGTCACAATAGTGAAAAAAAATACGTTTTGCTATGTCATCTGTTGATCATGCATGGCTAAAAAAAGATGTGTATTTTTCTGTTTTGTTTGTTTTTGAAGGACTTTTGTTTATCACCGTAGCCACTTATTGTGAATGTGGGAGTTTTTTGGAGGAGTGTGTGAATGTGTTATGCTCATCGTTATAAAGAGTTAAATTAATTTATGAGTGTTTATAATGATAGTTATACATGCTTATAAGAATATGATAAATTTCTGTATAGTGCATTATCTATGTGGGCATTGTCAGTGAGTTGCTAACAGTTATAACATTATAATACCTGATCTTTTAAGTGATGAGTAAATGCTTTATAGTGTCTTATGATTATTGTTATAAACCATTATAATAACTTATGAATGTTTATAACTTCAGTTATACAGTGCTATAATGTCATTATAAGACATTATAAATGTATTTATATTACGATATAAACATAGGCGTCAAGTAAGGTGTTACCAAAATCTCTGCTCATGTCTTGTGATGGTTTGTTTCATAAAAACAAAGAAAGTAAAAAGGTTTATTAATGATGTGTTCAAATCCTAAGCCAAGCAATATTTTCTGACTACAAAACAAATTCTTCTTTTGAAAGAAGAACGTTTGCATGATCAAACACGTTAGCTGAAGCGATATGATTACAAACATTTTTGGTATGTAAGAGTCACCTTTGTTTGTTCAAATGATCATAAATAACTTTCATTCGCCCAAATACAAAAGTTACTTCACACTCTTGTCCCCTTTTCTTGCTGAGACTTTGGACACTTGTATTTTTCTCCCTCTCTCCTCTGGCGACCCTTTTCCTCCTTGTGTCTTTAATCAGTCCTGGGTTTGAACACCATCAGGTATTGATCGTATCGATCAGGAGCTTTAATCTGCTGTCACACTTCAACTTTTACTCCTGTCTTACATTCCCTCACAGAGAACCAGAACACAACCTGTAGATGTCTGGTTGTTTGAAAAACCAAACTCCAGGAAAAGATTCTGCTTCCTGAGGCCTTTTAAAAACCACGAGCCGTCGTCCACAGTGTGTCTGCTGCTGGGTGATTAAACCAGAAATGGACTTGAAAAAGAGGCCAGGCTTCACATCTGGCCTCTTGCCGTGGATGTGAAAGTTTTGTCGAGATCATGTTTTTCCAGTGCGTGTATTCATCTTTTATTGATGTTCCCCAAAGTCCCTACTTTTCAGCTGCAAGTTATTTTTTCTTTCTCATCATAAAAAAATTATCAAAGATCTGAGCCTGTGGAGGATCGATAGGATCTCACAGCAGGATGAAAGAGTTGGAGGGGAAAATCTGATAAGTACTTCATCTGCAGGTATTCAGTCAGGACTGGTCTGATGTGACCCAGATACAGAAATAAACAGAACAATAAGATTCATGATGTAATGTAAACCTTTCAGACAAGAGTCTCTTTGGTTTCCAAACAAGATTCATTGAATCAGAATCTATTTTACTGTAACATAAAAAAAAGCTATTTGTCATGTGATTGAACAAAAGATCAGTTTAACCCTGCTTACAATAACGCTGACATTTAAAGAAACACACAAACAATTCGTAAGGAATAAAACGCTGCCTCATTTTCATCCCTAAAGGTATAGGGGAGTTTTTTTTTTTTTTTATGGGTGTGGTTCTGGGGTTTCGCTCTCAGACTGTATCAAGTAAACTAAATTGGAATATACTGATTTATACATATGTGGAAGACAAGTACGGAAAAACTTAAAGGCCATGATTTGCTGTTTTCTTGAGTTAGTGAGGCGATTTCATTTGTTCTCTCAAGGTAATAACTTATTTTTCTCTTTATCATGAGAAAACAAAGCTGCTGTCTGTTTTATGCTATTTCAGTGATAAGGCTTCAGAAACCTAATTTTGGAGTTCTGTAAACCAATAATGCTACAATCAATTTGTCTGAAATCCAGTTGAGCATTAACTTAACGATGTATTTTGACATATTTCAAAAATGAGCAGAGATCATCAAGAGACATTTGTACATAGTTTTACCACAAAAAAGGGGTCACCCTACATAAACATCCCGATGCTCTGTTTTTCTTTAGCACCAGTGTCTCCTCTGAACCTCTGTGCTCACACTTAATTGTCATTCCTCGGGTTTCTTCACTGAATTTACATTTCAGAATAAAACCTCACATCTTCTTGCAGCTTTTATCCCAATTAGAGTTTTAAATAGTCCTCTTATCCACTGGTATCTCTGCTCTGAGCCTCCTGACAGCAGCAGCAGCCGCTCACTCCAACATCAGAGCTCCAACCTGCTAAGTTGCCTTTAATCCTGAGAAAGTATCTGTGCATACTTAAACGTGGGACAAAGCATACAGTGCCGACGTTTAAAGAAGATACGAAGGAAAGTCGATGTTAAGTGCTGAGCGAGAGGGAGATCAAAAACAGGACGATATGTGTGTTTAGCTCCGACAAGCTCAAAGTTTGTTATTAAAGTTGGAGAGGACGGGGAGAGGGGGGTGGGGGGAAGGAAGAGGAGGGTGTTTTGGGGGTTTGGGTTCGATTAGTTAAGAGCAGAGCGGCTGTGATTCTGCTCAGCTGGAGAGGGAAAGTATCGACGCAGAGTCAGAGAACCTCGGTTTCCCTCCCTTTCGCTCCCTCAGGTCGGCATTAAAACCAGCGGAGCGATGGAGGAATAGGAGGATGGAGCGAGGGAGGGATACAAACCCCCCAGAGCTGAGCCAGAGCTTTGATTCTCAGCGTTTTCTCACATCAGCTGGTAGAGTCTGAGGCCTGCTGCTCGAGGAGGGGCCACGGCCTTTAAAACCACAGCGCTGTCAAAAATTAATCGCTGCTGCTTTACTTTTCAATTATCAATTCAGCGTTGAACAGCGTAGGGGCTTAGAGGCGGCTTAAGGTTACTAACGCTGTAAAGACGCAGGGGTTTGTGGGATTGAGGAGAGACGGTGTGTGTTTGGTGTTTTAACGAGGTCAGGAGATCCAAACATCTGTAAACACTAAAAGAAATGATGGGATGGTATGATCATGTTTTTATGAACGAGGCTAATCTTGTTGACTGTACGACAGCACTTTACACTGCAAAGACGGAAATCTAAGCAAGTCATTTTATGTCGTATTTGTAGTAAAAATTGTCGGATTGTTCTTTATTTGAGCCACATTCACCAGACCAGGTCATAAAAATGTCTTATTTCAAGTTTTTTTAAAAGACAAAAATGAGGTGTAAGTTGCTTGTAACAAGTGAAAAAATCTGCCAATGTGATATGACAAATTTGCCCGGGAAGTTTCTCGATACTAGAAAGATGTCTTAAAACAAGAATGTTTTATCTTATCCCATTGGCAGATTTTTTTTTTACTTGATACAAGCAATTGATGCCTCATTTTTGTCTTAAAAAACTTGAAATTAGACATTTTTATGACCTTGTCTAGTAAATGTGGCTCAAATCAAGAAAAGTAAGACAAATTTGACTAAAAATAAGACATACTGATTTGCTTAGATTTCCGTCCTTGCAGTGTAGTGTTTGTCAGTGCATTATGAAACATCTAAAGATGCTTTTCATTTTCACAGCCTGATGGTCAAAATACATTAGATGCATCTCTGGTTTGGCTCTTCTGTGTTGCGATAATGGATCAGGTAAGTTTCTATTCTAGTCAATGTGTCAACTCACATCTTGCTGCTCCACTGTTCCAGCTCTGGCAAATCAAAGCCCTTTGCATCAGATGTGCAAAGATCCTGTTTTTGCTTGATGCAGTGCTGTGACGTCGATTCAACCTCCCCCCAAAAAGAGAAAAAAAAAATACAGATTGAGGGACAAAGAGTCGTGCACGAAAACCACAAAATGATGCCCTGTTATACCTAGTTTGTTGTTGACTGCAACTGCCCTTCGATGGGTTTGGCATACAGCTCTGGAAAAAATGAAGAGACCACTGCAAATTTTTCAGTTTCTCTGATTTTGCTATTTACAGGTATTTGTTTTGAGTAAAATGAACATTTATGTTTTATTGTATAAACTACTGACAACATTTCTCCCAAATTCCAAATATTGTCATTTAGAGCATTTATTTGCAGAAAAGAAAAAAGGGTCAAAATACCAAAAAAGCCCACTGTTTTCAGACTTCAAATAATGCAAAAATACAAGTTCATATTCAATTTCAAACAACACATCACTAATGTTTTAACTTAGGAATATTCAGAAATCAATATTTGGTAGAATAACCCTGATTTGCAATAATATCTCTCATGTGTCTTTGCTTGTTCCCCACCAGTCTTTCACAGAGGAGAGTGATGACCACAGCAATGGTTTTTATACATTTCCTTGTTAAATAAGATTTGGTTCAGGTGATCACCTCATCAGTTCCTTGTTAGGTAGAAACAGGTAGACACAGGTGTGCTTGTGTTGGAATTCAACAGACACTGTAATAGAATGACTGTCAAATATGTTGAGATGCTGATTTCTGAAAATTTGCAGTGGTCTCTTAATTTTTTCCAGAGCTGTACTTAAAGCTGCACTTATCAACAAGTTTTGCCCAGTTGTGTGTAGCCAATCTTTTTGTACACGGTCAGGTTTGTTTTAAAACTGAATGATGACTTCATGAAGTAAAACCAGAAATTGTTTGAATAACATGCACTCAACCCAGTTTTCATATTATGCAGCATGCAGCGGTGAACTCATCTCATCTCTTCATAAAAATGTAGAAAAGCTCTAAAGAACAAACTTTCCAATGTCACATATTGATCAGAAATCACTTATGCAGCATATTTAGGCCAACTCCTCGGGCTCTGCCTCTCTGGGTTCTTCTCATCCATCTGTGTGAGGGCTTCTCTTCATTAAGCGCAACATTAAAATGTATCTTGGTGTGATCCCTTCATTTATTATCATGAAAAATAATTCACAGTTTTACATCTCTCTCACATCTACTGAAAATCTTGCCTGAGATATAATATGTGTATTCTTTTTCACCATCTGTGTTACAAATAACTTTTTAAAGTATGATTGAAGGTAAATGTCACACAATCCCAACCCCTTCCTCTCTGATGCCCTGACACCCCTGGTACCTGGGGCAAGCAGGGAAACAACATTCAAGTCTAAAAGCCTGTCTGCCTTAAATATATGTAACCCCGGGTTACCCCGAAGTTTGTTTTTTTAGTAGTGAAGGAAGTTGAAGTAGAATTAATAGTGTCATTGTTTAGGGAAAAACAAAATTAATGAAGTATAAGTTGCAATTCAATTTTTTTTTGGACCACGAAATAAATTAAAATTGGGAATTAAGAGAGATTTAAAACATAGAAGTGAATCAAAACTGAAATATTTTTGTTTATTAAAAAATCACAACAAGAACTTTTTAATGAAGACACATCTAATCTGCTTAGTGATGTATCAATTTAAGCATTTATTTCTCATCATCAAACAAACACACATCTGTCCGTTTAAACTATCTCACCTCTACATGCATCCGCTGATCACCTCAGGGACTTTAACCTCTGACCTCTATGCTGCTCATCACAGTGTCACCACATCAATCTGAGAGTCCGTGTGCATTGGTGCGTGTGTGTGTGGAAAAGGTCGAGGAGGATGGTTAGGAGGAGCTTCTGGAAACAAACCCATCTGTCTTTTCTAGAGCTGAAACACATGCACATACACACTTCTTATGTCTCTCTAACATAATGAGAACCTGCATAAGCCACCAAACCCGAAACATTTAGCTAAAACTAAACTAACTATAGACAAAACACTTGACACTAAGCATGTATCTCTAAAAGATTTAACTCGTTTTAAGTAATTCATTCAATCAGATACAACAGTCCCACAGTTTTGGCACTTGGTAGCATTTCGATGGCAGGTCAAATTATCATTAAACAGCGTTTGAAGATTAAAACTTCTCACTCCTCCTTGCAGCTTTTATCCCTACTAACACTTTTAAATAGTCCACTTATCCTCCCTCATCTTCACTGAGCCTCTAGACAGCAGCAGCCGCAGCCGCTCACTCCAACATCAGAGCTCCAACCTGCTAAGTTGCCTTTAATCCTGAGAAAGTATCTGTGCATACTTAAACGTGGGACAAAGCACATTGTGTCAACGTTTAAAGAAGATACGAAAGAAAGTCGATGTTAAGTGCTGAGAAAGAGGGAGATCAAAAACAGGACGATATGTGTGTTTAGCTCCGACAAGCTCTGAGTTAAAGTTAGTGAGGATGGAGGGAGAGAAGAGAAGAAAGGAGAGAGTTTGGAAGGTTTGGGTTCGATTAGTTAAGAACAAAGAGGCTGTGATTCTGCTTGTACTTTTAAAATATACAAAACCGACACTGTGCTGCTTTAAAGAGTGGATGAAGCCATCAGACTGATGTCAAGAGGGAGATTTAACCCAAAGCCAGTTAAGGCTGGTTATATAAGTTGATAATATATTATATAATTGTATAAAAACATTAGATGGCGTCAAATTATTTCATCCAGTTTGTGTTTTAAATCTTAACTTTGTTTTTTTTGCTTTAAAATATTCTTCTTTTCCACATTGCTGACCCCTCGTCTTCTTGCTGCAGGTTTTGAAAAATACTTTTTCACCCAGGAAACTTTCTATCATTGTATTATTAACAGAGAGAAGATAAACTCGTGTCTCTATGCTCACATCAGTTTGGAGCTCAGTTGGAAATAAGATCAATGTGTTCATGTGTTTGATGTCTTGAACAGGCATCAGTACAATTACACTTTTAACCGCCGTATTTGTACACCAGAGGGCGAAGCTATTGATCACAAACCAAGAGCTGTCTGATGATTAATATTTTATTTCTGTTTGCATCAATAAATGAATCTCTAACAATGTGAGAGTTGTTGGGAACTCGTCCTGGACTCAGACGATCTCAGCGAGGATATTGATGGGTTGTTTATGAGCAGCTGATGGGTGATGAATTGGTTTTGTGGCGTAGCATCCGCTCTGAGTGTCGGAGCTGCTGCTCATAATCACAGCTCTGATGATTGACAGGTGGCTGTCCACAGAATGGGATCAATATATAGGATAATAAACGAGGAGAGAATCCTTGTAGCTCCAGTTTTCAGCTGAAGGGTCTTAGGGATCTGAAGACAACTCTGAAATGATCAGTACGGATAAAACATAGTACCCCCAAAGTATTGAAACAAATACTCAATAATCAATAGTTCATTTATCTACCGCACCCACTAAATGTAAAAAGAAAAAAGTTGTACATACGTAGGCTGCACGTGCCAGTATTTAACAGCCTCAGAATACATTACACTTTCACCGTGGCATGGCACTCCAACCAGGACAACAACAACAGTGACAATAGTGAATTACTGTGTCGTGCTTGGGCTGCTGAATCTACTGACTGCTTTTCAAAAAAATGTGCACCTATTGCACCACCTCTGCAGTCAGTGAAGAAGCATTCAATATAAATGCCAGATGATCAGCTTACTTCTACTTCAGCCAATTATGTTGTCGTGTAATTGGCTCCTACAGTTATATCGCCAACTACAGGCCTGGCATTCATAACACAGGATTTTCAGTCCCTCAGCATTTCCATGTAAACCAAGTGGCAACCTCCGGTCTTTGAGACAATGCAGAAGTGCTTAAAAGCTGCCGTTCCTTAGGCGACCGCTTGAGGCTGGCTACTGAAGTGTTGGTAGTACGTACACATCAAGCCACAAAAAGCTGTTGTCAGAGGGGAAATTAGCATACTTACAGCCCGGTAGAAAAACTGTCTCTGGATTGCTAATTTTGCTAACGGCACACACAACCGGGGTAAATTTTTGTCTAACTCAGCTGTTTCATTTTGATCCAAAAACATGTAAAATATGTCTCAGTGTCAAAGGTATTTAGGAATTACCATTCCCCTATAAGAGGATGAGGAGGTGAGAAGACAGCAGGTCTGTAAGTCTTCAAAGATGGAGGTCCCATTGAAGAAATGGAAGGAGAGATCTATTTTCATTCTGCTTAATGGCAAATGTCAATTCTGTGATGCTACCTTGTCCAAAGCACTTTCACATCAGTCTGTAATTCAACCTCAGAGCAGGCGAGAGTAATGAGGAACAAAACTAACAACAAATAGCAAATAACAAACCACCGTCTGCAGCACACACATGGTGGTGAAGGGAGGTTGTCACCTGACAGCTGTAAATCGCCTCCAGAGCAGATTCCTCAGGTCTATTACAGCTGGAAGCTGAGCAGGAGAGACGGTGGTGAGCAGGATGTGACCGGCTGGAGCATCGACTGGTTAAAGCTGAAGATTGGAGAGAGCGAGCAGATCGATACCCTCGGAGCCCAGACAGAGGAGGGATACTCGGAGAGAGAGAAAGGTCTGCGATTACTGTTTCTTTTATTTTGTCTGTTTGGTGGAGAGTTCATGGCTTTGTTAAATGGAGGTTGAGGCTACAGGTAAACATGCGGAAAAATGAAGAAGAGCCAATGAGGTTATTTTTCATGAAGTCAAAACACTGGTGAAATTACAAACAGAGATGTCTTAAAAAGTCTCTGGAACTGAAACTGAATCTGATATGAAAAAAAACCCCCATAAAACTCCTGGGATACCTTTGGGAATAACTTCAGGCAGTTGCTGTAGAAGGTTAGAAACAGAGAAACAAATTTATAGAGCAGGGTCCTCTGTTCAGGTTTTCAATCAGACCACTGGCCTTCAATTAAAAGTCCTGGTTATGCTACACTGTACGGTGAGTTTTTTGATTTTATTTCAAAACTGTCTTTTTTTTTTCTCTTTATGCACACAAATAATGCTCCACCACTGAAATGCATTGCAGGACTTCACACAACACAAATACAGACAACCAGCCAGTAACACGTGGAACAGAATATCATCAACATCAGAGAGAAGAAAATAGGAGAGAATGAGTCTTTTAAATTTGACAAATTTTAATAATTTGTGATTACCAACTGTGGTTTCTTACTTTTCATTTTGGACAGTATGTCCATGACACAACAAAGAAAACAATGAGTGTGTGTGTGTGTGTGTGTGACCTTGACACTGAAAGAGTTTAAGTCTTAGGACTACTCTATTGCTAAAGGAAGCACAAACCCTAAAACACACTTTGACACATACACACTTACAAAAAAATACACATGCATAAACAGGAACACATGTGAAACACACACACACACACACACACACACACACACACACACACACACACACAGTTCCCAGTGTAGCCAGCAGGGCTGTGGCTCATTAATATTGCATTGATTGGACAGAGAGGATCAGTGGACTGGAAGAAATCTGTGTTTGTGCTTGTGCTTGTGCTTGTGTGTGTCTGTGTGTTTGTGTGTGAGTTCGAAGAGAGGAGACAGTAGCCAAGTAGCAGGATGATGGAGGTTTGGGACAGAAAAAACAGACCCACCAACTAAAACTACAATAAAATTTAAGACATTTAAGACTGATTTCATGACAGAGTGGAAACTGCCCCCTTACAACATATAGACCTGTGGATACCTTTGTGCCAATATATTAGCATACTAGCATACCACAAATACACATACTTGTACGTACACTAGTTTAAGAGTACATACACCACTAAGTAAACTTCAACCTACACTACTAAGTCTACTTTGTACACTAATATATTCTGGTCTAGTATGACTAGTATATTTGAGATGCAATCTCTATGAAGCTAGTCAAGAAATCAGAGGATAGCAGAGTAGCCACAGCTGCTGTTGTGACTGTCAGACTGACAGATTGATGAGCTTTATGAAGATTTGTCTACTTTTTGCATGCTTTCAAAAAAGCAAAACAAAAACATCAAATGGAAATAAAGAAATCAATGGGTATGGAGAAGACAAATAACTTTTTGTAAGGGGACGCTTTTCTCAGACTTAAACAAATGTTTTTTTTTTTTATATAACCCTGAGATATAGGGAAGTTTGCCGTTAGAATTTCACTCCTCAAACCTTTGCCAGCTATAACCTCACTTTTTATGAAGTGGGGTAAACCAGCGTCATACCCTTTGTGGCAGTCATCTGATGTGCTGAAGCATTCTGGGTTATCTCTGTGTCAAGGAATGAGAAACAGAAAGTAATATGCAGACACTGTCAGACTGCAGTGTCACACACACAGAAGATAAGTAATGTGAGAAGCTCCTCCACCCTGAAAAGATGTGAGGAAAAACATCCAGCCAGGCCAAAAGACTCAGAGGAAGGTGATCTCCATAACAGAGCAAGAGCTCTACACATGACAAGATCTACGACTGAATATAACCAAAGACCAATACACACTTTCTGTGGTCAACAGCGAAGGATTCAGAAGTGTATGAGCATGCTGGAGCAAAAGATATTTACGTTTAACGCTTTGGAAGAGACAAAGGCTAAAGTTACACAGAGCCTCAAGGAAGCTGGGAATGAAAACATAAAGAATAAAAACGGATAAAATAAGAATGGACTGGAGGAAGATCAGTGACAACAGATGTACAACAGAGAAAGGTAAAAAAGAGCCAATAAGGAAAGAAAGCGATGAAGGCATAGAAGGAGGGGAGGTGGTAAAAGACATGAAAGATGAGTGGAAGTGAGGCTGGAAAAAAAGCAAAAGACCAAGAGAGGAAGAAGAGAAGAGGATGAAATGAGGAGGAGAAAAGGGAAAGGAGGGATGAAGGAGGGATAGAAGGAGGTGAGAAGACAATTAAAACAGTCAACAGGCACTTTGGATTCCCTCGACTGCATCTCATCATCACATCACACATGCACGTGCGCACACACACACACACACACACACACGGTTTACAGGCGATGTGAGACAGGCGGGCCAGACACGAAGCTCTTTGGTTGCCGCGGGAAACACTTCCTTGTTTGCCCCAACGCCCTGACTTCCTGTCCGCTGAGATGTTTAGAGAGCTGTGTGTTTGTGTGTGTGTGTGTGTGTGTAAGAGAGTGAGAGTCACACAGACACACACGTACGCACACACAAACACACTCACACATGTACTCACACATACATCAAAAATACAACGTACCGATTAAAACTGTCGTACCCTTACTCTCTCATTCATTACCAGGGTCGTCTGTAACATGCACACACACACACACACACACACACACAATGTATATGTGTGTGTGTGTGTGTGTGTGTGTGTGTGTGTGTGTGTGTGTGTGTGTGTCCAGAGAGTTCCATCCATTAGTGATAATGGGGAAACAGAACTGCTATTAGCTGTTAATGGACAAACACACAACCACACTGCAGACGTCCTCTCTCTCTCTCTCTCTCTCTCTCTCTCTCAGCTCCACACATAGCGGGTTTCTTCCACAGTGGAGTGAGAGCTTATTTAAGTCAGTAGAAAACCTGTTTTAGCCAGATAAAAATGTGTTCTATCTTCATGTTCTTGTTATTGATTTTTGGCACTGTAGATCGGCTCTATGCTGTAAAAGAATGGCAGCCCTTACCTCTGCTTCTCAGCCCTTGTTCAGCCTCAACATTTGCTCACCAACAGAGGGAACACCAGCACTTACGCATTTCACAGCTGTGTGAAACATGATGTTTCATTTGCATCTGATGCAGACACATCCTTTTGTCTGTTCATATGTGTCAGTGTGTTTGGATTTAGGATGTTAATAGTTGTACAAGGCGTGTCCAGCCCCTGCTGATGAAAAAGTGAAGCCAAAAGCTCCTGTCCTTGTCTCACGGCTCTGCATACTACAAAAAGTTGCCTTGAACTAAGAAAAGTAGTGTTGAAAAGAAGATCCACTCTCCTGTCACTTGCTGCAGAACAAATGCGCACCTTGGTAAGACCCATGTTTTGCAACATTTTTACAGTGTTTTTATGACTGTGTATTCATGGGAAACTTGTTTATCCCTAAAAATGATTCCAATTTGGTCCAAAAGTGTCACTGCTATCAGTTTTTAAGAAATTGCGGGATGCTAATCAAACTCTCAACGATGATCGGGTGGACTTCCTAGTCTGCAGGGTCCTATGTGATGGAAACTGACCATTTTATTGACAATGAGGTAAAAAAAAAAAAAACCCAACTAATTTTAAGTATTGCATTTATTTCTACATACATCTGCATCAGGGAATGTGTATAATATAAATAAAATAAACAGATTTTCTGCAATGCATTTCAGTGGATGTCCAAGCAGAAAATGACAGAGTGGATGGGAATAGCTACAAGATGTGATTGGCTCATCGCATTTGAGGGCGGGTCTTAAACATAGGTCAGTTCCTTACACCAAACCAATCTCATCAGCACTTTTTTTTATCCCTTTTTTCCTCTCTTTTGTATCACTGTGCTTTTTCATTCCACATTTTCTTTTTTATACCTATTTGTTTGTGCCCTCATCTGAGGTTGGATCTTTTTCTCCTTAATTCACCCATTTTCATCCTCTTCTTCATATCTGTCTCTTTCTCCACACCCTCACCCACCTCTTCTACACCACCCTGTCCACTTCCCCTTTTTCCTTTTTACTTAATTTTTGTACTCTCACTCTTCATCTTCTCTGCGTCCCAGTTTCTCCTCAGTCCTTTTTTGCTTCTCTTTTTCCTAATTTATTCTCTCTATCTTTCAACTTCTGTCCCCTCCCATCCGTCTTGTTTTTTAAGCTCGTCTTTTAGATAGTCTCCGTGACTTTTACCCCAAAGTCTCACCTTCTCATCCTCTATTTTTTCTCTCCCCCTTATTTCTATGATCTGTCTCNCATGTGTTTGATGTCTTGAACAGGCATCAGTACAATTACACTTTTAACCGCCGTATTTGTACACCAGAGGGCGAAGCTATTGATCACAAACCAAGAGCTGTCTGATGATTAATATTTTATTTCTGTTTGCATCAATAAATGAATCTCTAACAATGTGAGAGTTGTTGGGAACTCGTCCTGGACTCAGACGATCTCAGCGAGGATATTGATGGGTTGTTTATGAGCAGCTGATGGGTGATGAATTGGTTTTGTGGCGTAGCATCCGCTCTGAGTGTCGGAGCTGCTGCTCATAATCACAGCTCTGATGATTGACAGGTGGCTGTCCACAGAATGGGATCAATATATAGGATAATAAACGAGGAGAGAATCCTTGTAGCTCCAGTTTACAGCTGAAGGGTCTTAGGGATCTGAAGACAACTCTGAAATGATCAGTACGGATAAAACATAGTACCCCCAAAGTATTGAAACAAATACTCAATAATCAATAGTTCATTTATCTACTGCACCCACTAAATGTAAAAAGAAAAAAGTTGTACATACGTAGGCTGCACGTGCCAGTATTTAACAGCCTCAGAATACATTACACTTTCACCGTGGCATGGCACTCCAACCAGGACAACAACAACAGTGACAATAGTGAATTACTGTGTCGTGCTTGGGCTGCTGAATCTACTGACTGCTTTTCAAAAAAATGTGCACCTATTGCACCACCTCTGCAGTCAGTGAAGAAGCATTCAATATAAATGCCAGATGATCAGCTTACTTCTACTTCAGCCTCTACACTGTTGTCGTGTAATTGGCTCCTACAGTTATAGCGCCAACTACAGGCCTGGCATTCATAACACAGGATTTTCAGTCCCTCAGCATTTCCATGTAAACCAAGTGGCAACCTCTGGTCTTTGAGACAATGCAGAAGTGCTTAAAAGCTGCCGTTCCTTAGGTGACCGCTTGAGGCTGGCTACTGAAGTGTTGGAAGTACGTACACATCAAGACACAAAAAGCTGTTGTCAGAGGGGAAATTATCATACTTACAGCCCGGTAGAAAAACTGTCTCTGGATTACTAATTTTGCTAACGGCACACACAACCGGGGTAAATTTTTGTCTAACTCAGCTGTTTCATTTTGATTCAAAAACATGTAAAATATGTCTCAGTGTCAAAGGTATTTAGGAATTACCATTCCCCTATAAGAAGATGGGGTTCAGGTTGAATTATGGCTGAGCAGGTCTGTAAGTCTTCAAAGATGGAGGTCCCATTGAAGAAATGGAAGGAGAGATCTATTTTCATTCTACTTAATGGCAAATGTCAATTCTGTGATGCTACCTTGTCCAAAGCACTTTCACATCAGTCTGTAATTCAACCTCAGAGCAGGCGAGAGTAATGAGGAACAAAACTAACAACAAATAGCAAATAACAAACCACCGTCTGCAGCACACACATGGTGGTGAAGGGAGGTTGTCACCTGACAGCTGTAAATCGCCTCCAGAGCAGATTCCTCAGGTCTATTACAGCTGGAAGCTGAGCAGGAGAGACGGTGGTGAGCAGGATGTGACCGGCTGGAGCATCGACTGGTTAAAGCTGAAGATTGGAGAGAGCGAGCAGATCGATACCCTCGGAGCCCAGACAGAGGAGGGACACTCGGAGAGAGAGAAAGGTCTGCGATTACTGTTTCTTTTATTTTGTCTGTTTGGTGGAGAGTTCATGGCTTTGTTAAATGGAGGTTGAGGCTACAGGTAAACATGCGGAAAAATGAAGAAGAGCCAATGAGGTTATTTTTCATGAAGTCAAAACACTGGTGAAATTACAAACAGAGATGTCTTAAAAAGTCTCTGGAACTGAAACTGAATCTGATATGAAAAAAAACCCCATAAAACTCCTGGGATACCTTTGGGAATAACTTCAGGCAGTTGCTGTAAAAGGTTAGAAACAGAGAAACAAATTTATAGAGCAGGGTCCTCTGTTCAGGTTTTCAATCAGACCACTGGCCTTCAATTAAAAGTCCTGGTTATGCTACACTGTACGGTGAGTTTTTTGATTTTATTTCAAAACTGTCTTTTTTTTTCTTTTTATGCACACAAATAATGCTCCACCACTGAAATGCATTGCAGGACTTCACACAACACAAATACAGACAACCAGCCAGTAACACAAGGAACAGAATATCATCAACATCAGAGAGAGGAAAATAGGAGAGAATGAGTCTTTTAAATTTGACAAATTTTAATAATTTGTGATTACCAACTGTGGTTTCTTACTTTTCATTTTGGACAGTATGTCCATGACACAACAAAGAAAACAGTGAGTGTGTGTGTGTGTGTGTGTGACCTTGACACTGAAAGAGTTTAAGTCTTAGGACTACTCTATTGCTAAAGGAAGCACAAACCCTAAAACACACTTTGACACACACACACTTACAAAAAAATACACATGCCTAAACAGGAACACATGTGACACACACACACACACACACACACACACACACACACACACACACACACACACACACACACACACACACACAGTTCCCAGTGTAGCCAGCAGGGCTGTGGCTCATTAATATTGCATTGATTGGACAGAGAGGATCAGTGGACTGGAAGAAATCTGTGTTTGTGCTTGTGCTTGTGTGTGTCTGTGTGTTTGTGTGTGAGTTCGAAGAGAGGAGACAGTAGCCAAGTAGCAGGATGATGGAGGTTTGGGACAGAAAAAGCAGACCCACCAGCTAAAACTACAATAAAATTTAAGACATTTAAGACTGATTTCATGACAGAGTGGAAACTGCCCCCTTACAACATATAGACCTGTGGATACCTTTGTGCCAGTATATTAGCATACTAGCATACCACAAATACACATACTTGTACGTACACTAGTTTAAGAGTACATACACCACTAAGTAAACTTCAACCTACACTACTAAGTCTACTTTGTACACTAATATATTCTAGTCTAGTATGACTAGTATATTTGAGATGCAATCTCTATGAAGCTAGTCAAGAAATCAGAGGATAGCAGAGTAGCCACAGCTGCTGTTGTGACTGTCAGACTGACAGATTGATGAGCTTTATGAAGATTTGTCTACTTTTTGCATCCTTTCAAAAAAGCAAAACAGAAACATCAAATGGAAATAAAGAAATCAATGGGTATGGAGAAGACAAATAACTTTTTGTAAGGGGACGCTTATCTCAGACTTAAACAAATGTTTTTTGTTTTTTTTATATAACCCTGAGATATAGGGAAGTTTGCCGTTAGAATTTCACTCCTCAAACCTTTGCCTGCTATGACCTCACTTTTTATGAAGTGGGGTAAACCAGCGTCATACCCTTTGTGGCAGTCATCTGATGTGCTGAAGCATTCTGGGTTATCTCTGTGTCAAGGAATGAGAAACAGAAAGTAATATGCAGACACTGTCAGACTGCGGTGTCACACACACAGAAGATAAGTAATGTGAGAAGCTCCTCCACCCTGAAAAGATGTGAGGAAAAACATCCAGCCAGGCCAAAAGACTCAGAGGAAGGTGATCTCCATAACGGAGCAAGAGCTCTACACATTACAAGATCTACGACTGAATATAACCAAAGACCAACACACACTTTCTGTGGTCAACAGTGAAGGATTCAGAAGTGTATGAGCATGCTGGAGCAAAAGATATTTACGTTTAACGCTTTGGAAGAGACAAAGGCTAAAGTTACACAGAGCCTCAAGGAAGCTGGGAATGAAAACATAAAGAATAAAAACGGATAAAATAAGAATGGACTGGAGGAAGATCAGTGACAACAGATGTACAACAGAGAAAGGTAAAAAAAAAAAAGAGCCAATAAGGAAAGAAGCAATGAAGGCATAGAAGGAGGAGAGGTGGTAAAAGACATGAAAGATGAGTGGAAGTGAGGCTGGAAAAAAAGCAAAAGAACAAGAGAGGAAGAAGAGAAGAGGATGAAATGAGGAGGAGAAAAGGGAAAGGAGGGATGAAGGAGGGATAGAAGGAGGTGAGAAGACAATTAAAACAGTCAACAGGCACTTTGGATTCCCTCGACTGCATCTCATCATCACATCACACATGCACGTGCGCACACACACACACACACACACACACAGTTTACAGGCGATGTGAGACAGGCGGGCCAGACACGAAGCTCTTTGGTTGCCGCGGGAAACACTTCCTTGTTTGCCCCAACGCCCTGACTTCCTGTCCGCTGAGATGTTTAGAGAGCTGTGTGTTTGTGTGTGTGTGTGTGTAAGAGAGACAGAGTGTGTCTGTGTGTGCATGCGTGTGTGTTTGTGTGAGTGTGTACATGAGTGTGTATGTAGTTTTTATGTTGCATGGCTAATTTTGACAGCATGGGAATGAGAGAGTAAGTAATGGTCCCAGCAGACATTGTACGTGTGTGTGTGTGTGTGTGTGTGTGTGTGGGTGTATGTATGTGTGTGTGTGTGTGTGTGTGTCCAGAGAGTTCCATCCATTAGTGATAATGGGGAAACAGAACTGCTATTAGCTGTTAATGGACAAACACACAACCACACTGCAGACGTCCTCTCTCTCTCTCTCTCAGCTCCACACATAGCGGGTTTCTTCCACAGTGGAGTGAGAGCTCATTTAAGTCAGTAGAAAACCTGTTTTAGCCAGATAAAAATGTGTTCTATCTTCATGTTCTTGTTATTGATTTTTGGCACTGTAGATCGGCTCTATGCTGTAAAAGAATGGCAGCCCTTACCTCTGCTTCTCAGCCCTTGCTCAGCCTCAACATTTGCTCACCAACAGAGGGAACACCAGCACTTACGCATTTCACAGCTGTGTGAAACATGATGTTTTATTTGCATCTGATGCAGACACATCCTTTTGTCTGTTCATATGTGTCAATGTGTTTGGGTTTAGGATGTTAATAGTTGTACAAGGCGTGTCCACCCCCTGCTGATGAAAAAGTGAAGCCAAAAGCTCCTGTCCTTGTCTCACGGCTCTGCATACTACAAAAAGTTACCTTGAACTAAGAAAAGTAGTGTTGAAAAGAAGATCCACTCTCCTGTCACTTGCTGCAGAACAAATGCGCACCTTGGTAAGACCCATGTTTTGCAACATTTTCACAGTCTTTTTATGACTGTGTATTCATGGGAAACTTGTTTATCCCTAAAAATGATTCCAATTTGGTCCAAAAGTGTCACTGCTATCATTTTGCTATCACGTCTGCAGGGTCCTATGTGATGGAAACTGACCATTTTATTGACAATGAGGTAAAAAAAAAAACCCAACTAATTTTAAGTATTGCATTTATTTCTACATACATCTGCATCAGGGAATGTGTATAACATAAATAAAATAAACGGATTTTCTGCAATGCATTTCAGTGGATGTCCAAGCAGAAAATGAGAGAGTGGATGGGAATAGCTACAAGATGTGATTGGCTCATCGCATTTGAGGGCGGGTCTTAAACATAGGTCAGTTCCTTACACCAAACCAATCTCATCAGCACTTTTTTTTATCCCTTTTTTCCTCTCTTTTGTATCACTGTGCTTTTTCATTCCACATTTCCTTTTTTATGCCTATTTGTTTGTGCCCTCATCTGAGGTTGGATCTTTTTCTCCTTAATTCACCCATTTTCATCCTCTTCTTCATATCTGTCTCTTTCTCCACACCCTCACCCACCTCTTCTACACCACCCTGTCCACTTCCCCTTTTTCCTTTTTACTTAATTTTTGTACTCTCACTCTTCATCTTCTCTGCATCCCAGTTTCTCCTCAGTCCTTTTTTGCTTCTCTTTTTACTAATTTATTCTCTCTATCTTTCAACTTCTGTCCCCTCCCATCCGTCTTGTTTTTTAAGCTCGTCTTTTAGATAGTCTCCGTGACTTTTACCCCAAAGTCTCACCTTCTCATCCTCTATTTTTTCTCTCCCCCCTATTTCTATGATCTGTCTCTCAACTCCCCCCCCCCGTGCGTCCTCCTCCCCTCCCTGCTTCCTATTAAGGTCAGGATGGTGCTAAGTGTCTATCAGCTCTGATGAGGCTCAGGAGACTCCTTTGTTCTCAATGAGGGTGAAAATTCGAAACAGCCACAAGAGTGAACAGCCCCCCTCCTCCACCCTCATCCTCTTCATCACCTCAATCCCCTCATCCCTCCATCCTTCATTCCATCGTCCGATCAATTGCTCCTTTTCTCTAACAACTCTATTGATCAGATGCACTAACAACATCTTTCATTTATTAATTATGAGAGCAAGTCTTCCTGGGATTCCTCTCTCTCAGTTTTTTTCTCCCTTGCACCCCCCCTTTTCTCTTTTCACCCTCTCCCTGCTCCCTCTATTCATCACTCAGCCTATCCCTTCATTTTACTGCTTTGATGCCCCTGATTTTTTTTTGCTGATTTTGAATATGATGTATTTGTTTTAAGTTTGTTTGTTTTATTTTGGAAATAAAAATGTATTTTGTTGTGATGAAGTGCCATGAACTTAGAGATTGATTTACTGAAAAAATCTAACAAAACAAGTTGCTTTGATCATTTTTTTGCTGCTACATCAAATATATACATATACATATGAGAGATAATACAAATGCAATTCTTAGAAAACATGGGACGTTTACATCAATCTAAAGCTGTGTCAAGTTTTTAGTTATGTCATTGTGCATAACTTTATTATTTTCTTCATTGAAATGGGTGTTATGATGTAAAATCACCAAAAGATGATAAAGGCAGTGTCCCAAAATGTGGCCAAAAGGTCAAAGTTTTAAAAAACAAAGTACCATGTGTTTGAGAGGCATAAATGTAATATCCACTTATGTGGACCCTGAGTCTTATGAGGCGAAAGGAATTCTACATTACATGACCAATCCTGCTTAAGATCTAGTGTGTATAGAAGTCAATAACACTTAAAGGTAAGGTCTGCAGGAATTTTCATTGCTGTTTGTAAACAAAACAACCAAACTGGGCTCCTTCTCATAGCTGTAGCTAAACACACTCACCAGCCCAGTGAGCACCTGCAGCATCGCGTTTTGTGTTCTTATCCACAGTTTGTGGCTGGATGATGACTTTATCATGTAAAAAAACATTACTGCAGCCCAGGAGTGCTCCCATTTGCTCACAAAAAAAAAAAAAAAAAAAGCAATGGGTGTCATTTCTTTTGGCATGAACAACAGTGATACCAATTTGAAATGGTATCCATAGAGTATCAATATGCCTACATGCATGTTCATAATTGTCAGCTATTTCATGAGTTCAAGCTTTTAGGAGTATATTTTTGGTTAACTGACAGAAAAATCACCTATCATGCATTCTTAACATTTACTGCCCCTTGTTGGTGTCACCTCCATTAAAAAGTGTGGTCTCCTCATTTTTTTCTCCCTTGATTCCTATTCCGTGTAGCATGTGTCTTTTTCTCGTTGTCACTCCTCATTTTTGACTCCTCCTGGTTGAACTTCTGATGCCATGTCCTTCATATAATCACCTCGCTGCTCTTACTTGTTCTCCCTCACAACGTCCCCTCATCGTTGTGTCCTCCTGCAGTTGCATCTCCACACTCGGTGAGTCTTCATTGATTGTAGGGGTGAGTGCTGACAGACTGACAAACAACCTTTTTATTAACAGCCTGTCTGTGCCTGTTAGCCAGAGATCTCAGTGAAGAACAATTCAATCCAGCTCAATAGACTTTATGTCTCCCTGCAGGCCCATTTTCATTTCAGGCATAAAAACATAGTTTACAGACAAAAAAATACACAGCAGCCTGGCCATGAGGTTCACCTGTCTGCTCCCAGGCCTGTGCTTGTTCGAGTACTGACAGTCAGTCTAACAGCTGTGTGATCTGGGTGTAAGCATCCAACCTTTTCAGTCTCATCTTCTTTGTTATGTAGGGCCATTTCAAAACAAACAGGTGCTGACGTCCTGTCTTGTTAAAAACACAATGCTGAAATGACAAATTTGGTTCGTGCTGTATGTGCATGTGTTTCTGTGGCTATAAGAAAAATCTGATGGTTTGTGCAGTCTAGATTTTATTAATGCCCAACATCTCTATTTTTCATCAGGGACGTTGGCTTTTGAAGTGACAACAAGCTGAATAGTCTCCCCTCTCTTCAGAATAGCGAGCATAGTCTCCATGTTTTCAAAAGAGAGTGTCAAGTATTGATTTGGTTGACCACAGCTTTCCAGTTTGCGCACTTTAAACTTTGACCATTAACCTTTTCTCTTCCAGCACAGGAGTCAGATTTTACCATCTCTCTCAGACTGATTTTTGAAGTTGAAATATGTATTTTTTTTAGAGTTTATACAGCCTCAGTGGTACCCCTATGGTTACTTAACATGATTTCTGCTCAAAATCTCCATATTTCTCATTCTGGTGTTTAAGAAAAGGCTTATTTCAGCCCCTTACAGAAACAATCTGCTTTTACTGCTTTGTCTTGAAAGCCTCACAAACCCCTTCTCTCTGATTGGTCAAGCTTCTTGAGGCTTGTATGGAACAGAGCTATGGGCAGACGATGCACTATAAAAATGACAACTTTCAGTTACTGAGCCAACAAGCCTTCTGTTTCATCCGACACAAAATTAGAACTTACATGAATGCAACTCATAAAAACACATTTTCCCAACAAACTTCTCTTGTTAGTGACTTAATGAGGATTTCCATATCAGTGTAACAAGGGTGCGTGAGTTACAATCATGGCACCCAGGGTAGTTCAGGTGATATAGATTTCCTTGTGTATACAACTAGAGGTTAAGTGGGAGAACAGGTCAAAAGGCAGGTGACTCCTGCAGATGGTTGGTAGGCATGTGCAAAATATGGGAGATTCCCCGGAGAAATGGTAGTGTTGGCAGGAATCCTTATTAAATCCTTATTCAATCATGACACAGGAGAAGTTTGTTTGGAAAATCTGGTTTTATGAATTTTATATATGTAAGCTATAATTTTGAGCAAGTTGAATCAGAAAACATTAGTCAGCTCAACAATTAGTAGTTATCGTTTTTACAGTGTGGAGGTGCTCAGGAGTGTGACCTGGACACAGGGGGAGCTGTCGCCTCCATGAATGAAATCTGCTCTTTTAGTTTTTTTGAGCTTTGCCATTCGATTTGCACATTATTTGCATTATTTTAATTCATGTTAGTGAGATATGTGAGACCATTTTAATCTCAGTGTTGAAGGATTGATAAAAGATTTTTCTCTAAACACTTTTCCTACAACCCTCTCCTTCAGGGCACAGTTGATTTTTCTTCTGCCCAGTATTCTCTCTCTCTCTCTCTCTCTCTCTCTGGTGTCCTCTGTCTCACCCAGCCCTCAGGGGTGCCGTCACACGATTGGTCAGTGACATGACAACCAATTAAGGACTAATTAATCAAGCTCCAGTTGATAGGTAATATCCTGAGCCACTCGAGGTGAAACTCTGTGTGTGATTGTTACTCTCTCTCTGTCTCTTCGTCTCTCTCTCCCTCTCTCTCTCTCTCTCTCTCTCTCTTTCTCTCTCTCTCTCTGTGCGTGTGTGCTTAAGTTGAGGAGCGAGAGAGAAAGGGGAATAAGTTGATTTCAAAGGAAATCAGGAGAGAAAAGGGAAATTAGTTAAATTCAGAGAAAAATGCTAAAAAAAGTGAAAAATAGAGAAGCAATATAAGCTTTTTTCAACATTATAAATGCTGTATCATCAGATATTCATTTTAGAGGATTGTACTTGCTTTTGTTTAAATAAGAAAAACATGTTGTCAATGTTACATATTTCTGTTCTCAACATCCTTGATAGAGCACTGCTTTGTATCACTATTATTATAATACCATTTTAGCAGGTACAGCAGCCTGTCCCAGCCTCTAAGTCTGGACTCTCTGTTATAATCAAAGTTTTAGTTTAGTAAGTCCCCATTTTGCATCTTTTCATCAGTGTCATAGAGTTTCGCTTCTGGAGGAGGCTTTTGTAAATGATTTAGAGCATGAAATTGATGCATCAAAGTTACATTTTATCAAAGGAAAATGTTCTTTTTATGTAAAAACTGATAGATACTCTTGTAAAATTGCCCCAGGCCAAGTAAGTAAAGTCTATGTGGCATAATATTATTTATTTTTTACAGGGTTGAGGGACATAAAGTACCGTGTGCAGAGACTACTCATTGTTGTGTTAGACACAATCACAGAATGTATAATAGAATTGATGTTATCATTGTTCACTCACGATTTAGAGCTGCAGCGCAGGTCATAAACTGTTCCTTTAAGATGAGAAGATCTCTTTACTTCAAGATAAAGATCTGATAGATGTTTCCCAAACATGGTTACTATTTAGTTAGTTAATGTTTATAATACCAATATATGACCAAGTGCCCTTTTTTAAGCGTTGTTAAACTTCCTACAACTGTGAGTGTCTGTTTCAAATCAATATCACTCTGGTTTGCTGTGAGCTGAACACCCTCCTGAGGGGTCCTCAACATTTTTTACAAGTAACTTTAATGTGTGTTTTGGATAGCTGAGAGGCGTCAGTCCTGTGGCTCTGACAGCCAGGCTACTTCCTTGCTTGTCTTGGCTCCATCAGAGCAGGATGTCAAAACTGTGTGGGCGGTTTTTGGCTTCAAAGTTCACAATGGGTGGAAATGTGAGCCAGTTGTTCATTGTGCACACAGTCAGTGGCTGAACTGAGGATTTAATATTGGCTTTATGTTTTACATGAGACTCAAATACACCATGAATAAATTCTGTCTTTGATGATATCTTTGGGTTTGATCTTCATCTGCTCTGAAATTACTAGTCTCAGTAAATTATGCACTTATTATGGAAACTGGCGTATCTCTTTCAAATGTAACAAGAGTCAGTTGAGCCCTCTATACACATAAGCTACTGACATGTCCGAGATCAATCCAGGACTTATAGTCACTGTTGTTTTAGGAAACACATCTTTCATACATGAACCTCACAGGGAGGAGATTCCTCTGTCAGAAACACTCCCACAACTTCAAGGACCATTTGGTTCTAGTAAGCAGAAGTGGCTGGTATGTAAATTTGTCTCTGTGGCACTATCTGAGAATTATATTTGTTATTTATTCAACTACGTGGTGAAATGCCATTGTCATTTAGCACCAGAAGTTCTAGTCGAACATTCAAATAATTAATATTTATATTCTTATTTATGGATTACTGCACTGTTACTGCAGACCTATAACTTTAAGTTATGCTATGCCAAAGCGGCATATATGAGACAATGTAAAAGTCCTAAAAACTGCTGTTTGTCGAGTTTCTGCTTGGCTCCGGATGTACCAGAAGTCACATACACACCAATCCAAGAAAAGCTGTTTTCAGAGTAGGAACTAACATTTTTACAGCCTGGTCCAAATAATGTATCACAGCTGAATAACTAATTTTGCTAATGGCACACACTGCACAGGGTTTTATCCTATTTTTTATTTTTATTTTCAAATGTTTTGCTTCAAAACTCTGTTTCAGAAACAAATGGGGGATGTTGCGGAGATTACATCCATCTAACATGCAGTCTATGGTTATGCCAAAGCTCCAGTAGCATGACTGAATCTTTGGGTAATGGTTCATGCCACTCATAAGCCACAACGCTCAACTACAGGATGCAGATTCTGTTATGGACAAGGATCGGTGCTAACACCAATTCATTTCAGCATATAAATGCTTTCTTTAGTTGGTTCAAGCCATAAAATTCCACAGTCAACATAATTCATTCAGTTAACTAAACTATCCTGAAAAGACAAGAAAAAAATGGGATGACCAAAAGTCTCTCACTGCCAAACTTGAAGGGAACATAAGTTACTGCTCTTGGGCTCAAACACCTTTAAGAAGGTTTCCTGACATAATTGTCCCATGATGCAGCTGATGTAACCTCCAACAGAAGCCTACAACATACAAGATAATGGATTGTCTGTACATTTTCATTCTAAAGGCTTGAAATTAGACAAATGTTTGTTCCTGTCCCTTTTTTAATCCAGGCACCTCTCTCACATTACGAGAAATAAAACGATCATTAGCAGAGGATATTGGGCCACAACATGATGCACTTCTTCTTCTGTGCAATATTGAGCTTGTTTTCTTCGAACCTTGTGACATATTTTTTATTGTGAAGCGTGAAACAGATGGAGTCAGTGGTATGTTCCCTGTATGCAGTCAGTCCTGCTGCAGCACAAACACATGCAGCTGTAATCTGCCCCACAGTGAAACTCTGTCGGTCCTCTAAAAATAAATGTGATCACTGTGAGGGGGGGCTCAGGTCCTCAGGCTGACTGAATGGAAATATTGATGAGAGAAGAGGAAAAGAGAAACACACATACACACACTTGCACACACACACACACTCTCACACGTTCACAGCAGCAGAGTGTTAGAGCCGCTGGCTATAGGCCACAGTAAACCTATTGATCCATTGTTGTTTTGAGCCCATCTCTACACGCGCAAACACAGATGCACTGAAACACACACTAACACAGAGCAAGAGGTGTTATTGCAGTGAGCTCTTTTTGTTTGGTTTCCTGTTTTTCTCTGCAGCCATGCCTCCATGTTAACCTCTGATAAAACCTGATTTTGTACATGTGAAACATTCCTTTTTTTTGTCAAAACTCACAAACGTTTGTTATAAAACACAGGAATCTTAAGTGTGTGGAGTGTTGCTGATTCAAAAAAGCAGGCTTTTTAATGCAACATGTACAAAGGTATTATAAAAGGAGCACTCATGTGTTTAAAGTTCATTAATTGATTCTCCCCACAAATAAAGATTTGTGCAGATTAGTGTGTTCAAACTGGCTTTTGAGGATTTTTCTTTTACAAAGTGTAGTAGATGGCAATTAAAATGTCTGCAAGTGCTCTCACATTTTGGGCTATGATGAATATAAAGACTTCAGAGAGAAAACAAAAAACTCATGTTGAAAAGGGTTTTGTGATTTCAGATTTGTGAAAAGCAGTGTGTTGCACTGACAAAGCTCTGCTCCTTTCAAATGAGTGCGTGTGTGTGTGTGTGTGTGTGTGTGTGTGTGCGTGTGTGTGTGTGTGTGTGTGTGTGTGTGTGCGTGTATGTGTGTGTGTGTCTGTGAACTAGCTAATTCCTGATCAGAAGCGAGAGCATGGGAACAGAGCAACAGAGTCACTGTCAAGTGTGAGGGTTTTAGTCATCTACAGAGGAAAGGGGGAGAAAGAGGGCAACGTGAATCACACACACACACACACACACACACACACACACACACACACACACACACACACACACAATAAAGTGCTTCAGTCACTCAGTGTTTTTGATTAAATAAGCCTAAGTTAGCCATAAGTTTTTCATGTTGCTCCTTGATGATGGTTGTCATGAATTTGTAACATACCTGATTTGCAACATCAAATCTTGATGCAGCTAAGATGACCTTTGTATCCCAGAAATGCCTATTGACTCATATTTTATTGTATCAAATGCACTTTGTCCCGATATGTTGGTCAGAGGGTGTACCTATCTGTCCGTAGTGACTTCTTTCATGTACGTATATATATATGTATATATGTCAAACATATGTATACATATATGACTGAAACTGGGAACAAATTTGCTGATGCTATTTCTTGACAGAACATTCACCTAAAGATTTTACATCTCACACGGACTTCTTCAAGCCTTATTTCAATAGTTTGTTCTCTTACCTCTCCTCCCCTCTACCGCTTTTACTTATCCCCACTCCCTCTCTCTCTCACTCTCTCCCTCTCACTCACTCACTTACACGCACACACACACACACACACACACACACACACACACACACACACACATGCTTAGTTTAACATGGCCTCTGGTCTGTTCTCTTCTCTCAGGCCAATCAATAGACAACATGTTGAGCTCCATACAGGCAGAACTACTATGGATCCAAATCCTAATTGCATGGATGTGCAGCAAATAGAGTGTGTGTGTGTGTGTGTGTGTGTGTGTGTGTGTGAGAGAGAGAGAGAGACAGAGAGAGAGAGAGAGAGAGAGACAGAGAGAAACAATGTGTAAATATTCACCTGAAACACAAAAGATTATGCACCAGCTATGTTGAACATCATGCTTAATTTAAAAACACTTTTGAATAAACAAAAAATACACCTTTAAAAAAAAAAAGATCTATTCATATCCAATATGAAAAGAAAATTGCAAAAATTGGTATAAACAAGTATATTTGGCATTTTATGCTTTTATTCAGGTTACAGCAGGGGCCCTGAAGTGTTTCTTTGGTATTCCTCATTCTGTTGACTTAAAACATTGTTTTTCCCTCATTGGTGTCATCTGACCAAAGAATATATTAAAATCAAGGGTTCTTTCAGTTGTCTGTATATATTTTCACAGCTTACTTAAAAAATGCAAACTGTTCCCTTCATGCAAAAATTGACAGACCTTACGTGGGCCAAACATGAAGCCCAGTCATAATTCTTATTCATTCAGAAGAGTTCCTCCAGAAATGCCCAAACAAGGTGACCTTCAGCATGAGACAGGATGGGACACATGGTGATGATGTCACAGTGATGTCATCCATCAAAGTAGGTAATTGTGTGGTGACGGTTTTAATAACTGAAGCTCATCTCGGACATCGTCTGCTCTGGCCTGACCCACAATCTGTTACTGGACAGAGACAGGTAGAAGACAGACCCTGATGGAGAAAAATATCCAGGAAGATAAAAACAGAGAGGAGGAGAAAGGGGGAGTAAGAGGTAAAAACTTAAAGACTCACAGTAGGAGAGGAAAGGTGGAGACAAGTACAGAAAAAGTGGAAATAGGAACCAAAATAACTATCAAAGTGATTGAAATAAATGTTTATGCATTGGTGTAATACATTTTTAAACAGTTTGATGACCTGTTATGAATGTTTTATATTGTTCTGGTCATGTGGCTACATAGGTGCAAACACAACAGACAACACAGTATTAAAACTAGGGGCCAGGTGAAGAGATTGTTAAAAGGGACAGAGATGTTGTGACAGCCTTGTCTGTCTATTTAAACTCTATAATGACTCAAGCACTTTTCTTATTCATCAAAGTTTGCCTTTGTGTTATATTGTGCATGGTATCAGTCCAGAGCAGGCTAAGAAGTCAAGCTCAGCACACAGTTGATTTTGAGGTCATCTAATATCATCTGACAGGGCAGCCACTTACCATCCACACAACTGAGGCCAACCTCACACTTGACAACTTTAAGACAACAACAGCATCAAGATACTCAGCAACTTGGCAAGAAGCTGCTTGCAGACTCATTATTTTTTGCACCTTTGGCCAGGTGCTCATCACAGGACACAGAGCTCAAAGGTCAACCTAATCAAACCTTTCTGCTGCAAGACACAAGCATAAAAAACTTTAAGATACCTCAGAGTTTGACTATGCTAAATGTCTCAAGTATGATATTAGTGTCTGTTTGGTTGATGATTTTATGGGGAAAAAAATTAATTTATTTTTGCACAAACTTTAGGGCCTGTGTCCACTTATAGCATTAAAGCGTCTGATGAAGTTCAGCAATTCATACTCTCAACTTCACATCATTATTCTTTTTTTCTGTTATTGCTTCTGCACTGGTCTCAGTTGAAAATTAAGTTTTGGGAATTTACTAATTGGTGTCATCCCCCTCTCAAAACAAACAAAGTCTAGTAGGGGTGACACTTCTAATATGAACTAAGTCAAAAAGAATGGTTAAATTAACCCTGGCTGCAACTGGCAACATTCTGTAATAATAAATTTCCTTTTTAAAAAAACTCTCACTGAATCAAAGCAGCCACTACTAAGGTTAGCTGGAGTAGCATGAGACAACTTGTATTATCAAGCAACAGTAATGCTCTTGTGTTGAGGCCATTGGCAATGCTGGCAAAAAATGCCATCGATGGACACAGGCCCTAATGTCTGCATATCAAATACGACAATTTGGTAATACTGTGAGCCATACACAAAAAATGCATTTCTTTTAAAAAAGAAAAAAAAAATAATGTTTTTAGGAAAGAAGCACAGGCTATACATGTTTTTTCCCTGACGTTATGTTATGAATATATAACAAATTAAATTTTAACTCTGAAAATCAGTCAAGCCCTGAGTAAGGAAAAAATTCAGTGCTTTATTGGGATCTGAACACATGGAAATTTTGAAGGTCCATCAGGTAATAAACATTTATTTGTTTGCACTTTCATTTTTTTCTGTGTTCAGGCAGTAGCTAATACAAACCGCACTGGCATCTGAGATATTTTATTATTGTTTTATTATATAATAAAGACAGGTCTTGTGGGATGGTGTTGACATTACAGCTAACAGAACATTGCTGTCCAGAGAGTGGCACAGGTATGAACACAAAGTCAGTTTATATACTGTAGAGAAATAGGGAAAAAAGGGAATAAGGGACAGAGTTACAGGAAGGACACTAGGATGGTATCATGTTAAGGTTTAGAGAAAAGAGGTAAAAGCAGAAATGGACAAGGACCATTGTTGACCCCTGCAGTGTCCCTTCATGTATCTATCTCCTCTCTCCACAGATCAGGAATGGGACATGATACAAACTTATGATTTGCCCTCTCCATCCAGGTTTCATATATCACTACAACGCCTGCCGTTCCCTGTCACCATACAGAGACCCATGCCATGTTTGGGTTGAAATATGACCACCTGCACCGTCCCTGCGGTCCTCTCCAAAACAACGTTAGGCTGGAAAAATGGCAGCAGGAGGCGTGGGGTTAATAGAGAGATCCTCCTCTTTTAATTGAAAAAGTTAAACGAGGGGATGGGGCGAGGATGTTATTACACAGAATAAGACGCAGAGCAGAGATGGATGGTGGCCTCAGAGGCTGGGTTAATGAGGACACAGGGGAGCTTGTAGGATACTAGACATGAGGGTCAGACCTTTGGATCTGTGTGTATGTGTGTGTTGAAAATCCAGGTTCACAGGGATAAAAGCATTTTGAGGTATTTTAGGATTAGACAGCTTTTTATCCCCCAAAAGAGCTCACCATTTAGCATAAATCTTGTGTAGTGAATTATTCAGAGCAAAATAATTTTTTTTATTGCAAGTTTGGCAAAAGTGGAGAGAAAGCAAACTGCTTTTAAGCTTTGAGAGGAAAGTTTTTCTGTGACTTGCGATGGGAATGAAAAGACCACTCAGACTGATCAGAGTGGCAGAAACATGTGAGCACTGAATGAATCATAAAACAAAATACAATTATCACACATAAACCTTCTAAATACACCATTTCAGAGACAATCTGGCTTTTTAAAAAATATTTCTCATTCAGGTTGAGGGTCTGAGGGAGTCATCTATGGAGATAATTTTGACCCTGAAGGGTCATTTTGAGACTTGCTTTGTAAAGTCTACAGCCTGATATACTGTGTCATATTAACAGTCCTGTGAATGTAAAACAGCTTAAAAAAAGAGTTATGTTCTTACTTTGATTCCACTCAGGGATTTTCTCCGCTGAAGTTTAAAAATTGCATCTTTTTGGGTACAGTCTCAACAAACACATATCAAAACTCCACATGATTCAGATTGTGAAATGTTGTTAAATCTGCCTAAATGAGCTCACTGTGCAGTCATGGGCCATGATTTCCTGGTGCTAAAGTTTTCTTAAATGATGGAAATTCTGGATAACACAAGTGCTTTGTTTGATGTCAGTTTGGATTTAATCTCTGTCCTGCTGATCATTTTTGCATATTAGAAATGATGCATAAAGCACAGCATGACATTTTAAAGCATAGATTTAATAGCAAGGGGTTTGCAAGAAAGTGGTGCACAGACTGTTTATTCATTATTGTGTTTTTTAACACTTCAAACGTACCTGTTCTTTAACTATTCAATTTTTGAATAATTTGATGGACTATTTCATATTTCAAGGAACAAATTAGCTCATGCCAGGGTCCTATTACCCAAAAGAGGTACGTTTTTCCATCGGTTATTCAGTAGAAAAAAATGGTGTTCTTAAATGACAGATTGCACTAAATATACCCCCCACAAATGTATTAAAAACCCTAAATTTGTATCACCCACAGACTGTAAAAAGAGGATTAATCACCTCTTTGGCACAAAATGAGACAAATCAAATGCTCCTTTTTCTGTTTAAAATCTGAAACTGATCCAAGACCCCCCTGTTCGGCCCTGTTAGCTCTGTCAGCTGCCCTCTCCCCCTTCTCCATGCCATCATTTATTAATGGTAAGAGGTCTGCATAAAGCATTAGCCATGTTTGTGATAAACCATTAGTGATGTATTTCATTTCTCTGTAGGAAACGGGTGAGCGTTGGGGGCCGTTAATATCCGTTAATGTTAAGAGGCGGCGGAAGGGGAAGAGGTTCCTCCCTCTGAGGTGATTAGACCCGTCCATTTAGTTAGAAGACACACACACACACACACACACACACACACACACACACACACACACACACACACACACACACACACACAGGCTCACACTTTGACATATAAATTCATATGCTCATGTATGTATGTACTATGCTTCACATACACACATGTAGACACCACTAATTGAACACAGATTTAAGGCTTCTTCTTTTTCTATTTTTACCCAGTCACATCTTGCTTTGCTGGATACTTTAGTTTTACCTTGAATGCAAAAAATGAAGGAAAACACACAGTGTCCAACTTGTTACCAATGGCCAGAAAACAGGTAGGCACTTGGAAAAATCAAATGTTCAACTTGAGTAAAAAGAACAGAACTAGACAGTCAGTCACCGCCTGCAGCTTTGCTCTGCAGCGTCACAACCGAGGTCTCAGAGTAATAAGTCAGCTGATAATTACAGAACAAGTGAGATTACAACCTGAATGTGTTCCCGCTCGCCTGCCTGTCAAACATCCCCCCAGCAGAAATCAATAGGTCATCATCTCTACATATTCCTACATATCAGGGGCAGAGTGGGAGGTGGAGGTGATGAGGAGGGGGGTGTTAGTGGGTGCAGAAGATGTAATGTCGGTATTGAAGGCGTTGCTGTAGAAAAAAAAAGACAGAACAAAATCACACCTTATATTGATAAGGAGAAGGATATTAAAAACTATTCCACCATTATATTATGGGTTTTAGTGAGCTTTACAGTTGGATGCAAATTGTTCTTTTTGCTGTATGTTAGTAATGCACTGTCTTGTGTATTTGTTGTTCTCTTGAGTGCATTTTTAAGGCATATGTGGTTATGGGCATCAGTTGGTTTTCTCTATACTTGGATCCCTCAGACAAAATGAATGATAAACTACTGTTTCATACAGTAGACACTAAAATTATCACTTAATCATGTGCATGCTTAAGCTGAGGTACTTGAGTGTATTACTATTTACAAGTCATTAATTTAGCTATGCACACTGAACACTGAAATTAAATCAAGTCTTCATGTCTTATTTTTAGTGAAAATTGTCTATGGGCCACATTTAACTGACAAATCCACAAACATGTCCCATTTCAAGACTTTCAAGGACAAAAAATGGAGCCTGGATGCTTGTAACAAGTTAAAAACAATCTGCCAAAGGAGTGGGAAAAAACTTGTTTGTTTGATTTCACTTTTGCTGTGTGTAAGCTAATCATCAAAAGGAGCCAAATGAAGTTAGTCTTTATACTAGCATTTAAAAAAAGCATTTAACATCTCATTTAACGCTTCTTGTTTTGAAATGAAAAAAGCATAACGAAATATTTTCACATTTCTCTTTGTGATCTATCTTGCAGGTAAAGACAAAGTATTTGTGCTATCATGGACTATGGATACCGAGTTAATGTTGGTTGGTTAGTGGCTAGATGAAGCAACCACAGGATTTGAATATAGTCCTCAGACATCATAAGTGAATGTTTCAACCATTAGTCAATGTTCTCAGGAATACACTGGAAGAACTGACCAATCAGTTAGGAGTCGGGATGTCAATGGTTAAACTCTGAAACTACTAAACAGATTATGTCACACCCTGAACTGTATGGATCTTAAACTATGCTGCTGACTTACAGTCAATGATTAAAGAATTGAGTCAGAGTCAGAACAGTGATGGCTCTGTGAGCCAATATTTGGATTTCATATTGATTGTCATTTTTACAGGTTATTTCCTCAGAAGATGATCAATATGTTACTTATTCCTTTGTCATATGGTTCACAGTTTCTGGAGTTCATTCTCTGGGCTGTCTTAAACGTCAAACGACACAGTGTCACCCTTGTCCATCGACTAAAAAATCTTGCTGTTGTTGAAGTCGGAATATTAATTCTCTTCATATCTTCATATGCATAACTGCATTATTTTTCTCCTATATAATCCACCCTAGACAAGAAAAGTACAATTAAAGCTTATGCATCAAACCAGGAATAAAAAACATCACGGTTAGAATTACTTAAAACAAAGCAGAAGTCTTACAACCTAGAATGTAAATTTTTCCCAATATTAACCAAAGTGTTGTAACATCAAAAGTTGCGCAAGGTTTCCTGGGTTCAGTGTAAAGGAGTTTTTCTTCTACTGAGGATATAATCCCCATCGCTGTGGTCACTGGTTTGACTGTACTAGTGGCATTGTGATCATACCAATTCAGCAAAAATAGCTGTTGATCTTATTCAGTTTAAAATGTATTTTCTTAACAGTTTTAAACCACAAAATTAACGGGTTGTTCCATTGTTTATAGTTTCACTTTTTCTAAATTTCCTTGTCAACCACAGCTGCCAGTTTTTCTGTGAAAACAACAGGCTTTTTCCCACGGTGCTTTGCTTTTCTTCATGAAGAAAGGAGAAACATTTTCAAAAAATGATAAACAGAAAACACACAAAGAAGAACAAATAGGGGTTTAGAAATCTTCTCGTCTTCAGACAGCCAAAGATATGTTTCTAACTCCCTGACTGTAATTTTACCATGTGTCAGTGAGAGCTGGATGACCAGAGAACAAAGTGGACTGTAAACAGGGAGTAGTAAAACGTGTTTTCATCTTACGACACAATCAGTCATTATATTTTGACCGTGGGGAGCAGACAAGGAAGCAGTGTATGATATATTGCCAACTGACTCAAAGGTTTTCTATCAGTATGTTTTATGGTTTATACGGTGGCTGATGATCTGCATCATCTTATAATCAACATCAACAAACTTCTCTTGAGCCCTTCTTTTCTCGCTTTTTTGGCAGGTGTTTTATCATCTTGGTTTTTAGCTTTGCATCATTTCTATATTTGCTGGGTGTTTGCTGGTAATGCAGCAGTTTTGAAGTCCATGTTTCCATCACACCCTATTTCAATGTATGTTCTTTGAAATAGAAATTATTATGTCACGTCTTTGAAATCAGGATTGAACTCTTGTCTGTGTAGGAGATTTTGTACTTTTGATCAGCATATGACACTCCAAAGAAATGTGTAGAGGTGAAAGAAAATTAGATTCTAACTTTTTTGTATTCTGCGACAGACACAGATTGATAACATCTCCAAATATGAATAGATTTCCTGGGGGATTGTGAGTGATACCTGATGCAAAAGAGACAAGTGTAAATCTGTGAATTACTTCAGCTCCTCTGTTTCTCTGCCACCGTCCGTTCTTCTTTCTGACTCCTCGGTGTGACTCCCTCTCTCCTCCACTCAATCACATTTACTCCATTTTCACCGCAATCATCTCATAATCAAACATCCCAGATTACATTTTGTGAAATGAAGTCAGTATCACTCTGCCTCATGTGTCCTACTGTCCCTGTTTATTCCACCTGATAAGCTGCTGAGGACACTACACTACAAAAAATGAACTAAGACAGCCTAATGTTGAGGTCTGAATGTAAGGGTGTTTTAATGTAACTTCATCTGGGATTGATAACTAAGGGCGAAACATTTTTGAACACATACATACTTACATTGATATAACATCAGTACTCTTTTCCATAAAGTGAGGTTTTTGTTCACTTCTCTGCTTCGAGGCTGATGATGATCAAAACATTTCAGATTTTAACTCTGCTGTTGACTTTGAATTTTAGAAATCGTTGCCATGAAATGAAGGTGTAGTCTATAGTTAGGGTCCTTTATGGCAGTCAAAAGTTGCAAGCACAGTTCCTAAGTTGATCAACGAGGATTCACCAATACTGTAGCCGAAATGCTACAATGAGTATGTGTAACTTTTTTTCTTCAGAATCTCTTTACTACCTCTAAGATCTGGCAGGATTTTTTGTCAGTCCACTAGAGACAGCTTGGCTCCTCTCTGGTATTTCAGCACCTTTAGGGGCTGCAAGATGTAATAATGCTTCCTTATAGGATGCATGTAACAGAGGTTCAACGCCCCTGTGCGTCTCACACTTCACTGACAGACACTGACTGCAGGGTGAGACGTAGAGAAATGATTTGTGGAGCCTGTCATATTTTACAGTGTTCATCTCGCGGGGTAGAATCATCCTAACAGATCAGATCAATGGCAGCTTGTATAAAGACGGATCAATACTGTTTAGAGACAGACTGATCAGTAAGACCGGAGTTTTCTGATGTCTGGGAGCCTTGAATTAATGAAGGAGACAGACGGAGACAGACAGAGAGAAAGGGACAGAGGAGGCTGGAGGTGGCAGTTATCTTCAACCCTGATGCTACAACTTTTCAGATGGGATTGTTCTATTACAGGCATATTTACATATGTAAAGGATTTTGGGTCATGTTCACGATGCTGTTATGGATTATGTTAGGTATAATGTACAATGAGCGGATCAACACGCAAAGACAGAAACCTAACAGAGTGAATATGATTCTGACATTTCACTCTGTCCAAAGACAAATATGTGTGGACATCTTTATTTTTTCAAATTAATACTATTGACCATTTATTGTTGTCGTTCAGCGGAGCAGACGCTTCATGTGTGAATCTGGGATTTTATTAGAGGGATGATTATCTCCTGAGCGCTGTCGTCTCCTCCTGCCGCCATGATTCAATTTCTAATCTCAATAAAGTTCAAATGGAGGCTACACAGTGCACGTGTGCAGCTAGTTGAGGAGATTCTGATCAAGATGGGAAACCACGGTTTTTGACATGACGATGGTAGTTGACAATTGTTGTTGTTTAGCCTGGAGTTGTACCAACTCCCCGTGTTCTTTCACGTGCTTACTATTTAGATACTTGATCAAATTGGTGGTGTTGTACGTCGAAACGCTCTTTCCACCCCTCTGAACTATTGTTTCACACACATTGCACTTAGCGTGGCTACTTTTTGGAGTCTCAACTGAAAAGAAATTCTGCACTTGAGAAGCCATGCTGCGCCGCCCACAACCAAAACACCCCTCCTCTCCCTCTGTTCTGCCAGCGTGCTTGCACGGCACTGTATATGTGCGTCACCACGTTAAGACTACGCCTCCTGCACATGCGGTGTGTGAGTGAGGGTTCGCTGCAGGCTGCAGCACCGGCCGCCATTTGTTTAATATCGGATCGGATTTAATGCCTCATGCTCCGATACTTGCCAATACGTAAATTAATTCAGATCGGCACCCGGTATCGGCCCAACACTAATTTAAACCAGTTATATTGCAAGGTATGTTTCTGTATGGTGTTTCAAATTTGTGTTCATGTGCCCCTCTTTGACTTTGAGCACCTGTCTCTCCAGAGGTCTCTGCACGGCCCTGGAAACAACACTAAACTTATCACATAGTGACACAAAGACCATTATAACAGTGATTGTGTGGTTTGATCTCCGCCTGTTTACACTAATGTTTGTTGGATTGGGCTGTGTACATGCTGGAACCACCATTTTGTTCACATTTGAATGTTTGCAGCATTATTCAAATCAAATCAAAACATTCTTTCGTCTTCCTCCATTTGAGGCATCACAACAGTCTCTAGGTTGGTTGATGGTTCCATTACATCACAGCTGTAGAATTCTAACGTATAAAGGCAGATCTGAGCAAGGCACCACACAGAAAACAGTATTGATCCAAGAGGGAGCACTACTCGAAGACACAAACCAAGAAACTGAAAGATGGAAGCGAACACTGAACCTGAGCCCCTGGGCTGGGGGGACATCATGGAGATGGAATATCCCATCGACATGGACGCTAACCAAGATCAGATCAGCCTGGCATCGAGGCGGACAGAAATGCCCTGTCAAGATGTGCGGTTCAAGGACCAAGCATTGAAGCGGGCAGAAATGCCCTGCCAAGATGTGCGGTTTAAGGACCAAGCATCGAAGCGAGCAGAAATGCCCTGCCAAGATGTGCGGTTTAAGGACCAAGCATCGAAGCGGGCAGAAATGCCCTGCCAAGATGTGCGGGTAAGGGACCAAGCATCGAAGCGGGCAGAAATGCCCTGCCAAGATGTGCGGGTTAGGAACCAAGCATCGAAGCGGGCAGAAATGCCCTGCCAAGATGTGCGGTTCAAGGACCAAGCATCAAGGCGGGCGGAAATGCCCTGCCAAGATGTGCGGTTCAAGGACCAAGCATTGAAGCGGGCAGAAATGCCCTGCCAAGATGTGCGGGTAAGGGACCAAGCATCGAAGCGGGCAGAAATGCCCTGCCAAGATGTGCGGTTCAAGGACCAAGCATCGAAGCGGGCAGAAATGCCCTGCCAAGATGTGAGGGTAAGGGACCAGCCATCGAGGCGGGCAGAAATGCCCTGCCAGGATGTGCGGGTTAGGAACCAAGCATCAAGGCGGGCAGAAATGCCCTGCCAAGATGTGCGGGTCAAGGACCAAGCATCAAGGCGGGCAGAAATGCCCTGCCAAGATGTGCGGTTCAAGGACCAAGCATCGAAGCGGGCAGAAATGCCCTGCCAAGATGTGCGGTTCAAGGACCAAGCATCAAGGCGGGCAGAAATGCCCTGCCAAGATGTGCGGTTCAAGGACCAAGCATCGAAGCGGGCAGAAATGCCCTGCCAAGATGTCCGGTTTAAGGACCAGGCATCGAGGAGGGCAGAAATGCCCTGCCAAGATGTGCGGTTCAAGGACCAAGCATCGAGGCGGGCAGNCACCCACAGACTGTAAAAAGAGGATTAATCACCTCTTTGGCACAAAATGAGACAAATCAAATGCTCCTTTTTCTGTTTAAAATCTGAAACTGATCCAAGACCCCCCTGTTCGGCCCTGTTAGCTCTGTCAGCTGCCCTCTCCCCCTTCTCCATGCCATCATTTATTAATGGTAAGAGGTCTGCATAAAGCATTAGCCATGTTTGTGATAAACCATTAGTGATGTATTTCATTTCTCTGTAGGAAACGGGTGAGCGTTGGGGGCCGTTAATATCCGTTAATGTTAAGAGGCGGCGGAAGGGGAAGAGGTTCCTCCCTCTGAGGTGATTAGACCCGTCCATTTAGTTAGAAGACACACACACACACACACGCACACACACACACACACACACACACACACACACACACACACACACACACACACAGGCTCACATTTTGACATATAAATTCATATGCTCATGTATGTATGTACTATGCTTCACATACACACATGTAGACACCACTAATTGAACACAGATTTAAGGCTTCTTCTTTTTCTATTTTTACCCAGTCACATCTTGCTTTGCTGGATACTTTAGTTTTACCTTGAATGCAAAAAATGAAGGAAAACACACAGTGTCCAACTTGTTACCAATGGTCAGAAAACAGGTAGGCACTTGGAAAAATCAAATGTTCAACTTGAGTAAAAAGAACAGAACTAGACAGTCAGTCACCGCCTGCAGCTTTGCTCTGCAGCGTCACAACCGAGGTCTCAGAGTAATAAGTCAGCTGATAATTACAGAACAAGTGAGATTACAACCTGAATGTATTCCCGCTCGCCTGCCTGTCAAACATCCCCCCAGCAGAAATCAATAGGTCATCATCTCTACATATTCCTACATATCAGGGGCAGAGTGGGAGGTGGAGGTGATGAGGAGGGGGGTGTTAGTGGGTGCAGAAGATGTAATGTCGGTATTGAAGGCGTTACTGTAGAAAAAAAAAGACAGAACAAAATCACACCTTATATTGATAAGGAGAAGGATATTAAAAACTATTCCACCATTATATTATGGGTTCTAGTGAGCTTTACAGTTGGATGTAAATTGTTCTTTTTGCTGTATGTTAGTAATGCACTGTCTTGTGTATTTGTTGTTCTCTTGAGTGCATTTTTAAGGCATATGTGGTTATGGGCATCAGTTGGTTTTCTCTATACTTGGATCCCTCAGACAAAATGAATGGATAAACTACTGTTTCATACAGTAGACACTAAAATTATCACTTAATCATGTGCATGCTTAAGCTGAGGTACTTGAGTGTATTACTATTTACAAGTCATTAATTTAGCTATGCACACTGAACACTGAAATTAAATCAAGTCTTCATGTCTTATTTTTAGTGAAAATTGTCTATGGGCCACATTTAACTGACAAATCCACAAACATGTCCCATTTCAAGACTTTCAAGGACAAAAAATGGAGCCTGGATGCTTGTAACAAGTTAAAAAAAATCTACCAAAGGAGTGGGAAAAAACTTGTTTGTTTGATTTCACTTTTGCTGTGTGTAAGCTAATCATCAAAGGGAGCCAAATGAATTTAGTCTTTATACTAGCATTTAAAAAAAGCATTTAACATCTCATTTAACGCTTCTTGTTTTGAAATGAAAAAAGCATAACGAAATATTTTCACATTTCTCTTTGTGATCTATCTTGCAGGTAAAGACAAAGTATTTGTGCTATCATGGACAATGGACACCGAGTTAATGTTGGTTGGTTAGTGGCTAGATGAAGCAACCACAGGATTTGAATATAGTCCTCAGACATCATAAGTGAATGTTTCAACCATTAGTCATTGTTCTCAGGAATACACTGGAAGAATTGACCAATCAGTTAATAGTCGGGATGTCAATGGTTAAACTCTGAAACTACTAAACAGATTATGTCACACCCTGAACTGTATGGATCTTAAACTATGCTGCTGACTTACAGTCAATAATTAAAGAATTGAGTCAGAGTCAGAACAGTGATGGCTCTGTGAGCCAATATTTGGATTTCATATTGATTGTCATTTTTACAGATTATTTCCTCAGAAGATGATCAATATGTGTCTTATTCCTTTGTCATATGGTTCACAGTTTCTGGAGTTCATTCTCTGGGCTGTCTTAAACGTCAAATGACACAGTGTCACCCTTGTCCATCGACTAAAAAATCTTGCTGTTGTTGAAGTCGGAATATTCATTCTCTTCATATCTTCATATGCATAACTGCATTATTTTTCTCCTATAAAATCCACCCTAGACAGGAAAAGTACAATTAAAGCTTATGCATCAAACCAGGAATAAAAAACATCACGGTTAGAATTTCTTAAAACAAAGCAGAAGTCTTACAACCTAGAATGTATATTTTTCCCAATATTAACCAAAGTGTTGTAACATCAAAAGTTGCGCAAGGTTTCCTGTGTTCAGTGTAAAGGAGTTTTTCTTCTACTGAGGATATAATCCCCATCGCTGTGGTCACTGGTTTGACTGTACTAGTGGCATTGTGATCATACTAATTCAGCAAAAATAGCTGTTGATCTTATTCAGTTTAAAATGTATTTTCTTAACAGTTTTAAACCACAAAATTAACGGGTTGTTCCATTGTTTATAGTTTCACTTTTTCTAAATTTCCTTGTCAACCACAGCTGCCAGTTTTTCTGTGAAAACAACAGGCTTTTTTCCACAGTGCTTTTCTTCATGAAGAAAGGAGAAACATTTTCAAAAAATGATAAACAGAAAACACACAAAGAAGAACAAATAGGGGTTTAGAAATCTTCTCGTCTTCAGACAGCCAAAGATATGTTTCTAACTCCCTGACTGTAATTTTACCATGTGTCAGTGAGAGCTGGATGACCAGAGAACAAAGTGGACTGTAAACAGGGAGTAGTAAAACGTGTTTTCATCTTACGACACAATCAGTCATTATATTTTGACCGTGGGGAGCAGACAAGGAAGCAGTGTATGATATATTTCCAACTGACTCAAAGGTTTTCTATCAGTATGTTTTATGGTTCATACGGTGGCTGATGATCTGCATCATCTTATAATCAACATCAACAAACTTCTCTTGAGCCCTTCTTTTCTCGCTTTTTTGGCAGGTGTTTTATCATCTCGGTTTTTAGCTTTGCATCATTTCTATATTTGCTGGGTGTTTACTGGTAATGCAGCAGTTTTGAAGTCCATGTTTCCATCACACCCTATTTCGATGTATGTCCTTTGAAATAGAAATTATTATGTCACGTCTTTGAAATCAGGATTGAACTCTTGTCTGTGTAGGAGATTTTGTACTTTTGATCAGCATATGACACTCCAAAGAAATGTGTAGAGGTGAAAGAAAATTAGATTCTAACTTTTTTGTATTCTGCGACAGACACAGATTGATAACATCTCCAAATATGAATAGATTTCCTGGGGGATTGTGAGTGATACCTGATGCAAAAGAGACAAGTGTAAATCTGTGAATTACTTCAGCTCCTCTGTTTCTCTGCCACTGTCCGTTCTTCTTTCTGACTCCTCGGTGTGACTCCCTCTCTCCTCCACTCAATCACATTTACTCCATTTTCACCGCAATCATCTCATAATCAAACATCCCAGATTACATTTTGTGAAATGAAGTCAGTATCACTCTGCCTCATGTGTCCTACTGTCCCTGTTTATTCCACCTGATAAGCTGCTGAGGACACTACACTGCAAAAAATGAACTAAGACAGCCTAATGTTGAGGTCTGAATGTAAGGGTGTTTTAATGTAACTTCATCCAGGATTGATAACTAAGGGCGAAACATTTTTGAACACATACATACTTACATTGATATAACATCAGTACTCTTTTCCATAAAGTGAGGTTTTTGTTCACTTCTCTGCTTCGAGGCTGATGATGATCAAAACATTTCAGATTTTAACTCTGCTGTTGACTTTGAATTTTAGAAATCGTTGCCATGAAATGAAGGTGTAGTCTATAGTTAGGGTCCTTTATGGCAGTCAAAAGTTGCAAGCACAGTTCCTAAGTTGATCAACGAGGATTCACCAATACTGTAGCCGAAATGCTACAATGTGTATGTGTAACTTTTTTTCTTCAGAATCTCTTTACTACCTCTAAGATCTGGCAGGATTTTTTGTCAGTCCACTAGAGACAGCTTGGCTCCTCTCTGGTATTTCAGCACCTTTAGGGGCTGCAAGATGTAATAATGCTTCCTTATAGGATGCATGTAACAGAGGTTCAACGCCCCTGTGCGTCTCACACTTCACTGACAGACACTGACCGCAGGGTGAGACGTAGAGAAATGATTTGTGGAGCCTGTCATATTTTACAGTGTTCATCTCGCGGGGTAGAATCATCCTAACAGATCAGATCAATGGCAGCTTGTATAAAGACGGATCAATACTGTTTAGAGACAGACTGATCAGTAAGACCGGAGTTTTCTGATGTCTGGGAGCCTTGAATTAATGAAGGAGACAGACGGAGACAGACAGAGAGAAAGGGACAGAGGAGGCTGGAGGTGGCAGTTATCTTCAACCCTGATGCTACAACTTTTCAGATGGGATTGTTCTATTACAGGCATATTTACATATGTAAAGGATTTTGGGTCATGTTCACGATGCTGTTATGGATTATGTTAGGTATAATGTACAATGAGCGGATCAACATGCAAAGACAGAAACCTAACAGAGTGAATATGATTCTGACATTTCACTCTGTCCAAAGACAAATATGTGTGGACATCTTTATTTTTTCAAATTAATACTATTGACCATTTATTGTTGTCGTTCAGCGGAGCAGACGCTTCATGTGTGAATCTGGGATTTTATTAGAGGGATGATTATCTCCTGAGCGCTGTCGTCTCCTCCTGCCGCCATGATTCAATTTCTAATCTCAATAAAGTTCAAATGGAGGCTACACAGTGCACGTGCGCAGCTAGTTGAGGAGATTCTGATCAAGATGGGAAACAACGGTTTTTGACATGACGACGGTAATTGACAATTGTTGTTGTTTAGCCTGGAGTTGTACCAACTCCCCGTGTTCTTTCACGTGCTTACTATTTAGATGCTTGATCAAATTGGTGGTGTTGTACGTCGAAACGCTCTTTCCACCCCTCTGAACTATTGTTTCACACACATTGCACTTAGCGTGGCTACTTTTTGGAGTCTCAACTGAAAAGAAATTCTGCACTTGAGAAGCCATGCTGCGCCGCCCACAACCAAAACACCCCTCCTCTCCCTCTGTTCTGCCAGCGTGCTTGCACGGCACTGTATATGTGCGTCACCACGTTAAGACTACGCCTCCTGCACATGCGGTGTGTGAGTGAGGGTTCGCTGCAGGCTGCAGCACCGGCCGCTATTTGTTTAATATCGGATCGGATTTAATGCCTCATGCTCCGATACTTGCCAATACGTAAATTAATTCAGATCGGCACCCGGTATCGGCCCAACACTAATTTAAACCAGTTATATTGCAAGGTATGTTTCTGTATGGTGTTTCAAATTTGTGTTCATGTGCCCCTCTTTGACTTTGAGCACCTGTCCCTCCAGAGGTCTCTGCATGGCCCTGGAAACAACACTAAACATACCACAAAGTGACACAAAGATCATTATAACAGTGATTGTGTGGTTTGATCTCAGCCTGTTTACACTAATGTTTGTTGGATTGGGCTGTGTACATGCTGGAACCACCATTTTGTTCACATTTGAATGTTTGCAGCATTATTCAAATCAAATCAAAACATTCTTTCGTGTTCCTCCATTTGAGGCATCACAACAGTCTCTAGGTTGGTTGATGGTTCCATTACATCACAGCTGTAGAATTCTAACAAATAAAAGGCAGATCTGAGCAAGGCACCACACAGAATAAAGAATCGATCCGAGAGAGAGCACTACTCGAAGACACAAACCAAGAAACTGAAAGATGGAAGCGAACACTGAACCTGAGCCCCTGGGCTGGGGGGACATCATGGAGATGGAATATCCCATCGACATGGACGCTAACCAAGATCAGATCAGCCTGGCATCGAAGCGGGCAGAAATGCCCTGCCAAGATGTGCGGGTAAGGGACCAAGCATCGAAGCGAGCAGAAATGCCCTGTCAAGATGTGCGGTTCAAGGACCAAGCATCGAAGCGGGCAGAAATGCCCTGCCAAGATGTGCGGTTCAAGGACCAAGCATCGAAGCGGGCAGAAATGCCCTGCCAAGATGTGCGGTTCAAGGACCAAGCATCGAAGCGGGCAGAAATGCCCTGCCAAGATGTGAGGGTAAGGGACCAGCCATCGAGGCGGGCAGAAATGCCCTGCCAAGATGTGCGGTTCAAGGACCAAGCATCAAGGCGGGCAGAAATGCCCTGCCAAGATATGAGGGTAAGGGACCAGCCATCGAAGCGGGCAGAAATGCCCTGCCAGGATGTGCGGGTTAGGAACCAAGCATCGAGGCGGGCAGAAATGCCCTGCCAAGATGTGAGGGTAAGGGACCAAGCATCAAGGCGGGCAGAAATGCCCTGCCAAGATGTGAGGGTAAGGGACCAAGCATCAAGGCGGGCAGAAATGCCCTGCCAAGATGTGCGGTTCAAGGACCAAGCATCAAGGCGGGCAGAAATGCCCTGCCAAGATGTGAGGGTAAGGGACCAAGCATCAAGGCGGGCAGAAATGCCCTGCCAAGATGTGCGGTTCAAGGACCAAGCATCGAGGCGGGCAGAAATGCCCTGCCAAGATGTGCGGTTCAAGGACCAAGCATCGAGGCGGGCAGAAATGCCCTGCCAAGATGTGCGGTTCAAGGACCAAGCATCAAGGCGGGCAGAAATGCCCTGCCAAGATGTGCGGTTCAAGGACCAAGCATCGAGGCGGGCAGAAATGCCCTGCCAAGATGTGCGGTTCAAGGACCAAGCATCAAGGCGGGCAGAAATGCCCTGCCAAGATGTGCGGTTCAAGGACCAAGCATCGAAGCGGGCAGATATGCCCTGCCAAGATGTGAGGGTTAAAGGCCGTGGCCACAGCAAAAGAGTGGCAATGGCTTATCATAATACCGCCTACCATTCCCAGGTGGGATTCCAAAAAAAAGATGCCAGAGCGGTGAAACACCCTCAGGGCCCCAAACAAGGGGGGGGGAATCCCTGCGGTGACATTAAGATCCAACTCCCAGTCCCTGAACAATTGGCTGAAGAAGTTCCTGGCCTTAACAAAAACCAGATCCAGGACTTTTCAGGGCCTCAGCAGCCTCCTCCTCAGCAGGATGAGTCCAGTTTGAGCTGCACTGAAGAGCTTCAAACTCTCCTTGAACAGGAGAAGGAGAAGAGTCTGATGTTGCAGCGCAAACTGGACCTGGATAACAACACAATCCTCCTGCTGCAGGAGGAACTAAAAAAAGAAGTAGCTGCAAGGCAGGAGCTGGAGAACGCCCACAGAGAGGCCCAGAGGAAAGTGGAGTTGACTTCCACACAGCTGGACAAAGTCACCCTCCAGCTGTGGGACAAAGACAGCAGATGCCTGGAGCTGGCCTCCAAACTGAAACACCAGGAGGAGGTCAGCCAGGCTCTGCTGGATGAAGTGGAGGAGCTCAGAAAAGAGCGTGTGGAGAAGGAAGAGCCCTCCCTTCAGGAAGTCAGCTCCCACGAAGACACTGAGGGAGTGGCTCCAAAGCTGGTCCAGGTGACGTCTGAGACCATCAGGATGTTACCTGAGCTGGTGGAGGAGCCCCCCAAGGTGGAGAGGGTCTCTCTGTGGAGGCGCTTCAAGAAGGCCCTCACTCCTAAAGGTCGCCGCCAGTACAAACAGCAGAGGCAGCACCAGGAGTGAGGGCCCGCTCCTGCCCCCCCACATGGGTTTTTCTCTGGGTGCTCCAGTTTCCCACATGCATAAATTTGAATAAAAATCAGATCAAATGAATTTTACAGTAACTATTTCTTCTGTATGGTAAGACTTTGGCAAAGAAATGTGAGTCATCCTGTTTTTTTATTTATTTATTTTTATCAAGGTTGTTGGGCTGTGAAAGATTGAAATGCTGTAATCAGTGATTGTGTTTCTGCTGTTATCACAGAAAACTTCACAACACCCTCACAGATTTAACAGCACAAGAAATCTGTCTGTCCTCAGAGTTTGTTTCTAATGCAGGACAGAAAGACCAATATAAGCAATGTGGTGTGTGTGTGTGTGTGTGTGTGTGTGTGTGTGTGTTAATGTGTGTGTTAATGTGTGTGATTGATGCTGGACAGCTCCGGTCACGCACCTGCTGAAATTGATTGGCCAGAGTGACTCCTGCAACCAGCGAGCAGTGACCACCATCTTCTTTTCTTCTTCTTTCACCTCCTTCCTCCTCCCATGTCTTCTCTCATCACCTAGCCTCCTTCGCTCCCCTGTCATTTCCTTTCCTTATTTCATTTTCAACCATCTCCTCCTCCTCTTTCCCTTCTCCACACCTCGTTGGTCAGCTGGGTTGCCTGGATACAGCTTCTCCTCCTGCCTCTCTCTTTGCTCCTGGGCAGGTGTGGTAGATGTGTGAAGAGGGAAAAAAGGAGAAAAAGATAAATGATGGAGGGACGAGAGGAAGAAAGGAGCACCAAAATAGGGAAATGGGGATAAGATGAGAGGAAGAAAAAGATATAAAACGAAGACTAGCTCAGTGGAAGTGATGAAGATACAAAGGGAGGAGTGTGTATTCTTCAACGCGGGCATCATCTCCTCTCATCCAAATCTTCTATTTATCTTTTCCTTGCTCTGAAAAGGAAGAAATTGACCTTTAGCCCCTGGACACGCTGAGCTGCTGGATTCAGACCAGAGCCCCGCAGAGACACGGTTCAGGTGATAGACTCACTTCCAGAGCCTTTAAGGTTCAGGGTTCAGCAGCTTGAGTCAGGTTGTGGACAGAAGCCGTGATGTGAGCGTGCAGGGAGCCATTGTGATAAAATTGCCACTTTCTTGGAAACCTGATGTGTCTCTCTGTTGGGATTTAAGAGCAGAAAGCTCAAGGGTTTCATCAGTTCTGTTTGTATCTTGTGTGCTTGTGTAGTTCATACAACAGTTGTCAGTGTCTCAAAGCACAGTAGTGGTATTGTTGGTGCTGCAAGACAAACTCTGCTGTTAGAGAAAGAAGCTACTGTGCATATACTGTGGTTTCTCAAGGGTACACTGAGGCTGGATCCAAAAGCCAAATAAAATCTTCAAGTCTACTAGTTAAAGCATCTATTTTACAGCAGAGCTTAACATGCTAACAGCTTATTTGCAGAATTAGAAGCCAGGCTGAGTTGACCCACAGGGGAGCTGTTTGTCACTGCCTCACCTTTTCACAAGGCTTCTTTTTTGACCAGTTAATAAAGGTTTTTAACAAAGTGACTTCTCCCAATGGACATCAAAATATTTCACCAGAAAACAATGGGTAACATTATGAAAGCTGCATCCATGTTGTAAACATGGAAGTATAAATTATTGAAGTTTATACTGATGCTAATTATAGTAATGAACTTATTGCATGGTATGAAGAATGCAGCCCACTTGGAGATGTAAAACATAGCAGGGATACATTTTGCCATGAGTTTTATAGTTATTTTGACATTTTGGTGTTTGAAATATCATTCCTACAAACTAAATTTCAGTCTCAGCCACTCTCACCTTCACAAACACCTTCACATAAACTCAGACTCTCTCTCTTTCTCTCTCTCTCTCTCTCTCTCTCTCACACACACACACACACTCAAAGAACTCAGTTCACTGTCATCCTCTGTCTGCACGATGAGTGATGTACAGACTGTCTGTAGTCCTCTATCGATACAGTGGATGTAACAAAGCACTGCAGCTATACTATTTACACACACACACACACACACACACACACACACACAGCTCATCTTCAGAGAGGAACAGGTTCAATCTGTAGGTCTGGATGATAAATTATGAAATGTGGAAACTGGTTTCTTCAATGTGACCTTGGTTCTTCCACACGGGCTTCATTCACACACACACACACACACACACACACACACACACACACACACACACACACACTTTGTATTTTACTTGTCTGAGATTCTCCTCACCTGACAACCTCACCTTAACACATAAGAAGTATTTTAACGGATGTTTCACTCTAGCCCCTCCAGCTATTGAAATTCGTCTTTGTTTCTTTTCTTTGGTTCGTTTTATCATTAAAGTAATGATTTCACTGTGTGGTCAGTATCATAAAACGCTCTGCAACGGCTTAAATGGCTGAAAAAACGTACCTATTGTTTTCAGAAACACTTCACATTCAAAACCAAATGCAAAGGCTGAAACATGCTGCGAAGGGAAACAAAACAGGCTATGAAAAAGAAAACAAAACAACTGCTTAACATCAAATTCACAAATGAAACTCGTCCAAAGCACATGCAACTAGAAAACAACTGCAAACACAGAAATGCTTCAAGTCCTGATGTGTAACAGGCCCTTGAGCGGCTAAAAAGAATATGTTTTCTGATGGCACATAAACACAGCAAAACACTGTTTACACTTCCATCGAGTGAAATACAGAGTTTGTTGAAATTCATTTGCTGACCCTGATTGTTGCTGGACACTACACATAGAAAACAAAATGCATGAATCTAATTTTTGGGGTTTGTGACCCATTTGTTGTCCAAGGGCTCTTTTGAATCAATATTGGAACTGCAGTGTCAACATCACTTAGCACAAGACAGTGAGAAGAAAAGAAAAGAGCTATTTTAATAGATGAATCTATGGCTTCTGGTGCTTTTGGAGCTGGCATCAAGTGGACATCTGAGGAAATACAGTTTTGTCACATTGGGGTTATATTTCAAGACCAGAGGCGGCTGCTTGGTGAAAAAGAAAGTCAAGAAATCAAAGTATATTTCACCTTATCCCTTACTGAACAAAGAATATTGAAACACTCTTCACATTTGCTCAGATGTGGGGGTGAGAAAGGCCTCCCCACATTTAGTTATCAATGTTTATTTATTTCTCTCTCCCTCTCTCTTTCTCTGTACAGCACATACAGAGCAGTAATTTCACGCTCCTCCGGCCCAGTCGAATGGAGGAGCTGTAGTCTGTAATCGTCCCCCACCTCCCTGCTTTAATGACTATTGATTATTAATTGACTCTTTGATGAGATGTGAGCTCCTCTGATTGGTTTCATATCATAGAGTTTACATGAAAACTAGATCGGCCTCATTCATGGGTTCATTCTGATTTAACTGAGGTGCTGAGAGGAGTGTTGGGGCAGGCGAGCCAAAGAGAACTGCTGCATTCATCTTTCACAGTTCAAGCCAACAAACATTTCGTGTATGACAATCATTACAACTCATATAATAATACTTTAAAGGTAGCAGATATTTTTTTTACATGTACAATTCACTTGTGTGCTATGCTTGTTATTTTGAAGGTGTCACATTTTTCCGTCACTATTGTTTACCCAGGCAACGGTTCAGATGAGTTGTGGCTTTTTGTTTGGGGTTTGCATGTTCTTCCCGTGAATGTGAGAGTTTTCCCCGGGTACTCCAGCTTCCTCCCACAGTCCAAAAAAACATGCTTACTGGGTTAATCGGTGACTCTACCCATGGGTGTGAGTGTGTGCATGAAAGGTTGTCTGTTTCTGTGTGTCAGTCCTGCAACTGAACGGCGACCAGTCCAGGATGTTCACCATCTTTTACCCTAAGACAGCTGGGATAGGCTCCAGCCACCTGCAGCCCTGAGGGGAAAATAAGCGGTCAAAAAAAATGAATGAATGAGTGTTTTTTAAATCTTTATGGAGTAAGGAATAATTTTTGGTCTTTACTGCACAGTAAGACATTGTGTAAACAAGTAAGATATTCGCAAAAGTCTCATTATATCTACCAGTTACACTGCTGGGTTAGAATTTTTAATACTTTCAATAAGTGCCATACAAAGGACTACTGTTGTAACTCACTGTCTGCTCCAAAAACACAGCCTTATGTCACTTGTGAGACAGCTGAATGAATCCTTTCAAAGAGTTCAGTGAGTGGAATGAACCGCGAAAAAGGTTAAGATCAGGTGATGACTTATGATGATCTTAAAGACTTCTTTGATTGCGCTAAAGAGTCAAAAATAGCTCAACCCAGCATCCATGAGACCAAAATTCAACCTTCGTGTGAATGAAAACCTTACATGATGACCTTAAAGGTATGGTCTGCAGGATTTTCCCTAAAAAATAAAATGTCAACTATTATGGGAATAATACTGCTCAATTGTCATCTATGGGCCTCAATACATGTGTGTCAGTGTTTGTCTGCCTTAAACCCCTCCTGGAAATAACAGGACAGTCTTAAACTTAGCAGCTCGTAGCTTCTTCAGCTCAGACTTTGGAACTGTATTCTGAAAGTAGTGATGTGCAAATGTTGGTCCATATGTTTACATCACTTCCTGTTGTCAGAGTGTGAAACTGTGACAGCTGGTGACTCTTTAGGGCTCAGAGGGATGAAGAATCATCAGCTCAGAGAGAAAAGCACAAATCCTGATGGCCTGATTTATCTACCAGAAGCTGATACTCAGATATCTTCCTCCTGGATCTCCCTTCTCTCTCTTCTCTATTCCAGGATCATTTTACTGCTTGTCTTTTGTTGCACTCACATCCTTTGCCCCGACTCCTTCCCCTTCTCCATCAAACAGTTTTTGGTAATCAAACTGATTTCCAAACAGTCTCCTTTACTTTGGTCCTCTTTTATTTTTTATTTTTTACCCTTCCCTCAACAAATTAAAACTTGTCACTGGTCTGAATGCAAAGAGAGCTCTATTTCCCCCACACAGCGCACTGACTGTGCTTTATGATGGGGACGACTGCAGCTTCTCTGTGTGAGAGAGAGAAATAGAGAGAAAGTGTGCAGTGGAGACATTTTATTTGAAGCTGTACGATCTTAATCTGTGTCTGTTTGACAGCTATACAAAGCCTTTGGACCTCTGTCCTCCCATCTGCAGTGTGTGTGTCTGTGTGTGTCTGTGTGTTCTTTAGGCACTGTCAGGCCTGAAGACCAGCAGAAAGGTCACTCTTTAAATGCCAGCAGCTAGAGCAGTCGTTTTTTTTTTCTTTCTGCCTGTCTTTTTGTGCCTATAGAAATTCTTTCAGTCTGCTTTTCTGTCTGTTTCAGAAAAAAAAACACAACACAACTTACACAACAGCTTAAAATGATTGAGATTATGAAAAAAAATGCCATTTGTCTGGTAGAATCTATTACACATACACACATGTAAATTATCATAGAATAGGATCAATTTACAGTGCAGTTGATACAACTATATACATATATGATTTATTGATTGCTATTTCAGTTTTACACTATAAAGATAATACAATTGCCAGTCCACTCGCCAAATCAAGTCAAATCTCTAGTTCCCAGTATTCAACTATAAGTCAACCATCAAGAAAGCCTGGAGTTTGTCCCCACTTTACTTTTCAAAGATTGTCCCTGACTTCTTGTTCATGATTCTTTAATTTCATACAAGTGGCACTGTCCTTGCACGTATTTTCTGAAAAATCTATGAAAATAAGAGCCAGTTTATGACACTTCTTTGGGTATCCTTGCGAAAACCACTGCTGAACAAGGCAGTGTATGAACATGCATATTGCTGACATTTTGTGCCAACCCTATATGGAATGTGTTAAAAGGGCCTTATTTAAATAACAATTATTATAATAAATATATTGGTAACAACTTTGAGTCAATCTCTCCATCTTCAGATTCGAATACAGTTAGTGATTCATGTTCCCAGTGAATCATAGAATCAATTTTTAAGAGTTCGTACCATAGAATGTTTTTGTTTTTTATAAATATTTCTATTCTTCTATTTGACTGCACTCATAGAGTCACTTGTGTTGTGTCTCAATTGTGTCTGTTTAGTCTGTTTCTTCACTTCTTTGTCAAATCCTTCTCAATATGCATGTGCTCCTGTGGTTCTTCCCCTGTCGCTTTATTTTTTCAACTGTTTGTCATTTGTTTTAACCTTTGGATAAATCTTGGGATTTGGGGGTTGTCTGCACTGGGGTCCCCTCCCCTTTTTGGGGTTTATTCTCTGTATTTTTGTATTTGGGGGACAAGGGGACTGAGTGAACTGGTTCCTGATGTGAGGAGGGATGCTAGAGTATAAAGAAAAGACCATTAATGTCAGTTGGGGCCCAGAGAAAATACTGCTGTGCAGAACTATTTACAAAAGGGCAGGGCCCCTAGCATGCATATTTTCACCATCTATTGTACAGCACATTTTGTACAGCACATTTTGTAAGTGTATGTTTTCATGTGTTAAACAAGAGTTCAGTCTGGACTCCAGTCTGTCAAAGCAGCTGCTCCCTTGTCTCTGCCTCTGTGCCACCGTCAGGACGCAGAGCTCCGCCTCGGATGCTGCCGCTGTTTATCTGATTACCGCGATACAAGAGCTGCGTCTCCTTAAAGCGACAATCCGGTTTAATTAATCAGACAGCCGGGAGAACAGGAGGAGGGAGAGAGAGAGAGAGAGAAAGAAAGATAAGCAGAGGATAAAGAGAGAAGCAGCATTCTCCGGCTGCCACCATCTTCTTCCTGCTGGACGTCTCAGCTTCATCTCACCGCCTCCAGGTTCTGATCCCGGCTGTGATCTCCCCCCTGCAGAAAACCTCAGAGGCTCCCCTCCTCCTCACTCCGCCTCCGCTCTCCATCCTTCTGTACATGATCGGAGCGATGCGTCACGCTTGTGCTTCCTGCGCTCGTCCTTCCGCAGACGCGTTGCTATCTCCTTAGCTCATATTTATCACACGAAACCGGATCGTTAAGGCAGCCTCCTCACTCCTGCTCATCTCTTGGACTCTACTGCAGTCATACCTTCTGTTACAAACGTCAATAATTCCGCGATTTTCTCCTCCTTGCCAGCATGCCAGGCCTTTTCATCTCTGCGTCTCTCTCTGCCGCCCATGCGCCCTCACCACCGCGGCACCGCATCTGCTGGCCCTCTGCACATGGACTCTGAAATTTGCGTGAAGCGCGCGTCATTTTCCGCGTTTACGCCCTCGCTTGGCTGCGGATGCGGTGCACCTGGGTGCTCGCTGTCTCCTCGTCCTGGCCCGTCTCTGATCCTCTGGTCCGGGGGGGCTGGTGCCCACAAAGAAGCAGGATGGTGCGGATAGCAAGCGCGCTTGGGCTCGTCATGTTCAGCGTGGCGCTGCTCATCCTGTCGCTCATCAGCTACGTGTCCATCAAGAAGGACTTCCTGCTCAGCACCCCCAGATACGGACCTAATGGAGGACCCAGGCTGTCCATGTTCCACGCGGGGTTTCGGTGAGTGCAGGCCGGGCTGCAGAGCTGCAGAGATCTGCTGAGTGTGGGTGTGCACTGATCAGCTGGAGCTTTATTGACAGTCATTCTAGGTGCAGTCTGTACATGCTGACAGGGTAGAATTCAGAGGTGATGCAGTCTTTATGTGTTGATTGTTTTATATTTGTTTTGAATGATTCCATAAACCCCAAATATGATGTTTATGACTGATGTTTCTGTAGTAGGTATCCATCATTATTAAAAATATCATATAAAGACATAATCCTCTGAAACACCTTGTAGGAGTTGCACAGATGAAGGCCTTTCTGCTGGCTGGGGCCTGACAGCTCTCAGACTCTGATGCAGTAGTTTCATACAGCAATAATCATCCAAATCATTAGGTTGTACCCTGATATAGTATTCATGAGACCAAAATCTTTATGCAACCACAAATCAACAATGCAGTGGGGAATATGAGATTTCCCTTGCTTACTTCAAGTCAGAGCCTGTCATAATCTGAGGTTAAAACACTGATGCTAACATACAGTGATAGTCAGACTGGTCTAAATCCAAATTTGCCCTCAGGATGAATCTGACTCAGTGTTTTTAGTCAGAAGCTGCTGACACATATGAATCAGTGCTGGTATTAAAGTCATCATAACCTTACACCAAAAATAGCACAGCACAATGAAGCAAACTGTTATCTTCCGCCTCCAGTCTTGTTGCTAAGCTAAGTCATCCAGCTGGAGCAGCTATGAAGACCTCCTTGTACTAATGCAACTCCCACCTTACTTTCTTAGTTTAATTCCATACCCTGTGTCATACATTGTTGTAATATAACTGGGAAATTTTGCGAGCTCTGCCCAAAGTTTCTAGATAACCCATCATGCAGATTTAGGTTTTTCTGCTGGATGGGGGCGATGTGGGTGGAAGGAGATGAATCTCATTATGATGGACATGACTTGAAAAGCATGCTGCATAATTTGCTGTGTAATGTTAGTAACAAAATAGCAGACAAAGCAACAGAGAGCTACATGATGAGGACATGTTTAACACATTTAGTGTTGCAACACTGGTCTGTTGAAAATAGTTCTCCTTCAGCCTCATGTTTTTATCAGCCAGTTTGATGTCACTCTTTAGGATTAGCTCAAAGTGTCATGATGTTAATGGTGTCAGCCCTTTTTGTTCGCATAAGGTGGAAAAATTTTAGCTGTAAGCATACACACCTGCAGCCCAGCTTAAAAGCTTGCAAAATTTCCAGAAGTGGAAGTGCAAGTGCAAATACAGCTTAATACTTCAGCTTTTGTCGCTGCTGTTCAACAATAATTTTTCCTCATTCAGATCCATTTTTTCACCTTAGGAGAGGATGACCATAATGTGTTGCATTTGTAATAATAAGCCAGCTTACACTTATTAACTGGTATAAATGTCAAACAAGTTGGTGTTTTTTCTCAGCTGGTGTGAGTATGTATCAAACTAAAGCACCTTCACTTACGTCACTGAATCCAGCAGCTGTGAACTAGATTAGCTCACCCACTCAGTCACAGCCGTTCTGTCTTTTCTCAAGTCAACTTATAAACATATGCTTTAAGAGTAATTTAATACACATCAGTGGAATATCTAAGGAATACATTTTTAAATCTCAGTGGTTCACTGATAAAATCCGTGGGCTGAAAACCAGATGCTTTTCTCTTCCTGTTGTTTGTGCTATTGTTACTAACTGTGTGAAACACAGCTGTATTTGTAACACAGGGGAACCAAGGAATAAAAACAAAGAAACACAGGGGAGATGTCAGATTACTGGAACTTAGAAACAGAACCATCCCACTGTTGAAAATGTCACCCTCTCATCCAAAAGACTTCCAGACATACAGGAAGTAACAGTGCATATCAGACCAAATTTGGTTTTCCATGTAACACTTTGAATGTTAGTGTTTACTGCTCCCCATGTGCATAATGGCACAAAATGCAAGTATAAATGCAAAAGAAAAAAGAAACAGGTACTATTGACTTGTACTTTATTTGGACTGACTTGTCAGGTTGCCCCAGTGCCTGTCAGGGTGACTCTAGCATCATAATTCTGTCTGAACCTGACCTACTTTAGAGACCACAGGAGCCACAGTTGAGCTCTCAAACCATTCAGGTTTTTATGTTTGAATCAGACCAGACCAAATGGGACACTGAGTTTATATGGCAGTGTCACAGTTCATCATAAGACAGAGTATCATATCTTGACATATGCCTGATAACAATCCCCAATTTAGGATGGGACTATCAGCACTAAAGTAAGTTATTCATGAATGCTAATTCCTGGCTTCCCAATTGGGTTGGACTGGACCTAATTGATTTAAGGCAAGTTGAAGCCTCTGTGACAGCACCACGCCAGCTGACAAAGTTTAGCAGTGAGAAGAGAGATCTGTTTTTTTTTCTCTGCTGAAAACCATTTCTTGGTGGAAACAGGAGCTGGACTGTCTGACAGAAAAGAGACAGAAGACCAGATGAAAGCTAAAAACGAGAGTGATAGAGCACAGGTCAAAGGCTAAAAGACGACCTTGAGGCTAAGACACGCGTAATGATGTTATTATTGCAAATTTCTTTCTACCAAGTTTGAAATGTCGAAAGCCTTATGTTCAGCCAGTGTGACCTTGTCCGTTCTGAACTGAACATTGTTTATACATTTTTGCCCAAACCAGTCCTGAGCCTTCAGACATCCACCACCCAGTGCCACCTATGTATTTTCAAAATGTGTTATACCTGACTAAACCTCTTTTAGTGAATCAGTTTCCAGTCCTAACAGCATGTTTGCTGCCACGAGGAGAGCGCTCTGACACTTCTGAAGAGGTTTGAGTTGATCCTCTGCAGTTCAGCTTCATGGAAAATCATTCTGTAAATCATTCTGTGAAGCTAAAACAGCCTTGTTCTGATGGAGGTTCTGGAGGCCAGCGAGCCGTCCTTGGCTCTGATTTACTGTGTGAGAGCTGCATTCATTTTCAACCTGCCTGTAATCATTTTCCTCCTCGCCCTGCTGTCACCTCGGGCCAAGGTTGGTCTCAGAGTGAGTTAGATGTGAAGGAAGGAAGCATTTTGGAGAGAAAACACTCTAACAGTGTCCTGCTGGGTTGTTGTGTTGTGAAGTGAGAGTTTCTTGCAAGGATCATAGCAGAGGTGGTTTCAACAGCTTGTGGGGGGAAGAAAGTAAGAGTCCATCTCAAGACACTGATACTCTGAAAAAAGTGTGAGGCAGGTTAGAAACAATGAGATTAATATCAGAGTAATAACATGATAGGTAATCCCAAAGATGTTAGCTGTACTTCTGTAGATCCCCAGCTGACAGACATTTAGTGTTGGTTATTCATTTACTCTTGACGATACCTCATACAACCCTAAAGTTATTATACTGATGTTATGGTGTATTAGAAATGCACTTAAACTGTGCACGTCAAATCTTGATCAGGTCTACTTCATGTCTTTTTAAAGTCACTGCTGATGGATAGAATGAGAGTAAGTGCATTGTTTTGTTTTTGTTTCACATTCCTCTTTCTGCAGCGAGAGGCCACCTCGCAAACCCGACCTGAGGTGAATACAAGTGATGACGTTTTAACTGCAAACAACTTTTCTTTTTGCATTATCTTAGTATTTTTCCTGGTATGAGAGTTTGAGCTTCACTTGTTGTTTTCTTTTTCTAGCAGTAAGCAATAAGACCAAATGGCTTGCTCGTTTCTATTGATTGTTTGCTGCTTTTAACCCTTTGTTTCACGTTTTATAGCAGCAGAATGTTTGGTGAATCTTGCAAAGCCACCAGCAGCCTCTGCATCAGCTTGTTTATGGCAACCTGGGTCCATGACTCTTTATTTCCTGACACCTTTTGGTTGATGAAGTCTTGGATTCAGTGGCATGAAAGAAAAAAAATAATGAACACTGGGAGTTTGAAACACATTTCACATCAAATAATGTCACATCATGTCACAATTTCACCACACATATCCAATGAAGACTCTTGGAGTAATCATTGTTTCATAAGCACTGAAAGCTTTTCTCCTTGGCATATTGGTAAACATGAGTTGAAGCATCAACATATTTGGAAAATTTTTAAAAAAGTAGAATTGTGCCACCATTGCCCAAATAGTGATTTTAAAATTTAATCCTGGTTATTATCTTCTGCATGCAAGATAATAATATATTTGCACATTGGCTACCAGGATCAGCATGACAAAGCAAGAGAAAACAAACTTAAATTTGCATGTCTGGCAGCAGCTGTGCAGTCTTCATGAAAAATCAGATAATTTTGTAATTTTTCATCTTGAGTATTTAAAGTATTATTTGAATCCAGCTCAAAGCAGTGCTTCTTTCATGCTGATCCATTGAGCTGCGCCTCTCTGAATATAAAATGATGCTGCAACAACAGAAAAAAAGCTGCTGGAGGTCTGCCTGCCATCAGATTCAGGTCAAACAGTAAGAACACACTGCTTTATGGTTTGCTGGACTTCCTGGAGGTGGGTCTGGACATTTACGACAGTAACGAGATATTTGAATGAGCATTATTTATATTTTGTGATCAGATATCTGTCTCTGTCTGAAGTGTTCTGATGCTGGAAATCCCACTGTCAATCCCTAAACTGGTTTGAACCAAGCTGGAAGCACATGGACAATACTATTTGACCAATTGTGTCTGCCATAGCAGAGTGGTGACCTGAAACCTTGACATTTTAGTGTTAAGTCAAAAGCAGAAAATGCATATTAAGGGTAAAGTCTAATGTTAGTAGGAAACGTGAGATCTAAATATCTGCAAGAATGAAATGTTTTGCAATTGTTCCAGTAGATTGTTGCAGCTATTGATGGATGGACTCCATAGCAGCAACCTAATCCTTAAGGCACCTGGGCTTTTTTCAATGAAGTTACTCAAGTATTTATGTTTGGTTTCTGTAACTCTCACATAGTTGTGCAGAAACATGGAGTGAAAAATGTGCAATACACAAAAAATGTCAAGGTTTCCCTGCAAAAAGGAAGCATAAAGGAAAGCTAACAAATGAGACTGTGTATATGGCATTCTCCTGGTTAACCCTTGTTTTTCTTTTTTTACCCAGATGTATCATTGGAAGAGTTTTGGCTTCTTGCACTGCAAAAGTGTTCACCTTAACAAATAATTCAAATAATATTTTCTGCTTAATGTTAAAAAAAGATGGTGTACCAACTTTGTTTTTCTGACAGGGTGTTAAAGTTTTAAAACCACCTTCAAAGTAAAAAAAAAAAAATATACAGAACAAGGTTTGTTTGAAAAAAAAAAAGAGAGATAGAATTTCTCTAACAATGTGTCCCTCTAGTATAATGAGCTGATTTAAGTGGAGATTGTTAGTAAACAAGAGACGTTTGAATGTGTGTAAATGACAAAGTCCCTTATTCATGTTTTTGCTGATGGGTCCTTATTACCATCACTTACTTTCTGATGCATTTAGCTATATGAGTTGCTTGGTGCAGAACAAAACAAGACAAAGTGTCACAAATCTTAAACTGTACTATACTGAGAGTCATAAGCAGTCATGTGATCTCACAGTGAGAGTGAAGGTATTTCTAATTCAAAAACAGCTGGATTAACTTTACTAATGCATGAAAAAACTTGATAGAAGTGGAATTTTATCTTTAATCTGGTGCAGATTTTGATATTTAAAATGCTCCAAGAGTTGAACTTTTCCTCCAAATATTTTGAAGTGCAAGTGGATGAAGCCGACCTCCTCCTGGCACAGGGACATTGAGTTAATCCCTGTTTTTCCTTCCCCTCATCCTCATCTGTGTAGCTCCCAGCTGGCGATGAAGTATCTGGACCCAGCTTTCAGCCCCCTCACCAACTCTCTCACCGAGGACCTACAGAACTCCTCGAAGTGGAGATTCAACAGTTCTGCTTTTATAAAGCTCAAGTAGGTTACACATGCAAACAGTCACTGGCTTTTTTTTGTCCCTTCCTCCTTTGTTTGTCATATTTTTGGTTTGGAAGTGAGTACTAGAAGCTAAAATGCCCAGTTCTGATTCTGCCAAACCACAATAGTAGCAGATGATGTCTCAGCATGTTGCTTCAAGTGACGCCCGGCCAATCACTGGCCAGTATTATTCATGTTGCAGAGCAAAATTTGAGGCTTTTTTCATATTTACATCATCCACAATCAGTAATCTGTGTACTAATCCTGAGAAATGAGAATTAAATACGTTACATTTGAGTCACTACCATCATGATTGATATTCCTGAAGGGCTTACATGTAGAACTGGTATGTATTTTGCATTAAGTTCATTAGATCGGTGTTGCTCAAGGTTTAAGCCTCTCACTGGGTTTAACTTTGATTTGCTGTTTTCCATTATTACAATTACATTTTGTTGTTGCCAATGGTACTAAGTGCATACGTTGGGCACAACTATATTGCTGCCTGCTGCCAATGAAAAACATGTACTCTACTGTATTGTTAGGAGCCTTTATCCAAGGTAGGTTTTCAGCTTTCAAGTAACAGGCTCTTGTGATAAGAAATACAGGAAGTGGAAATGTTGAAGGAAACAGTAATTTTTCTTCCTATGGCTTTGATATCCTTACCAATCTAAAGCTGATCTATTCATCTGTGTTGACTCCACAGATTTAAAACAGGAGTACAAAGTGGACTTTATCTTGAAAGGTCCATGGTGTTTTGTGGCTCTGGCTAACTCCATTAGACTTTTGCATATCCTGCTGTTTGATTGTAACGTAGATGTTCCTGCAGTGGATGACAATCATGAATACCAAGTCTGATTGGTGAGTAGTTAGAGTTGAGATACAGATATGAACATAAATATATTTCTTTTTTTCAGAGAGGAGATTTCTCAATATATCGACATCCCTCACAACTTCTCACTTACAAAAGGCTCAGTCCGAATCGGACAGCTGATGCATTACGACTACTCCAGCCACAAGTACGTCTTCTCTATTGGGGAGAACTTTCGCTCCCTCCTCCCTGAGGTTTCGCCGATTCTCAACAAACACTACAACAGCTGTGCAGTGATCGGGAACAGCGGCATTCTCACTGGCTCGCGCTGTGGCCCCCAGATTGAGAAGTTCGATTTTGTCTTTCGCTGCAACTTTGCACCAACAGAGATTTTTAAGAAGGACGTTGGGCGTCGGACAAACATGACAACCTTTAATCCCAGTATCCTGGAGAAATACTACAACAATTTACTGACTGTGCAGGACAGGAACAACTTCTTCCTGAGCTTGAAGAGGCTGGATGGGGCCATCCTGTGGATCCCTGCGTTCTTCTTCCACACGTCAGCCACCGTGACGAGGACGCTGGTCGACTTTTTCGTGGAACATCGAGGTCAGCTGAAGGTCCAGCTGGCCTGGCCTGGAAACATAATGCAGTATATCAACAAGTCAGTTCCAACATGAAAAATTGCTTCTCTTTCTGTATCTGTTTTTATTTATCTCTGTTAAATCTGCTGCTGTCTTTGCCCTGCATGTGGTAACTAGCGTGTGGTTGTACCGCACTGAGCCGTGCTCTAAATGGCAAAAAGAGATTTAAGCTCCAAAGCCGGATTATAAGGAAACAGCTATTTAGTGAAAGGTATGGCACAGGGCTGTAACAGTGTGTGTGGAGAGGGATTTAAAGCTGGTGCTTAGTGTTGTAGCAGCAGAATAGGCTGCTCGTACAGTAGCCTAATCTTCACCAATCCCATTAAAACTACCTGCTCTGGAAGAATTATCACATTTAAGCAGCTCAGATGGCTTTCAGCACCTCCAGAACATAGGAAATTCTTTTGTTGAGGCCAATCTGGAGAGATCTCCTCTGTGACTCCTTAGAGCAGCAGAATGGCCAAAAGAAACAACAAGAAGTTATCAAATCTTGGTCGATATCACTGTAAACTCAGACTTACAGTTATTTTTTTAAGCCTATTATCAGAGTGACCATATTCTAAAAACCTAAAAAAGAGGACCCTCTACCATGTCCTGTGGAGATACTGCAAAGTACCCAAAGATACTCAAATAATACAATATAGCTCCATACCTATATTTACAACATTCTTTTCTGTTTAGAGTGAAAATTTTCTACAAAGTAAACATAAATAATGTATAGAAGCCCATTTCTGCAAGTTGGAATTATAAAGATGAAAAACTGCCTTTCTTGGGAATTTTCTTCTTTGCCCATTTTAGGTCAAAAATTTTGAGATAAAACTCAATTTTAAGAGATAAAGGGTCAAAATTTCGACCTTTTTCCTCATCATTTAGAATTTATTTTTTTAAAATTTTGACCTTGTTATCCTACAATTTTGACCTTTTATCTCAAATGTCAACTTTTTTATCTGACAATTTTGACCTTTTATCTCAAATTTTGACTTATCTCAAAATTTTTACTTAATAGGGGTCATTCCTTGTGAATGCTCAACATTTTGACAGATTGATGCATCAGGATAATGCCAGTGTCCCAGTGTAGTGCTTTATTATAAATAGCAGCACTCTGTAAAACAATCTGTGAAAAACCTGGACATTTTGGGGAATTTTATAAAATCCCCCTAGTCATAATTTTATGACCTGTTCCCATCAGTTACTAAATGGACATGTTACACTATCAAACTTTTGACATGTTTTACTCAAACATTAAACATGTGGAACAGGGAAAAAAATCCAAAATAAAAGATCTGACTGAGCAGCAGAATCAACATTATATGGTTCACAATTTGAATTCAAGTGATGTTACCCTTTTATGTTATTTTGACTCAAAGTAACTTGTAAGTTTAAGCCACTTCTGATATGAAATTGTCCTTCTCACTCTATCAACAGCTACTGGAAAACCAAACAGCTTTCCCCCAAGCGCCTAAGCACTGGCATCTTGATGTATACGCTGGCATCTTCCATGTGCAACCAAATCCACTTGTATGGCTTCTGGCCCTTCGGCTGGGACCCCAACACTGGGAAGGAGCTCCCGTACCACTACTATGACAAGAAAGGCACCAAGTTCACCACCAAATGGCAGGAGTCTCACCAGCTGCCTGCTGAGTTCAAACTGCTCTACAAGATGCACATGGAGGGGATGCTGAAGCTCTCGCTCTCACACTGCGCTTAGGACTAAAACTGCTGCAGGTACATCCCTTATTCAAAATCCTCAGAAGCGCTTCAACTGGCAAGACGTGGTCCTGCCGAAACAGAAACCTGGGCCCCAAAGAGGAGTTAGGACAATGGGTTCTTGACCTGTCTGTAGACCCATAATCCTGTGCTTAAGACAAACTGTAAAAAGTGCAACAAGTCAAGAATGTTGAGTCAAATTATTTCCTGTGGCTCAAGATTTTAAGAGAAGGAGACTTCAGGGGTCAGTGTTTTGGAAACGATGGTCAAAGCCGGAGTGGTGCCGTTCTCCTCTTGCGTAATAATCCAACTTTAAAGTATTTCATGGCCATCAATGGTCTCATTGCTCTTTGCACCATAGTTACAAAACAGCAGATTTAAAACCACTCTTTGTTCAGAGTGAGAGAAAGAAGGCTTCAATGTTGTTGCGGTTTGAGCCCTGGCGCTGAGCAAAAACAAAAAAAATAAAAGAAAATAACCTAGTTTGAGGTTTGCTGCATTCCAGTGCAATATTATTCAGCAAAGATCAGACAAATCCCATCTCAGGCTGCGACACACCAAGCCACTTTTTGTTGTCTCAAGCAGTTGCACAAGTTAGCTTCTGTTTTAATTTGTGTCTCTATCTTTTTAAGATATGATTGATGTGATACAGGCTGTTTTGTTCAGGCAGAGAAAGACTTGGTTGAGATGAAGAATCAGCTCATGGTCATTTCAGTCCTAAGAGGCTGACTTTACCACTTTGCCAGGACAACCAGGGCCAATGTTCAGTTGTCTGAATGGATCAACAGTGAATGTTTTCAAAAGCATAAGCAGGTTGAAGGATACTGAAGTGTCTGTATGAGATACAAATGGGCACGTCAAACATTGGTGTTTGATAAAGAGGTGTAGACCAAACGGAAGAGCACATGTACCACTGGTACTTTAAGATGATCAGGACACCTTTTCCAGAGGATTAGAAATTCCTTTTGATTTTAGCATCAAATTGTCCTCCAGTGTCATGTTGTGTAAACTCAAACTTGACTTTTTGGAGCACCTAACTCCATCAGTTTTTCTTGAAATCCACAAGTAACCATCAACAAACACCCTTTCATTTTCTCTTATGCTGAACGTTTCAAAAGCTGTACAACATTTATTTTTTACTGTTGTGCTCTGGAAGAAAGGTTTAGGACACAGCATACTATCCATCCATCATTCAGTTGACCCTCCAAGAGTCACAGGAGGGTCAACTGTTTCACCAGCAACAGTATTATAAACCGCTACATTGACAGATAATCGGTGAACTCCTGAGACTAAAAGTATTCACCACTTCTGGCTTTCAAGATTTTACATGCTAATAAAGGGATGTGTCTGAGGCTAATGTGAAAAACTTCTTGAGGGCAAAGTTAAGACTAATTAACCATATTAGTTAATTTAATGTTAAGTATTCTTTTACTCATATATCTAATATCAGCTGTTGATTAACAACTTATCACAACACAGCAGCCATTAAGTTTATCTTGCAATTGAGTTAACATGTAATTTTGCATCATCCTAGTATGATGGTAAAGCTGATGAAACATACTCTCCAAATAACATGCTGAGTCTATTATGCACCTCTATGGATGTATATTTACCTTGTGTTTTAAATCTCATAATTTAGTATGAATAAGCTTCCTCTTCCCTTAGCTAGCAGAGAAGCATTTTCATCCATATCATCACCATATTTGTGTCAATACGATGAATTTGTGTCCCATAATCACTCCTCTTTTAGCTCTGGTTTGGTCTCCACCAGCTCCCAATGAAAAGATCTGCCAGTGTTTCATTCTTTTCACCAGCAAGTTGATAAATATCTGTATCCTGCGTGGTGTGGAGCCAGAATTGTGTACATATTGTGTTAATTTGAGATTTTAGACTTGAATGAGGGTCGAAACTGCATTTACCATGGAAAATACTGGTACGGTTATGATCTGTGAGAGCATAATGTGGGTTAGGGATATGCCATGAAGAAGATGTCATGGATGTAATTTTATATTAAATACCCATTGGGCTGTTTGCTGTTTCTTTTCCACTGTGCCACTAAACAAAGACAAAAAAGACAATAACATTGCAGTATAAGTAGCAGCTGTTTCAGGCTGGTAGGATGGTGGCTGTGTGATTACTGCAGTGTTTGATGGATCCAGCCTTTTCTGTCATTGTATTTACACAGACATTTTGCCAAATAACTTGTTGGACATAATATAGATTACTAACAAAAAAAGTGCAAATATGAGTAGGCTCCATAGATAAAACAGATTAAACTTTTACTTTGAAAATCATAGTGGATGTACTCTGTATTTCACACTTAGGATGCTTCCTTCCCAAGTAGAAACATTGTTGTGAAGTCTACAAACTGTTTTGGTAAGGGCCACATGTAGATGAGAGTTACAGTCGACAAACCTGTTCTCCAGAGTGTTGGTATTCACCAAAATGAACAAACTCCTTTGCAGCCATCACACAGCCAGAGTGAAAACTAGGTAAAGGGTCATATTTGAATTCAAAGCCTGAAAGTTAGTTCCCCAGTAAAACGTATTTCCCTTATTTTTTTTAGAAAATGAAAAGAAGGAGAAGGAGCCCTGCTTTATGAATATCACTTCTAATGGAGAGCTGGTTGGGCACCAGAACTATGCAATTTATCAGGAAGATTCACATTGAGCATGAATGCTGCCATATCTTTGTAATGCTGTTGGTGTTAATATGATGGTATTTTTTATTATTTACACCCCACCTCCCCAGTTATTCTCTGTATTGAAATGAAAAAGGTGATACATGATAGAATAGAGCCTCTTTTCCCTTTATCAGTCATCTTATCAAGGTGTACCATTCATGTCCTTCGTTTTTTTAAGTTGCATCTAAAGAGTGTCAACTTAGGCCAAAACTGAGTCAAAATCCTGAGCTTAACTGTTTTCTCGATCTGGGTACAATTTATTATTGTTTATGAATTATAAGGAAAATTGTTGAAACTAGTTTTAGATGAAAAGATAGAGCCTAATCTGTGTTTAATTTATGACAAAGATACAGAAAAAAATCGCAAGTTGTTGCTGCTGGACTAAGAAATAATTATGTTAAGGTCGAGGGCTCCAAAAATTGAAAAAAAAAAAAAGGTCACAGGTTTTTAAACCTTACATTTAAAGCTTTTGCAATCCAGAAGAGAGAATCAACAAAGAGGAAATCAACAGTCAAAAGTCAGGACTCTCAATTATGGGACTCCTGCAAAAAGCAAAGGAATTATGGTAAATTTCCTCCAAATGTCAAAGAGGAATTCTGGTGGGATAAAATCAATGATTGAGAATCACAGAAAATTGGGATCTGACTTTCTGAGGAGGTGATGGTGGGTGAGCTCAGACCAGTTGATCCATAACTACATCAAATGAGTCTCCATCAAAAATGTATCCTCAATTTTCACAGAAACTAGTCAATTAGCACCCTAAATCAGGGATTATTTTGAGGAGAGTCACAAATTCTCACTTGGTAGACCTGTCAGTAAAACAACAGTGCACAACTATGATGATAAAAACAGAGAAGAGCAGTATATATGTTCAACCAAGAATTTCCATTCAAGAATTTCTGTTTGGTTTTTTCCCTTTTCAGGCCTTTTACTTCATATAACTAATTACTGTAATTGTTAATTTAACAACCAAGTGTGACTTTGGATAAAATACGTGTCGAAGAGTATTTAGTGACGTCTATCTTGTTAAGGTTTTCCAGCAGTTGAAGAACAATAATCCCCTGATATGTCCAAATTAAGCATGAATTCATGGTGATTTTGCAACACAAATTATGGCCCAGTTGACTTTACATGCACTCAGTCTCCAGTGGTATAGAGTGACATGAATGGTTATAGTTTTAAGAGCTAAATTTATGGTTGTCTTTTGATCTTTAGGAGATTCTTGTTTGGTATTTGTTTATTTTTTTAATCACTGTCAAGGAAATTTCATTTGTTCTTGAATAGATTTTTCCAGATATCAAACACCAAGTGATATTGTCTCCATCCTATTTTTTATTTTTATTTTTTTGTGTACACAACCTCAGAAACATTATTATCAATGACTGAACAGAGAGCTTTAGATCGGATATTATATATTAATTTTATCATTTATTAAAGGGTCTGTGAAACCACCAAGCCTTTACAAAAATGTGAATTGCATAAATTAAGTTGAAACTCAACTTCAATGAAATTAGTTCACAAGTGCACACATAGTTATCTTGTGTATCAGTATGAGCTATCATATTTTATGTTAACTTTTTCCAAATACATTTCTCTTTAAGTGTTCATTTATCATAATCATTTCTGCTGCAATGTGCGATTAACATTTGAAATGGGAAAGACAGTTGGACTTTTATTGTATCTGCAGCTGAATTTCAGCTGTTTCTCTGCCTCTTTTTTGATCTGTAGTCTGTTACTGTTTGATTCAACATAGTATCTCTATAACTTGAAATGTGATATTTTCAGGACTTTGACTTAAAGATTGTTGGCATTTAAGTTCAATAATAATAGTAATATTGTTATTTTTGACATAAGCACATAATAAGAGCTAATGGTATGTAATTGTAATTTTCTTCATTTGTCATTTTTATTGTTAAAATACCAGTAAGTGTGTGGTAAAAAAAATATTTTAAGAATGTATTTTTTTCCATTTGAAATGGAACTGAACAAGGTTGGCTCCATAAACAACAATAAGCCTTTAGAGATCACTGTATGAGGGGAAATGTAAACTAAAAACACATAAATATATCATGCACAATATGCTGTAGAATATTAAATATGTTTTATTCATCCAATACTTGAAGAAAAATATCTATACTCTGTATTTATTTTAACAGTTAGTCATTAAAATGAATGAAGTGATCAATTTGACAAAGTGGATCCTGTCCTGTGAAGACTCCTTGTGTTCTTTCATGTTCACACACACACACACACACACACACACACACACACACACACACACACACAGTTTCTGGTATGCAAACAGAGAAGATGTCAGCGGCCTGCAGGTCGATACTTTGCTCTTTCAGAGTTTAGAGACTTGTGAATTTGCTCAAGCTCAGGGGTCAGAGGTCAGGGAGTGTACCCCGACACTGTGAGATGACTCAGAGGAATCAAAAAAAACGATAGTTAGCAGTGAAGAAAATTAATGTTTGTAAAATTTGTATTTTCACAATTTCCCCCCAAAGTCACAGAAAGATTGTCAGCAGCCAGTATTAAAATCTTCTGCACCAAAGAAAACTTTTTTTTTTTAAATCAAGTAAATATATGTGCAAAAAACCATCTTTACGCTTTTACTTTTCTAAAAAACTCAATAACCTAATTGCATGAAGCAATTTATTTTAAATCTTGTTCACAAGAATATAAGAGAGGAACTTGGAAAAAAAAATCCTTTTTAAAAAAAATAAAAATAAAAATAAAGCTTATCTTATTGTTTCAATAAAATGGATACAATTTTGTTATTTAAAAATTGTGTGTGTGTGTGTGTGTGTGTGTGTGTGTGTGTGTGTGTGTGTGTGTGTGTGTGTGTGTGTCCCAACTTATTGTCTCCTGATAAATAGTAATTATTTCTACCTCAGTGGATGTAAATTGATCCATTGTGACCAAGATAATGACATATGTATACCAAAATATTTGTCGTTGAATAGAAAAAAAACATGTTCATTCAAAAGTTGTTGTGTTGTTTTAATGTTTAAGATTTTTACTCGTTGTGTTAAACTTCTAGAGTCTTCAATATTAAATCCTTTATTATGTGGTTGTATATTCACTGACCGGGAGCAGAATCAACGGTCACAGGGATGTAGGTCAGCGTGTATGTAAATGAGTGAGGTCAGATGGCGTGCGCCGGAGGCCGCTAACCTCTGACCTGTGCCTTTTAGCCTCATTGCGTCACAACAGCAGCTGCTAACAAAGGAAAACCTGCAGGAGTCAACAGCTGGATTTAAACAGGCCTCCGTAATCTCAGGGATTGGGGTTCATTTTCATCTGAATGATGCAATTTGTAAACTTTCATTCACTGTTAACAATGTGAAATAATAGTCTGTGAGTGACCAAATGAAAAACTTGAATTTAATCAATTTAAATATTTTGTCATTTTGGTTTAAGAGATGTTTCCATAAAAATTATCATAGAAAAATAAATGTACAGATTAATAAAAATCTTAACCTTTTTAAAAAAAAATGTCTGACATTTAAAAACTTGGTTAGCCTTGTGAAGAGCTTATGCTGGGAACAATGAAACTATTGATTTATACAGGACAAATTCTCAAGCGAAATGAAGAGGCAACTTTTATGGAAGAACATGTTGAACCCGGCCTTGTTGTGAGGTTCAAGTTAGCATATAAAGAAAAATTATATGAAACAGTGCAGAAGGAAACAAGGAGCTGAGCATAGAAATGTAAATACAGAGACATGGTGTCAGAAAATTGTATTAAAGTGAGGACTCATTTTGAAAAAGTGGAGTTATGTTGACGGATTATTCATTTAATATCTCAAGGTTTGTAAACTCCCTACAGGAACAAGTTTTGAACAATGTGAAGAAGAGGAATTTTATTTTTTCCTTCTCTCATTTTATCTTTTTCAATTAAAAACAAAAAGACTCCAGGTGAACAAAAATGACATTTTATAATCTTACACTTGGCGGTCAGTATTAATTCGTTCATAAGTGATTCATTCATTTATTCATTTTGCTGGGCTGGGGTGAAGGGTTAGGTTTCTCTTTTTAACTTTTACACAAACCAGGGAGATGTGCATCAAGATTTGGAGGGCAGCTGAGCCAGTGGATGGTTTTACGTCAAACACTGGACCAACATTTGATTCATTTTAATGTGTAAAAATATAATGTAATTTACTGTATTGATAATTGTATTGAGAGTTGTATGAGATAAGTTGTGATTTACATCAATGTGAGTAATATTTTGAAACAACAAAGTAAAGGCACTTGGTTTTAGGACAGATGTAAATATAAAATGATAGATTTAGTGATCAAATTGACTGACAAACTGTCTTTTTGGGTTCAATTTACACTGTACGCCCTGTACTATTTGTTTATTTTTGTGAGCACTACTGGAACAGAATTTTATGCCTGCAAATTTTATTGATCCATCACTCAGAGCACAGAACAACCAAATAAAACAGTATAAATAATTTTTGCTACTTCACTAATCCTCGCTCTAAAGAGCCCTCCACAAAAGGTAAGTGATTAATCCAGACCCACACAACAAGAACTGTTTCAGGTAATTAGCGAAAGTCAGAAATGATCTCTTTTATCTTAAACTAGTCAAACATCAAAAAGACACGTCTTTGACTTTTGGGCTATAAAACACTTCATGAATCTGATTTGACTCATAAAACAGCTCGACTAATCTGCTGTCGTGTGTGATTCAACCCTGTGAAGCTCTGAAATATTAAAGCTGCTCCTCCTCCTTTTCTTCTTCTTCCTCTTCTTTTTCTTCGTCTTCTCTTTGATCATAAGACTGAAACCCTCCGTGCAGCTGAATGTAGGCTCTGTCTTCAGGCTGAGAGGAAATCAATAAATCAAATGTTATGATTAAAAGAGCAACACGCCCGAGGACATTAAATAATCATGTAGAAAGAAGGAGGAGGAGGAGGAGGAGGAGGAGGAAGGCCCTGCTTTTTAAGTCATGCACTTAATTAATGAGGAGTCTGTGGAGTGATTTCAGGTTTAAGATGAATGATTCAACATTACCCCTTATTTTTTTTAATTTAATTAGAAAGAAGAAATTTCTTCAGCTTTTTTTTTTAGCAGATTGAATTTATGTTCAAGCCAAGAAATGAACGAAATAAAGTGGCGAAATAAAGTTTCTGAGCATCCAAATACTGAACCAGAGGCCTGATGCTGCTACTGCTGTTTCCTACTTTTGATTTCACAGTGGTTAACTATCCATTTTTACAGATTTTTGTCCTCACTCTGACATTTTGATAACATACAAAAATTGGTCTAAACAATCAACCTAAAGCAAAAGAGTCAAATATCAACTCCTACTTAACTATCCGGTGCTCAGACCTATAGATCAAGACAGAAAAAAAAGTCAAATTTTGAGACAAAGAATTAAAGTTTTGAGATAAAAAGTTAACATTATGAAGAAAAGTCAACACTTTGAGATCAAAAGTCATAATTCTGAGCTAGAAAGCAAAAGTTATGAGATTAAAAAGCCAATATTTTGAGGTAGTAAAGTCAAAATTATAAGATAAGAGGTTAAAATATTAGGATAAATAATCAAAATTATGTGGAAAAATAGGGTGTGGGGATTCCTCTTTTAGGGTTATTAGAATGTGTCTTCCTGTCAATTTATAGAGATAATATTTTAACATGAAGTCAACTTTTATCAAATTCTGACCCTTACATAGCTACAGGTGTTTTGAAGTTTAAAGTAACCGTGTTAACTCGTGACTCTCAGAGGAACACGTTAGTCATGGTTGCTGAGAGTCAACGGTAAACAGGGTCACTCTTTACACTGAAACACCAGTGACGTATATCTCAAAGAGACATTTGTGAGATCTTAGGTTTGACAGATACAGATGCACAAAACACAAATTGATGAAGAATTAAGATGCTTCACCCAGGGGGCGCCAGAATCAATGCAAACTGAAAGAAGCTTTAAAGTATTTCAATTTGTTAATTCAGTTTGAATTGGGTTTGACTTTGTAACAATAAACATGCCCTGTCTACAAATCTTTATAGCTGCATGGCCTGAATTTGGCTGCTTGGACACAAATGAAAATATAGAGTATTTATGTACTGTACTACTCCACACACACACACACACACACACACACACACACACACACACACACACACACAAATACTGGTATATATTTGTTTTTTTCAGCAGAGACCAGAGAGATCATGGCCACAGGCAGCAGGAGCTCATGTTAATCCAGATCAATATTAGTGAAAAATCTGAGCTCAGTTTCCTCTCAGAGAGCAGCTTCGCGTTCACATATTAGCATGTTAGTTAACACTGTTATATTCAATGTGTGTGTGTGTGTGTGTGTGTGTGTGTGTGTGTGTGTGTGTGTGTGCGTACGTGTGTTTGGGAGAGGGAGAGACAGAGAAATGGGAGATGAGTTTTGTATTTGCATCTCGGTGCACTGCTGTGACTGAATTTGGTTTAATAAGGAAGCATGAGGAGCCCTCGATGATGATAATTCATTAAAATATGAACACACACACACACACACACACACGCACACACCTTTCTATCTCTATCCTGAAACTAAAGCCAAAATTGTTTGGCTGCTTATCAATATTTTTTTATATTTATGTTCTTTAATTAACTCTGTACAATTAAAAAATTCTGTTGACTGCAAAAATGACACAGAAAACTACATCTAAAGTTAATGTCCATTCAGGAGTTAATGAGTGTAGGAGCATTTTAGAGCTGTTAACAAATGACAATGGCATCAGATACTAAGGCCATAGGTTTTTTTTTTCCCCTGTGAAAACTTCAACTTTTGAAAAAGCTTAAACTTACAAACACATTTTATTATCTGTTTTTATGGCAGTAAAACACCAGGCCAATGTAGCCCTAAAAGACCAAAAAAGATGTATTCTTGTGGTGTGCAAGCCAATGCCAAGTAAATAAAGGGCCAGTATCGCAGAAATCAATACTTTTTTAGAAAAGCAGTGTTTCAAAATTAACTTAGCATAACACATGGCCACTAAAACTAACTGCTCAATCAGAAAATAATCATGTGCTTAAAGTTTTTCTGCTTTGTTGTAAAACACATAATTTGACTATTCAAGGATATCAACAATTATCATATTTTAGCATTAGATTTATTATTTTGATCCTGCACTTAAAGGTAGATTAACTATTACAGCAACATAGAAATATTTATGACACCAGCAACTTACTGATAATTTCAAGCGTAGATCTCACCAGGCTTGTATTGATCAATACTGATATCAATGTTGGTATCTATGTATCGATATTCCAGATCGATCCACCCACTACAAATGTATTCCAAAAAAGACAAGACACAGGAAAAAGACTCAAGTCTGTGAGGGAAATAAAAGAAACATACAGGGGTCAAGGAAAAAAACCCTCCATTTTAGAGGATTAACCTCTGGCGTTGTGTAATTTGCAGTGTTGTGTCTTTGACTTTGGAAAGAGCCCCAACACTTCTTACTAAACTTGTGATTGAACAAATAATGTCGGTAGCTTCGTGTTTGTTTACTCTGGTACCATGACACAGCTGAGGATCAATGTGTCAGTTTTTAGCCTGTACGTTTTCACAGATATCAGCCTGACTATCAGGATGTTGATGGACTTTTTCAGTACGTTTAAAATTGGATGAGATTTCAGTAGGAAAAAAAAACAGAGATGACCTCATTTTACAACTTTTCTGAGCAGAATCAAATTTTAAGTTCCTCAAAACTACTGTTTAAATTGTGTCCCTTATTATGCTTACTTATTCCATTTTTAGTGAATTGAAAGATTGCAACTTTTTTCAGTTCTAATAAAGATAATTTCTAAAATGACTTGTAACCTTTAAAAAATACTTGTTTTTACAAATTAACTGTGGGTCGATTTTTTTTTTTCTCACTGATCATTCTGTCCAAAATGTTTCAGTTCATAAATCAGTTATCAATTACTTTTCAGAGAAATGAAAAGTGTAGTATCATAAAATGGTTGTTGTAGTCTCACCTTTTTACTCATCCATACATTAGTAGTAAATAGTGAAATAGTTGGTGATAAGTAAGAGGAAGTTTAAGAGTGTGTGTGTGTGTGTGTGTGTGTGTGTGTGTGTGTGTGTAATTTTATTGATAAAATGAATAAATGTGTTAATTTACATTTTATCTCTGCCTGAAAACCTCTTTGTCTGCTTTGCATGTTGTGTGCTTTAATTGTTACTGTTTGTCAGATTAATGATCAAGAGGATTAAAGAAATCATTGGCCTGTTTTAAAGTTCTTATGAGGAACTTTTTGTCTGCTAGTTTTGGCGCCCCCTGTGGTATTTCTTGTTTGAGTTGTGTTTTTGTGTTTACCTTTTTAATTTATCACTTTAATGCGTTTTCATCACAAAAGCTTCTCCAGGCACCAGTGCTGTAAAAAAAGAATTAACTACGTTTTTTGTTTTCAGGTTGTTCAGGAAAATTTTGTCTGTCCAAACTAAATTAACCAAGAAGTAATGACATCATCAAAATTACTTTGACATTTTTATCTGTCATTTATAGATTTTTAAAAAAAAAATCAGTCAAAAAGACTGCTGCTAAAAAAATGGCCCAGTTACAGAATTTTACATGAGTGTTGTGATTTCTGCAAAGCATAAATAAAACATGTCTATAAACTTAACCTCTCTAACTTTAAAGCTACTGCAGGGTGATAAATCCTAAGCACGTTTTCTTTTCTTCTTTTTTCTTAGTAAAAGGTCATGATAACAAACTACAAATCCAAATTTCTGTTTGGTTGCACCTGACCACAGTTCATTGCAAATGTTCATGTCTCCAATAATTAATATGAATTCCTAGAACAGTGAGATGAAAGGCTGTTAAGCGGGTGTTTATTTAAAGTTGGAAACGCAGTGAGAATGGCGTGCGGTCACATTTGAATACAGCGGGTCGGCTCCGCACGCGGCCATTGTATTCCCATTAGAAGCCGATTTCATGGCCAAGAGAACCCCAACAAAAGAGGCAGCAGGTCTAAAAGTTTGAAAAGAGCAGAGGAGGATAAAGGAGGAAGAGAAAGAGCAGGGGAGGAGGAGGAGGAGGGGGAGAGATATGAAGAAAAGGGGGAGAAAATGGAGGAAGACAAGAAGAAAGAAAGAGGACAAAAGACGTGTGCCGCACTTTGTTCCGCTTTTTTCCCTCAAAATTACAAAGAATGGCTGCAAAATGCTTCTGTATAATTACTGTATTATTACGCGTGTGTGTGTGTGTGTGTGTGTGTGTGTGTGTGTGTGTGTGTGTGTGTGTGTGTGTGTGTGTGTGTGTGTGTGTGTGTGAGTCAGTCAGGCCCATTGTGCTGGTCTCTGTATGATCTCTATTCATAAATAACTCTGTGCATATTCCTTCAAATTTAAAACTCATTTTACATCCTTGTGAAAAATCTGTGCATCATCTTCATACCTTAGTAAAATCTGTTTGTATATCAGCGTTTCATGTTATCTCTGTGTGTTCAACAGTTCTGTCTTTAAATTTGCCATCTCCTCAAGGTAGACATTAACTTCTTAATTTGGCAGTTGAATATTTAACGTGTTTTCTAAACTTTTTTTTAGTTAATATGTGTCTTTATAAATCTACAATTGATTTTAACTGATGTAAAAAAAATCCTTGTGTGAATACTGAATATGAAAAGATCTAAATCTTATCATGGTAGTATTTTAGGATGCTCAAGCTACAATTTCTATTATATATCACTTTGATTTCTTTGTGCATATCAAAGTGTAATTGCTATACCTTCACATCTCCTTAGTCTCATATAAAAAAAAATGCAATTAGAATATCCTTATACAGGATGAATTTAAAATGCATTTTTATTATACCTGCATGTCTTTTTGTCTCCATATTATGCAAAACACTGAAACATTATTTTACTCTAATTTTTTGCTTTCTGGTTTATGAGAACTGTAATTCTATATATAAAATAACTCAAGAATTGTTCTCAGCATACTTTGCTATCAATCTTTTCATTTGTGCTATTTTGTTGACATAAAATTCTAGTATTTAAAAAAAGTTTCCATTAAAACATTACATTATTGTTTATGTGGCTACAAAATAGTCACCATTCACACATGCTTCAATATAAATTTTTTGCAAAGCATGTTTAAACCTGAAAATGTAATTTTTTTTTTCACCCAAAACATGTGATTGTCTACACGAGTCCAATTAACATAATGAGGCTTCAAATATTCTTAATCCCAATCAGACCCCAGAAATACTTCTGTACATTTAACTACAATTTTATACAAATCTAATGTTGTTCTTCTGAATACTTTTGCATTTATTTCAGGCTTTGGATAAGTTTAAATGTCTGTGTCTATATCTGACACTAGATATGGCTGCTGTGAAACATCAAAACAGTGAACAGGACTCACCAACAACCAACCCATGCAGGAGGAGGAGGAGGAGGAGGAGGAGGAGGAGGAAGAGGAAGAGCTGGACAGATGGACCCCCGTCCTAAAACTGCTGGGTCATTTAGAGAGAGGATGACACTGGTTATAAAGAGGAGGGGGGAGAGAGCGAGAGAGCGAGAGAGAGAGAGAGAGAGAGAGAGAGAGAGAGAGAGAGAGAGAGTCAGTGGGACAGATGCGAGGCAAAGCGGAGCGGTGTTTGTCACTAACGCTATAGATTAGCATGTGGTCTCCAGCACAAAGCTGCAGATCAATACTGCTGCTCTGTACACAGCAGATGGCCCAGGACAGAGAGAGAGAGAGAGAGAGAGAGAGAGAGAGAGAGAGAGAGAGAGAGAGAGAGGGAGAGGGAGAGACAGAGAGAAAGAGTGGTAACATCCAGATAAACCACTGCAGCTCTGCAGCTTTGTTCACACTTTACAAGCACAGCTGTCTTCCTGCAGCTCCTCCACGAGTTACAACTCTTACTCCTATGACTAGACAACGATTACGCATTGAAACTATGCAGAAACAAAGTTCTACATTTTTAAAACTAGTGTTTTTTTGAAGTGGAGACTTAAATTGGGATGAAAGAACAATTAAACTCCCAGAGAAAGATTTGATGGTGCTCTAAAAGGACCTTGAAATCTAAGGCCTTTAAAAGATGAATGCAGTCCTTATGGGTTTTCTTTTTAGTTTTTCTTGAATCACTTATTTCTTTGTTTTATGTCAGAAAACACATGTGCTGACTAATACCAGAATATCCAGAAAATACCTCACACACACAGCAGTTAGTTAAAAATAAATAAATAAATAAATAAAACGACAGTAAGAAACTTTTCAACATTTTTTCTGCCAAATTGTAATATGATGGATTTGTAAAATATTATTTCAACACATTTCAACTGTTAATTATTATCAATCCTTGGGTTTGCCTCTTCCAGACAATAAAAACACCTTTGACTCCAAAATTCCAAAAATAACCAAATAAACTGGACCGTGGATTACACTTAAATAATCAGCTTAGAGAAAATGAAATCAAATTATTTTTTGGCTTTTTGAGTTTGAATTGAGTATTCCTAAAAGCAATTGCTCGAAAGTAATGGTTTTAGTAAAAAGGCTCATGACAATCCCAGTGAACAATACATTGATTTCTTCTTTCTTTTTATTATCATCTTGCAAATGTGTAGTAAAATTATCTGAGCATCTTTTATTACTAATTTAGCATTGAAATGTTACTTTAGATATAATGATTATTGGAAACACATTGACATTTTATTAGAATCGCATGAATGATTTACAGGATCCTTGAACAAGTTCCCTGAGAGTAAATTCTACAGAAAAAAAACAAAACAAAAAAAATTTAAACTTCTCATTACATCCTGAATTTATAACTAATTACTGCATTTATACCACTATGTAGTTTTGTAATTAATCTCTTTGTTTTATCTACTTGTTTGGAGCTTATAATTATATAAGTACATTGGCTATGAGCCACTTATTAGTACAAAGCAGCCTGTGTGGCACCTTGTAGCTGTTTTTGAAAAGAGCATTGTGAAAACCAAATAAACTATCATAAATATTGAGATGATTCTTTGTGGTTTCCCTCGTAATAATATCAGGCTGTACACATTCTACAAAAGAATATTTCTCAATGGCAATAAATCAGCAAATTAATATGATATTTTTGAGCTACATGAACATTCTGCTTCACAAAACACTCAGTGAAGTCTTAAAAAATGGATTAATCCACCAGTAAAATAGTCCCTGTCAGATACATTATTTCCCTGGAGGTGCAATACCAACTATGAATCTTATGAAGATTTAAAATATGAGAATTTTTTCACATTTGTTTAAATTAACTAAATAATTAAAATGCAATACACAGAGCATTCAAAGCATTTTTCTCATTTCCTTTTTTCCATTGGGTGTGAGTATTGATTTGTTTACACTCTGTCAGTCACAGAGTCTGCAGCCAGAGTACAGTTGACCTGTTTTAACACCAAGGACAGTTACAGTGACTCTAGAGTAAAAGTGTTGGGAGACTTTGAGGCCTTTGTGCCAGGCGTGTTGCAAAGAATTGTGGGGGAAGTAGTTTAAGGAATCTGTTTTCTCAACTAATTGACACTTATCCCTGCAAAAGAAACTGATTTGGCAAATCAACAGGAAAAGTCTGACTTTGTGGGGGCGGAGCTACACAAGCTGTCTGGAAATGATGTCAGCGTTTTGTTCAATACACCATATTGACATCAAACTCCATCACTTCCTCCTTTACCTCCCTCTCCTCCCCTTGCAGCTGCTCCTTTACAGCCCCCCCTCCAACCCTCTCTTCCCACTCATTACTTCAGTTCTTCTTTTACCCACTTCCACTCCATCCTCTTTCGTTTTACCTGCGTGAGCACTATTTCAAAAAAAAAAAAAAACACCTTCTTCTTCCCTTTATTCTCTTTTTATTTCGCTGGCCTTCTCTGCCTCCAGCCTACACTTCTCTGCTCTCCATCTCCACATCCTCAGTCATCTGTCTCTCTGCAATAATCTCTCCCCTTCTTTTACTTGCTGTCTTACCTTACAAGTCTTTTGTTTTCCAGTCTCAAATGTTTCTTTAAACAGCCAAAAGTTTTAAAGGGAGACACGGAAACGGACATAAAGGTTTATAGACAGACAGACAGACAGATAGAGAGGCAGACACACACACACACACACACACACACACACATACACACACACACACAGGTCTTCCCCCTGCAGACCCCCTGCCTCTCTCTCTCTGATGGTTGATCAAAAGAAGAAAATGGGTCAGGCTTCTGTTCTTCTGTCTTTAATTACACAACAGTCTTTAAACAAAGCAACATCTGCCCAACTACCCATCCTCCTCCCCCTCCTTTTTCTGTTCATCTCCTCCACCTTTCCTCCTTTTTACTGCCCCTCATCTTCACCCTCATCACACAGGTGTTTAAATGCCAACAGATACAGAATTATAACCTTCTCTGCAAATATGTGACAAAATATTAAACTCTGGTTTTTGAGCCTGTGTTGAGAACCTGCAATGAGCCAATGAGTTCAGTTTCAGAAATGAAAGCCTGATCAGTAAATCAGTAAACGGGCTTAGCTATGTTCACCAAGTTGTCATAGTTTAATCAGTTCTGTACACTTTTATTTCTTATTCAGAGCACAAAATCACAAATAAACATCCTCCCCACAGGATAAATATGTTCATGTTTGTTAAGTGTTGTTCCACTTTGTTTCTAACAGCTAGAAAATGTCCGAAACTCTCATTATTCACGCTTCAGTCCATGGATATTTATTGTTCATATTGTGTATCAATGATTTATTTTTAATTTCTCAAATCACTCAAATGTATTTAATTCGCTAAAAAAAAAATTTGGTTGTTTGACACATCTGAAAAAACAACAACAACAACTTCTTGATACAGTGGAGAGGGAAGTTGAAACAGTACATGAGCATACATCTTAAGGAGTATGATTGACAATAACCTTAATTAGAAATCTCTCATAAATGATGTCTCTGCAAAAATGTCCAGATCCACCACAATCCTGTTTAAAGTTCAAGATTTCCTAAGCCAGAAATCTCTTGCTCTGTTATTTACTCATACGTTATGTACTGAATAGAGGGATGGGGAAACACTTAAAAAATAAATATATTCCCTGTTTTTATGTTATAGAAAAAAAACACACAAATAAGAGGTAAAAACCCCCCGATTATGAACCAACTACTCATCTATTTTTGCAACTAAATACACCTGTATTTATAGACTTAGTTTAAAACATCACAATCCAAACAGTGTATAAAGCTAAAAACTGGACAATTACCAGTTTGATGTTGAATAAGTTTTAGTTTCAACCTATGCCCTTTCACCTACCTCAAATATTCAGAAATTTTACTTTGAGTCTGGAAACTGGTTAAAAATTTTTTACAAGTGAACTAAAATGAAATCTCGTTTCATTCATTCATCCATTACTCTCCTTACTGTGGCTGTTTACAGAATAAGCTATATCCACAACCAAAGGCAGTGAAATGATTAAATTTGTTGATGTAGTTAAAATAGAGCTGCAGGTCAGAAACAGAATTACCAGAACTGATCAGCTACAGCCAACTGGATGTGGTTCTGGCATGTTAGAAATCTACAGGACTGGAAGAAGCATGGCCATGTTTACATTTGTACTGCACATATGCACGCTGAACACCTGAAAACTACCTGTGTAATACAGCACAACACCTTTACATCCAATTTTCAGGTTTTGTAGATTCATCAGAGAGCGTAAAGTTATGTTAACAAAAACAAAAACATTCATAAAAATAACCAAAAGCATGAAAACTGAAGATTGTTCAAGCAAAGACAGTACCTTCATCGTTTAATGTGATATTTCATATGAATAGAAAAACAAAAATTGAATTACTTTATAAATTTATCAGTGAAAAGCAGCTCTTTGATGTGGTGTGTGGATGTGCATTCGCTTCATAGTTTATAGTGGAAGAAGTAAGTAACAGTATTTGTTGATTTAATCTGAAACAAAGCTGGATCGTTTCCTCAGTTGTCTTAACTGTTTTTTATGGGGATAGATCAAAAAGGGGGGGGTTAGAGAGGGGGAGAGAGAGAGAGAGAGAGAGAGAGAGAGAGAGAGTTGGGGGGGGGGGTTATTTAGCAGTTGTTTGTCCTTGGAAGTGTAATGAATTGTAAAGTGAACAGGCTACAGGCCATAATGCTCTTTCAGTGCAGCTCCCACGCTCATCACTCTACCCAGGGACTGTCGATAACGTCCCAACACTCACACACACACACACACACACACACACACACACACACAGCTTTCCACACCTGACACTGTGCTGCAAACATCTGTCCAACATTATTTTAAAGACCAAACTGCTATTTAGGCTTCTTTAACATATGTATTCCTGAAAATCTCCAGAAATTTCCTGGAGCTTTGCCAACAAAAGGTTGTTGTCCTTTCACACGTATCCCTCAGGGAACAAAGTCTCCTGGTAGGGATTCTCTGTCCAGTTTTATCTGCAAAAAGTCCTGTTTGTGCATATGTGCACACATGCATGAAGAGTGACAATGCGTATTTCCTCAAAGGGGATTAATAAAGCCCATGCTCTTGTTTTATAACCAAAATTCATTTAACTCATGGACTGACAGAAAGAGTTAGGGAAGTAGGTTGAAAATTTGGCTGTTGACATACACAGTTGATCCAGAAAATATAGAATTTCTTTGACATTTCTGACATGTGGATTTGACTTTACATACCTGCTTCATTCTGCCTTTTAGAGACTCAACTGATAAGAAGAAGCCAAACTGTGGTCTATGCGAAAATGACCTAACCCTCCAACCTAACCCCCACCCCTCCCAATTATTACCTAGTTCAATACCATAGTCTGAATGTTTTTTTTCCACACCTCTTGCATTAATGTTTACAAGTCTAAAAGGTTAAATACTGTTCAGTTTAAACATAAACATTTCAAATATTATTTGTTTCTTTTCAGCTACTAAAGCTACATTTAAGTGTAATAGAAAACCCTATCAACAATGTTAAGATTGTTTTTATGCTATGTTTTGTTGGAAAACCAAATTTCCAGACAGATATGAAACTTTTTAAAACAGTAACTCTGCAAGAAAAGAAGAGATAGCTTTCCTGTGAAGTTTGTTTCTGTGTATGGTGAGTGGTTCTCGTGGTTTAATCATGTGTTAATCATGTGTCATTTCCTGTCACCTTTCTCTATCTGAAGGATCAGAGGCAGCAGGTGATGAGATGAGAGCTGAGATGAGATCAAATTTTAATGATCCCTGTGGGCAAATTGAATCTTTGCAGCAGAAGCTGCAGAGGTAAACCAGCACCCTTAGTTTGATACAGGACTAATCTCTGATTAAATCACCTTCAGTGTGTCTGTTTCACATAAGGGACTGCATCACAGGAATCATACCATCACAACTAGATGCTTTTAGCTACATGGTCATTCTTTTAGAGACTGGCTTCATATCACATTATTTCACCTTTTACCTCTATGTTTGACAGTCTCTGACTTTTAACACAAACATCCCTTGAGGGGTTTGGTGATAAGTCTGTCAGGATATTTGTTAATAATGTTGATTCCAGACTAAATTTTCTTCATTTTATTCATGTTGTCTGTCCTTTTCACCTTAAGTTGTACAGTTTTGTTCATTTAAAGGAGATAAAAGCTAAAAATTGATGGTTTTATCTACTTCAGTTTATAAAAAAAAAGTTCATTACAAAAAAAAAAAAACAATCAATCCATTTGTTTATAGATCTGATGTTTTTTGTACAGTAACCTTAAGATCAACTCCACAACAATTTCACTGAACACCAAACACAATTGTGAAAAGCCAAAAATATTTCAAGACTGAACTATTTAAGAATAAGTTTGTAATATGTTTATATTTTTGATACAGTTATTTGGTGTGATATTGAAAAACACTACAGGAATGTGCTTGAACAGGTCTCCTTATGAAAATAAATAATTTTATGAATTTAAAGGATTCAAAGCACTGTTCAAGTTCTTGTAACATCAGTACAACCACGATCTGAAGTTTTGCTCCCACCCACAACATTTTTTACCCACTGCATTCAACAACGTCTCTAATTGGGTAATTAGCTCTCACGCCACGCCCTTTAGATCCTGCCACCCTTTCTGATTGGTTCACTGCACTGTCAGTCATGTGGAGAACGCCCCTTCAGCCGACCCCGTCCCCCCCCCTCCTCCCCCGAAGCAGGTTGGGTTGAGCGGTCTGCTAGGGGACCATGGACAGCTCCCGTCTGAGGAGCAGAGTAACGCAGGAGGAGGAGAGGGCTGGATATGGGGGAGCCACCGCACAGGCCCGCACGATCGAGATAAGGAGGAGAAAAAAAAAAAACACTTTTATGAGCTCACACCGGGGACAACACACAAAGAGCGCGAGCTGGAGAGGCCTCAGGAGGACGGGGAAACAACCGAGGAAGTAAAGGAAAAGCGGGGATACGGCTACTGACCCATCCCGGAGCATCAGGGGAGAGAAAGGAGGAGAAGGAGAACAGAAAGAGACGATTCCGCTCGACCTCATGGACTGAGAGAACAGATGAATGAAGACTGCCTACACTAACGCCTATCGATGCCTGGCCAAGGACCTGGACGCTTACGCCATGAACACGGACATGACAATGGACGGCATTGGCAGCCTGCATGGCGGGGTGGCGGTGAGCTCCGTGGTCCCAGATGCGGACCTGATGAGCGGCCATAGCCCTCATCACGGCCGCGGGGGCTCCTCTGGGGGCCACGGGGCGGCGGCGGCGGCGGCGGCGGCAGCAGCGTCCACCCTGCGGATACATCAGGACCTGGCTGCCGCCGCTGCATCCTCCCGCTCGGCTATGGTCACCGGCATGGCAACGATCCTGGACGGGAGCGGGGAGTACCGTCCGGAGCTGTCCCTACCGCTGCACCACGCCATGAGCGTCCCCTGCGACACGTCCTCTCCCGGGATGGGGATGAGCGGCACATACACCACTTTAACCCCGCTACAGCCGCTGCCCCCCATCTCCACCGTGTCCGACAAGTTTCACCACCACCACCACCATCACCACCAGCGGCTTTCCGGGAACGTGAGCGGGAGCTTCACCCTGATGCGGGACGAGAGGGGGCTGCCGGGCATGAACAACCTTTACAGCCCCTACCACAAGGACCACATGTCCGGGATGGGTCAGAGTCTGTCCCCGGTGCTCGGGAACGGCCTGGGCTCGATACACAACACCCAGCAGGGTCTCCACAACTACGGCACCACGACGCACGGAGGCCACGACAAAATGCTGAACTTCGACGCGCACCACACCGCCTCCATGCTGGCCAGAGGGGACCACCACCAGCACCGAGGCCTCTCTGGCCCCACAGCCGGGATGATGCCACACCTGAACGGTATGCACCACCCCGGGCATCCGGCTGTTTCCTCAGCGGGCCACCACCCCCACTCCCACCCTCACCTTCAGTCTCCATCCCACGGGCCGGTGTTGGCTTCCACACGGGAACGACCGCCCTCCTCCTCCGGGACGCAGGGGGTGAACAGCTCGGGACAGCTGGAGGAAATCAACACCAAAGAAGTAGCGCAGAGGATCACGGCGGAGCTGAAGAGGTACAGCATCCCCCAGGCCATCTTCGCCCAGAGGGTGCTGTGCCGCTCCCAGGGGACCCTGTCGGACCTCCTGAGGAACCCCAAACCCTGGAGTAAACTTAAGTCAGGACGGGAGACCTTCAGGAGGATGTGGAAGTGGTTGCAGGAGCCCGAGTTTCAGAGGATGTCGGCCCTCAGACTGGCAGGTAAGAGCGAAATAAAACAAACCGTGCGGTGCCGTGGAGCTGTTTGTGTTTCTCTGTGCGCTGGAACAAGAAATGAAGCGTAAATCTGCACCTCAACGCAGGGGGAATTAGTTTTGTTTTTAGTCCTCTACCGGCTTCGTTTCAGTGTTTCCTCGTGTTTCCTCGTGTCTCCGCTACGTTGTATGCGAATACAATTTATTTGGAATCACTGGTGTTATGATTACCATTATTGATCAATAACAAACAGGGATCGATAGCAAATGACAAGGTCACGGGATTTCCCTCCAACAAACAGTCCTCTCGCTGTCTGCACGGAGCTGGATCCTTCATTTTATTTCCCTGTGTCTGCAGGAAAGTAGAAACTACCTTTTTTAAACACTGGATTACTTATTATGTTCTCAAAGGCTTAAAATAAAAAAGATTACTACCAACATATTGATTAATATGGAGGAAATTAGTTTTAAATCAAAGAAATCCTCTAAAATGTAGGAAATAATGAACATTGGAGGAATAATTAAGTTGGCTTGATTTAGATTGAATTAAGTCACTATGGAGAAATGTATTGATTCAGTTAAAATCACTTGAATTATGCTTTTTTGTTCTTCTCTCAAATAGTGTAGTGTGAATGTTGCTGTATATTCTCCTGACAGAGGTGTGTGAAAGCAGAAAGAGAGAGTCTGGGGAGGTTTTGTGTTTGAGGGTGAGGACCCTGAGGTGATCACACACAGACTGTGACACAAACACGAGTGTCTGCAGCATCAGTGGGTCTGGTGCCCCCTCTAGTGAGGAACCTGCTCTCTGTCCCCACATCCAGTCTCTATTGTCTGCAGGGAAACAGCAGCAGCAGTCGGGTCAGGTGGATTTCAGGATCAGGCTGTGTTACAGTTACATGTTGGTCTTTATTTACAGATATAGAGAGCGCTGAGTGTTGCTGTGGGCAGGATTTCTGTCTGTGGCAAGTTTGAATGAGATCTAGTATTTTTTTGGATTCTAGTTCTTTTCCAGGTAAACTTTAAATCCCGTGAGACAAATATTCACTGCATGATTGGGTTTAATATTATCATTTAAAAGACAAGAGTTAACATTTAAATCTAAGCTTTTCTTATAATTTAGTGCATGACAAATTTGGATTTTGCCCATTTTAGCACAACTTTTTATAACTTTATTTAATGCAAAACATCATGCAACCCAACTCCATTAGAAAGCATAATTTCAATTCACGGGCATTTACATCTTTAAGGCAAGCTGAGTGTAAATCTAGGCATGTATTTGTTTCGTTCATAGAAATTTTCACTTTGCATTAAGAAGCAATATTATGGTGTGAAGCAGAGCAGAAAGAACATGAACTTAGTTTAATTTCAGGATGAGGGTTAGAAGGTATGTTCAACTGACTTTAAAGCAATAAACAGAAGAAGACAATTATTTTTATGGGGAAAGAAGCTTAACTAAAGGACACACTGAGGAGGCATGTTTTTTGACTGATATGTCACGCAATAAGAAGAAGACTGATAAAAAATGCTTTCAAAAATGGAAAATATTAGATAACTTAAGTCAAAACCTGTTTTTTCGTGAATGTGTTTCCTTGATAAACAAAGAAATCTAAACCATACATGGAGCTGAACTAAGCTCAATTGGCGAGCCACAAATGTTTTTGCTCAATCTGATAATTTCCTGTTGTGATGAATAGGATTGGCGTTCTTATGTTTTTGATCCACTTGTAAAATTGGTTTAGCTCCTCCAACGACCACCTTGGGTTATTGTGATCTGCAGTGATAAAGAAATTATTGTCAAGTTATCAGAGCGCTTGATCAGTACTTTTACTTTAATTGAATAAGTTACACTTGATTAGGAAAATAATCCATTCTATAATTGACATTTTGACGTTTAAAAAAAAAAAAAAAAAACTGAGCATGACTTTTAATTTGACTTCAAATCTTTTAAAGCTGTGAATTGGTTCTCTAGATTAACATGCAAATATGAGAGAAAAGAACTTATTTGAATTATCTGTCTAACTTTTATTGCATGAAAACGACATGTCATAGACTAATGGACGAATGTCAAAAAGATGATGACTGGACCAAAATTGCACAGATGTAGGAAAAAAAAGTTTTGGATTATTGCCTTCGTTACTTTCAGATACAATTCAGAAAAAATGTCTCATTAACTATCACCGTCAAAAGGATAGAATAAGTTATGATTGCATATGTGTTCTTGAAAATGGTTGTGTGTCTTCTTCTTCACCAAATTATGATTTTGAGTGCTCAGATAATGTTTTGATGGCTAGTTGTATAAAAATCTTCAGTCTGTTGGCTGAAACTTGAAGAAAAAAAATTACAAAAGGGTTTTGTATCAATGCCTAAAAGTTCCTCAATGAAAACAAATACCCACATTTCTTTCACTGGTCAGTTTTTTTCTGTAAATTAAGATCATGTGCTAGATCAGGTTTATTCTGACTCAGTAAAACAGAAAAATGTGTGTTTTATAAATAAAACATCACAATGATGAAGTTATTTTCACAACATTCTATGAAAATGGCTGGATTTGCTTGAAAAGTCTATAATTGAAACTAATCAAATATTAACTGCAGTGGGCAAATATTTTGTACAATCATTTTGTAATGTGGGATTCACATCATTATGAAAAGTCCACTTACATTTGAACACAAATTGATTTTTTAATTAAATCTTCCAATCTTAAAATGATCACTGAGTGAAAAGATTCATAAAAATAAATATCTAAGAGGTTACATACTGTGCTAGAATTCAAGTCCAATTTTTTCTTACAAATAACATTATTTATTTTCCACTTGAGTCCAATTCAGTCAATATCAAAACTACTAAGTTTATGAAAACAATAAACTTTATCAACTTGTTGTCATTTTTTTTCTCTCTACAAGCGGAAGTATGGACACTTGGTGTGATTAATGGGTATGATTGTTAATAGAAATAATAGTTATCATCTTAATTACATTTGCAGCATATAACATTGCACAATTTTTCAGGGATAAATTCAGTGACATTTACATTCATTTTCCTTTCATGATGTAAGTGTGTTTTTTACTGGGGGTTTATAGAGATGGTGTCATATTTCACAGTTGTGCTTTCATCTGACTTACACTAGTGCAGTTTCTGATCCTGCTGTTAATATGACTGCATCCTATTGTAATGGTTTATAGGCAACATCAGTTCAGTACTCATTTAATACTATATATGTATGCCATCTGGATCCTTGTGATTGTATTCCATAGAAAAGCATTGTATTATTTAACATGTGTGATGCATTTCTTTGTAATTTGCATTTGATTGCAGCTTTGGTGCTGTGTAACTGTAGAGATTTATTCCTCTCTGCTTGTGAATTCTTTGACTTTCATCATTTAATGATAAACAGTGAAATGACAAGACCTGAGTGGAGCTTTAAGAAAAGAGGGAGAATTTTTGTGAACTCTCCTTGTGTGTTGGTCTTTTAAAAAAAGCAAACCAAAAAGTCATTCAATTATCAGAATTTATTACAGACTAGATTTTCCAAATGTAAGTGAAGTCATGCCGAAGATACAGAAGGCTAATTGTTCCATAAGTTATACTTTGTCAGTTTCTTACACTGGGGAATAATTAAGCTATTTCTCCCTGTCTTTCTTTCTCTACTAATATTCTTACTACTGGTTTAGATACTGAATTTTAGAATCATGCTAAATTTTAAAGCCCTTCTCTCTGCTTAATTGTTTACTTTCTGTGTAAAGTAAGTACATTCAAAGCAAGTCTGTTGGAAGTTACATCACAGGGAACTATTTATCAAGTTTACTAAGAAGTCTGCAGATTTGTACTGTCATGATTAATCACAAGCTTCAGTGTAGGAGGAACTGGCTGTGCTGTGTAAAGAGTTTAATAGAATAAAAACTGGTACTATAACCCAGACACTTACTTAAATTGGACTTGAAGGTATTTTTGATTTGGGCTTTATTTAAGCTGTATGCAGTTTGAGCAGAAGGGCTAATGCTTCACAACTATTGCCTCTCAAAAACTGTTCACAGAAACTCAAAAAACCTGAAAAGCTAATTACACAAGAAGCTCATAGATGAGCTGATTTTAGGCAACACAGCCAGTAAAAGAATTAACTTTGATTTCGATGAAAAAGAAAAGAAACAGGAAGTATGGGGGAGAAAGAGGAAGTGACACGCAGCAAAACATACTGGGATCCAAAATCGATCCTACAACCGAAGTTACAGGGTACGTAGCCTCTGTGCATGGGTCGCCTGCTCCACCAACTAAGCTAAACTGGTGCTTCTACCCCTGTTTTTCTCTCTATGAAGAAATAGCATAAGGAGACCAAAACAGCTTCTGTACCAGGTATTAAAGATGTTACTCCAGCTGTAAATAATAATTTGGTGACAAGGTTTGTATGGGAGCATTTTAATGGAGCTTAAAGAAACTGTGGGAGCTTTCTTGCTAGTTTACATGCTGTAGCTAGACAATGAATTAGATAGCAGCTAGCTGGTTCATGTGGCAAGTTTCTGCTTCTTTTGGTTGCTACAAATTAACTTTGGTTTAAGAATTAGCTTGCTAGCTAGAAATCAAGTAAATCCAAAGTTAGTTTTCTGTTTGGCTAATCTTGAGTCAAACTCAGTGGTTGTAACTTTAAATATGGTATTTGAATAAATGCAGAAATTCAAGATTCTGTTTGGCTGTTTTGAGTTTTGTAGCCACTGGAACATTTTTTACTTTGTTTTGGTGTCAGAGAAAATCAATGCTGGCTCTTGTGAAGACACTACCAAGACATTTCAGTTCTGAATTCTACTGTTCATGACATTTCTCCCTCTCTTCTCCTCAGTGACTTTAAAATGTCTGTAGATACAAAGAGAGCTTCAATTGCTAGATCAACAATGCTGCGAGGAGCCAGTAGAGCTGAGGTCAAAGGTCATAGCTGCAACACTGAGACAATAGATGGAGCAAATATCCCCCCGACCCTGAGATGAGCAGAGAGGATAGAAAGAAGCTGCATGAATGGGGGAGGATGAAATGAAACAGTGAGGAGATAGGGTTAGTGTTGGCCCTGCTGATAGATTGGCTGCAGTTATTTCTTTATTTCTCTACTTTCTGAATCTATTAATTCCTCATCTTAAGGCTTCTCTTCACAATTCTGCTACTTCTAGATAAAATAAGCAATGAGCCCATTCACACATCTGTAAACAATAGAATTGCTTTATTTTCAAGATAATTCTCCATTACAACCACAGCACTCGGCTCTTTCCTGGGAATCCCCTCAGATTGAAAAGTATGTTACTGTGAAAATATAGACCCGAAAAAAAGTTCCTAGCAGTTTTCCAAATCAGTTTAAGTAGAAGTTAAAGGTAGAGCATGATGTCATCTGCGTATAGAGAATGATACATGAGTGAAACATGAGACATAAAAATTTCTGCATGTAGTCATGAGTTTATTCAACACTGTGCTTACACAGAAGCCAACACGATAGCTTTGTACTTTTGCACTGACTCAACAGGCATATGTTATATCCTCTCAGACTTCCCATTCTTGTCTTCTTCAAAATTATTGCAGTACTATCAACCACAGTTCAGCTTCAACTCTTACATCACATGTTCAGATTGAGGGCTTGGAACTAGTAATATGAACATAAAAGTTGAGCGTTAATCGATGTTACAATGCATGAGTATGTAGTGCTCACCACAGCTTTGTTTTGGCATAGAGTTAATGCAGCATTATTATCCAGACTTTGGACTGTTGATTCTGATTTCTCATAAAGGCACATAGTAAAGATCAAGTGCACAGCTTAACACAAGAGATCCACCTCCTCAGGTCAAGACTAGGCTGTCCACCTTCACTTAAAAGACACAGGAAACTCTTTTGAGAATAGCAATGTACAGGTGTTGGCTAGAGAGGAAAGATGGCTTGAAAGAGGAGTTAAAGAAGCCATCTTCACCAAAGTGGAGAAACATTCCCTTAACTGGGTGGTGGTAAGCAGCCACCTACAATACAGTGCTGAACTCTTTCCCCAGGCAGTTCTCCAAACATCCACACCTGGGATCATGTGACCACAACCCCTCACATTACAGTGGGAGTTAACGGTTAACTGTATGATTCTCTGGAGGTGAACCGCTCTGTGAGGGTTTCTACAAGCCAACTCATCCCAGTTGTTGTTGTCTCTCCCCAGTAAATTAAATACCTGCTCCCCTTACCAGCAATTTGGAACTGATGAAGCCTCAGTTTCAAATTGCGGATGATGGGTGAAATGTCTTCCCAAACTCTAAACAGTCCAGTTGCCTTGTTCTTGAATGTCCATAACAGATGACAACACATTACTTCCCAGACACAGTCTTTGTATGGGGAATACGAAAAAATTATTTCTGCTCTGCAGTTGTTGATTGAAACAAATTGCCCCACTGTAATGGATCTTTGGATGCCAAAGTGCAACTTAAGTGTTTTAGACTTATATGATATCAGAAAACTAAAAAATTAATGTAAGCTGTCATATTCTTAAACACCTTACAACTGAATGCTCATGGATTCCACATTGCAAATGTATTCTTCATCTATTCACCCTTTTCAATTGAAGATTTTTTAAAATATCTTTTTTTTTAATCTAATTTTGTGCATACATTTTTATCACAATATTGTGCAAAGGCATATTTAACGGGACTTGAAATAGACTACATTACAAAAGCAGTACAGTATTACAGAAGCTAAGTTAATCTGTGAAGATCTTAATGTCTGTCTGAAGCTTTTTCTCTATGCAGCCCTTTTTTTCTCCCTTTACCTCATTTTGAATCCTTTTCTTTCTCTCACCACCTCCTCCCAGGACCTGCCTCTCCCTCTCTCACTCCCTCTCCCCCTCTCTGTCTCTCTCTGGCTCTTTTGGGGGAGGTATTATGTGATCGTCCAGGGAATTGAACACAAGAGCCGAGGCAGCAGCGGCACGATGAATTATTGATGGGAATCTCGGCGTGACCCGCCTCGGTCTGCTCACTTCACTTCTTCTTCACCTCGCAGCCGGGTTAACCAGGCAAAATGGAGGGAGAGAGAGAGAGAGAGAGAGAGAGAGAGAGAGAGAGAGAGAGAGAGAGAGAGAGAGGTGGAGTCCATTGTTTGGTTGAAGGATGCTGCCTTGCCTTTAGCTCTGAGTGAATTGTAGATAAAAAGGACTACAGCGTTCAAATCACAGTTAGATTACATGAGCTGAAAGGCTTAAAGAGCAGCTGGAAGATGAAAATCTGAGGAGTAACCTTCAATCCTGGAGTTTACATGGTTAATTTGGAATAGCAGCCATTGTTCTTGTCAACATGTCCCTGCCCTCAGTTGCTCTTTTTGAAACACGTTGGTCTTGTTGACCCCTTTCTTAAATTGAGGCACTCAATCACAATTCTCAGTCTTTGCTTAAATCTATGAAATTCTACAATTTTAACACACTGTGGCTGTTAACCTGCCAAGCAAGCAGTCTCAGAAGGTAACTAAGGTCTGGTTCATTGCTCGTTGACCATTGGTTTGCTTTGTCTGTGCAGTTAAGAAGGTGTGTCCATCTTTTACCCACTGTCCGTGTTGAGTGACTGGTGGACAGACCTAGAAATACAAGTTTTGTCTGGAGCTGTGCATTGTGTAGTTCAGCAACTTGACAACAATCTCTAGTTTCTTCATAAATACTGACCTCAAAGAAATAGTTATTCTTCATGATGATGGCCTCATCTGCTCTTATAGGTCATAAAAAGGCTCCAATGACACTTTCATATCCTAACCAAGGAAAAAATGTTCACAGGAGGGGAAAGGCAATAATAATAATAATGACAATAATAATAATAATAATAATAATAATAATAATGATAATAATAATAATAATAAAAGAGAATAGCATAGTATAGAAACTTAACTGTCCATCTCGACTTACAGAAATGTGTCTTTAGCAAGCTTACTTAAAAGACAAACATTACAAATGGATTAAAAAACAAGTACTTTACGTTGATAGTGCCATCACAATAAGAGAGAAGGGCTATTAACAGCAGCCTGTGTCTATTTATGTTTGTTCAGGGTGATAGTACCAACAATCAATAATAATGATAATAATTAAAAAATAATAATTACAGATTTTTGGCCAATATCCAATATGCCAATATTTATCACCACTCATTTGGCCAATCATGGATATTTTTTCCACACATCTAGTTGCAGAGATAATCAAGTAAGCATCAGTCCATTATATAGGCAGATATCAGCACGTTATTGGCCGATAGCCTATATTTAATTTTTAAGCCCATACCGGCTGATACTGATAATGGCCAATATATATCATGCATCCATAATGATAATTGTTGAAGGTGAAATTGTACTGTCATCCACTCGTTACCTAGCTAGGTGGAATGAGGGGGTTTGTTGGAAGCTGGTAGTCACAGTTTAGGCAACATTACAGGCTCCTCTCAGATCATTTCAATACCTAATACATGGCTCTTATAATGATAAAACACTTCTGCAATAGTTGAGTCAATTGCATAGTGATAGATCCCAATTGTTACATTTTATTATTTGGCACTGGCGATAGAATAATTGTAATGTACTCTGGAAGATGATATATTGCGGTATCGGTGTTTTAGGCCTCGGCTAATTCTGACCACATTAAAACATAAAAGGATGTACAGTTATTTCTTCCTTGTGTCAAAGAGCTTGTTTCCCTTGTTGCTGTTTTTAAATGTTATTGATTTGCTGCCGGTGAAACTGAAACCTTCATTTGTCTGTGTTCCATAAAAAGTAAATCAGAAAAGGATTATGCTCTTTAAGCTGCTCAGATGATTGTCAATATGAAGAAAGAACACAGTTATTTCAGCTGATATGGGATGACAACAGAGCTGTACCGCCTCGAGAAAGAAAGGACTTTGGATACACAAACAATTATTGTAGGAGGATCAATTTAATCAATGAGTTTGTTTGTCATGGCTTTTATTGACTGCAAGAGTTATATTTTCAATCACAAGGCATGTCCGACAGTGTCTTCAATATTATAGAGCAGAATGAAACCACTTAGAGTCAAACTGAGCTGAAAATCTGAACGACTGAACCTAAATATTTTCCATTTTACGCATCCTGCTGCTGCAGACACAGTGCATTATTTATGAGCTGGGCTCTGCTTTATGACACAGATTACCAGCAGTTACTCTCTCTCTCTCTCTCTCTCTCTCTCTCCCTCTGTTTGTGTGTGTGTGTGTGTGTGTGTGTGTGTGTCCACTGTGTTTGTTCTAATGGCTTCAGACTGTGGGAATACACTGTAGTTTGTGTCTGTTTTCAGGGTTTCTTTTTCTGACTCTCTGCATATTCACAGGCTGTTATTGATCTGAATAAATGGATTTTAGGCTGCAGACAGGAGACGTCTGATGTTTGTTTGTGTGTCAGCGTGAGAAGATTTGATAGATGCTGGTGTCTCTTTCCTGTCATGTTGACAGCAGTTCTGCTGACTGAAAAGTGAGAGATGACAAAGTGTGTTTGAGGTGTCTTAGAGGTTTTGAATTCCTTCTATGGCTTCAGCTGGAAGTTTCCATGCCCTTAAGGGTGAATTGTTTTTGATGAAGATCCTTATTGTTGTACACAGATGCCTCAACTCAACCAAAGCAAAACTGGCCACAGCTTGGCTGAGAGACATGCAGCAGTCACATGGATTTGTGTTGCTGTGAAGGATAGAAACAAAAGAGATGGGAAGAGGTCGGTATCCTTGCAGTGGACAGTTTTACCATCCAGTGTTAAAATATTGAAACTAACAGCCTCTAAAAAGAAAGTAAGAAACACACTGGAATCAATACTTGGCAGGTTATTTTGTGTTGCTCATGAGGTCCGACAGATTTTTCCTATTTATTTTTGTCTCTTCTGTCTGCAGAGTGTTAACCTTCTATTTACTGTCTGCCTGAATACGAAAGAACAAACACAAAAGTACAGGAAAGAGACACTACACTGGTAATACATTAAAAAACTGAAGACTGGGAACCAAATCAAGATATAACTTCTTTGATAATAATAATAAAAAAAAACGTCAAGATTGAAGTCATTTTTTAGTGACAGTTATTTGGTCAGAAATTATTCAGTCTGAAGACTTTTTTCTTACTGACAACATTTGATTGAAAAAAAATAGCAAAATAACTAAATCATGATGAAATTTTGCGAGAAGTAAAATCAGGCTCCATTGTTGAAAAAACATCTAACTTGTTTAGAGCTGTATCCAGACAAAGATCTTCTAAACAGGTGGTTTTAAAGATCATTCGGGAAAGATGAGGTTATCCAGTGATGTTTTTATCCTAAGAAAGACTTTATTTTGTTTTGTTCAAACTTAAGTGACTGGGATCATTGTTACATAAGATTCAGGATCATCCTTAACCAGCTAAGGGCTGAATTCAGGCTCAGGCTCAGAAACTCAAGACAACATGGAAAAGAATTACGATTGGTTAAATGTAACAGAAAATACAAAAAATATTCCGAACAAGCCATGACTGCAAATTCTCACTGGATTTGAATATTTCTAGTATCTCATATTGAAAACAGCTGAACATACTCAGGCTTGTCATGACGCCTGAATATTGTATGCAGGTAATTTTTTTCACTCAGACTGTGTAATAATCTTTCAGCAGAGCACCAGTTTCTTTATCAAATCTGTGAACTCTAAACATCAGCCTGGTGTGTTAGGACTCTACAACCTTCACTGTAGCTCCCAATAAGAAAATCAGAGGAATAGTGTAGTGATTTTTTGTTAAGACTGTCCACACTAATTACGGTGCCCCGCTGTTGTTGGAGCGGTAGAAGTGTTTGCCGGGGCACACTCAGCCACTTGGGTTCAGAGGAGAAAATGGTCCTGTCGCCGCTTTATTACAGCGGTCAAATCAAAGGTGACACCTGGACTGTGAGCTCATCGAGTGGAGAGCTGCAGGAATACACACCAACACAATCATTCAGAGCTGCAAAACACAGTGCAGTCACAGAGGCATATCTGATTTTTCAAATACTCTACCAAATGCAAAATGAAATCTGTGCATTAATGGTAATATTTCACCACAGGGCTATTATTATGGACCTGAGTTTCTAAAATTACACACTACACTTTCCATCAGTCTTGTTGTTTGGAGGCCTGCCCCTCCTCTACGAGGGTAAACATGCCAGAAGTGATTTCTCTCAATCACTCTTTCTTCTTCTATCTCCCGGCTCGTCAGCTCCCTGAATGCTAAAGTTGTTTGTCGTCTAATGTAGAGGATGAAATGAGAAATTTACACAGTACGATAATCACTATTGGTCATAAATCAATCAGCTGCTGAAAGTGGCCCCCAAAAATAAATATACTTACCAATGTTAAGCTATTATTTTCTTAGGCAGAGGAAATGTCTGAATGTACTTAAATTTACACGTAAAATCTGTCAAAACACTTTTTTACCTCTTGTTAAAGGGGAAAAAACCCACAACGGTATTCTTTAAATTCTGTAAAATGTATGCTACTTCTGTTGGACTGATTGTATCACAGGCTTCGCCACAAGCCACTCTCCTCTATAGCCTAAAGCCTTTCAGAGCCTAAATTTTGAGATTTAAAGTCAAATTCACAAGAGAAAAGTCAAAATCATGAGGACAGTTGTTGACAACACTGCAAAAACGGAAATCTAAGCAAGTCATCATGTCTTAGTTGAAGTAAAAATTGTCTTATTTTTCTTGATTTGAGCCACATTCACCAGACCAGGTCATAAAATGTCTCATCTAAGTTTTTAAAAGACAAAAATGTGGTGTAAATTGCTTGTAACAAGTCAAAAAATCTGCCAATGGGATAAGACGAATTTGCTCGTGAAGTTTCTTAAAATTAGAAAGATGACTTGATACAAGAAACTTTTGTCTTATCCCATTGGCAGATTTTTTTGACTTGTTACAAGCATTTCAGACCTTATTTTTGATCATAAAAAACCTGAAATAAGACATCTTTAATGACCTGGTCTGGTTAATGTGACTCAAATCAAGAAAAATAAGACACATTTTACTAAAAATAAGACATAATGACTTGCTTAGATTTCAGTTTTTGCAGTGTATGAGGACAATTGTTGACAATGTTCTTGTTCTTTGAATGTACTATTTCCAATAGGTGTTTGGTGTGAGGCTGTCACAACAGACAGGCAACCTGTCATAAAGCTGTGACCAGTTTTTAATGTCAACTAGAGTCAAATTTATCAGAAGGCTTCTTCAACTGGACAATTTCAAACTTCGGAGCGTGATGGACTGCACTCTCCGACAAAATGAAAATGTGTATCCAGCGGAGAAAAGACCCCCTCACAAATTAAAACAAGACACATTTTGATGAGTTCGCTTCATCTAAGTTTCCTGCTTTTGAATGATGAGTGTAAACCAGTTATTTCAACTTTCTTTGGTTTATTCACAATCACATAAGAAATCCATAGGTCTACTCAACCCTGTCTGTTCTCTGGTGATGCTTTTCAGTGGGGCTTATTTTGTACACAGCACGGTGTGTTCAGATTTGTTCAATGATACAGTTTTTATTTGCTCTCCATGTTAAGTCTCCTGTTTAATCAATATTTGAAACTTGTAGTGTTTTAGCTCAGAGCTGAAGTGAGCTGAGAGGCTGGATTTAAGAGGAAAGGCTGATTATTTGTCGACAATATATCTCCTACATTACACGGTGGTAATTCAGTGATGTTTATATGAGGCAGATAAAGCACCTTTAAATAGACTGAGCCTGCTGAGCGCTCATCACCAAATCCCATTAATTCTTCTCTGTCACTGTTGGTTTGTTTCTCTGCTTTTATGTCTCCTTTCTTTTGAATTCTCTTGCTCTTTCTATCTTCTGCCTCTTCGTGTCCCTCCTTCCCTCCCTCCCTAAGGTTCATTAGTATTGGTGTCACAGAGCGGCTGAAATAACTCTGTCCGGAGGCGTAATGAACGGCGACAGGCAGGACGAACCTGTCAGGCAGCGAGCAGGGTTTATAGTCAGAGACAAAGAGTTAAAAAAGGGATAACACAGGCGGTCTGGTTTGACCTTGTGTTCGACACACATCCTCTAAAACAAACAGATGAAAACATTTTATTTGTTCCTTTTCCATCAGTATGATAATATACTTTGATCATTATTATCATGAGAATCAACTTAGATTGTTATTTCTGGACATCAGTGAAAATATTGAGATCAATGACTCAAAACCACAAACAAAATGTGAAATATCTTGTAAAAAAGCAAACTAACACTCCCAATTTATTGGTAACTCAAGACATTTTTCTGGTTCAAAAACATCTACAATAGAATTTCAAATGAAATTGTTTAAAAAGATGGGACCTTTAATAGTCCATCAAATTGAGATGTTGCTAATCTGTTCATTAAATTACATTAAATTTCTTTTCCCCTGTTAATAATTTCGAATAGTTTTTTGAAATACGACTTGCAAGATGTTAGTTTAGTTTCTTTCTGTGTGTTTCTGTTGGTAGAGCTGGTGGTCCAATAGAAATTTAAATTTAATGACTCAAACTGATTTTGGACACCTGAGTCTACACTCCTTTAACTTTTTCAAAAAGTATTATTGTTGTTGTTGTTGTTGTTGTTGAATTAAAGGGTGAAAAACAACAAATACACAAATTGCATACCAAACCCCCGATGAAGTTTTCTTTTTCTTTACATGATCTGTGAAAAGTCTGGTTCAGCTGGTTCAGCTGGCAGCTGTGTATGTAAATACGCTGATGTGTATCTATCACCGATCAATACTGTGATGGTCTCACACACACACACACACACACACACGCACACACGCACATGCACAAACAGGGAAATGGATGCACATTCTGTTTGTTGTCCTGCTGTCTCTGCCTGTGTTGTTGTTTTCTCTTAGTTTGGTTTCTCTCGCTGTCTGAAGGTCTATGTGTTGGTCTGAAAGGTGTGTTAATGTGTGTGTTAGTGTGTGTGAAACAGCAGTTTTGGGCCTGGCCGTGCGTGTGGATGGATGATGTGGATCGATGGCTGTAATCCCGAGCAGATTAAAAGAGCATTAATACTGGCAACGATAACGTAAACGGTGCGGACCCAGATCTCCATTGATCTGCAGGAACCTGATCCAGACCAGTTCCTGGAAGTGAGGAGAGAGGAGGGGAGAGTACACAGAAAGAGAGCGAGGACATTACACAACAGAAAGAAACAAGCTGTATCTGCAGTAATAATGAGAACATAATCTCTTAAAGGATTAACTTTATATGCAAATGAATAGCAGTCACAAAAAGTTATCTGTGCATTTACGGATGTTAAGTCCTTTAATTGATACACAATACACACAAGTCCAATATCCTCTCACTTACACAACAATGGTCAGAGGGATTTTCTCATGTTTTGTTATGAAGTCTAATCTATCTATGGAGATAAACCTTACCCATTACAACAACAAATTCCTCAGTGCATGCTGGGAAGATGCCTGGAGAATGTATATACCAGTATGCACTGCATGCAGATAATTATATGTTATCTCCTCTCTGCGCCTTTGCTTTAGCAGTGTGCACCACCTAGCAAACAAACAAATAAAAACAAAACAAGAACCTTCACTTAGAAAGACTTCAAAATGTCAGGAAAAGCCCTCTGCGTATGTTATGGGATGTTTTCTCTGTTTGAAAAGCACTGTTGACGCTACTCCACAGAGGGAGTGACTGAAGATCCCAGAAAGGGATTGTGTATAGGAAGTTCATTTTCTGCTCATCCTGTCAGAGCCATGACTAAAATAATCACAAGAATTCACTCTATAATGATGAAGTAATTTCCTAATGTGAATTAGAATCAGTGAATCAGTTTCAGCTGGTGGAGGGGTGTAAACGTGCCAGACTCCATTATGTGGATTGATTTGATGTGAAGTGGGGGATGGAGTTGTACTGGCAGCACTTTTGTCTTTGAAATTCAACAAATTTAGTTGCTTTTATTTTAAACCAGTAAGAGGAACAAGCACAGTAATTTTTCCTTGTCCTGGTCCAGTCCGCCCAGTATTGGTTTGAAGCAGCGTTTTCTCTGTGCAGCTGTTGGAGTTGTTGTTCTGTACGTCTTAATGCACAGAGGCCTTACAGGTCCCACGGTTTTGCTTTAGCATGGTTTACATACAATTTGGGGTATTTCTTGTCTCATGAACCTATAATGGTTCAATTTAGAAAAAGTGCAGTCCCCTTTTTCCCTTTTTTTTTTTTTTTTTACTTTTTTTCTTTTTTGCACAAGACCTTTTTTTAAAAACTATTTTCTTTTCTTTGTTTCTTTGGACTTCATCTGATAGTTTTCTCAGGGTAAAGTCAGTGCACATGAACATGTTTTGAATATTTTCATTACACATGATATCAGGCATACGGAAGACATGATGATACAATCTAAGAGGAGACACCTAGATACATTAACTCTTTGTTTCACAAGAAGAAACACACAGTGTACCATTCAGATAAGCTATTTACACCTTACATATTATGAACATATTTAGAATTGTACCAATAATTCTGTACCAAGTTGATAAATGTGCCTAAACTGCCCTTTATGAGCAACAATCACCTGTTTATATATTTCTGACCTTGTTTTTTGTATTTATCTTCAACTTTGACCACATTAAGCATTATCATCTTCCTCTCTTTCTTGGCAGGTTTAAGTAAAGTTTGATATTTCTGCTGTGCTGTTTTATGTTTTTGCTGTTAATATGTTGTCAAACTAATGTAGATTTAGGGCTTTTGTATGTGTCTAGTCTGTTTGCACACTTGTCTCTCTTTTGGAGATTTAAGGGCCACAATACCACTAAGTTTATTGACGTGAGAGACTGTTTTTGCATACAGGCCGACATATCTCCGCCTTGTGACCTGCAGTCACACCTGTTTTTTCTTTTTTTGTTCTTTTCCCCTTGGCAGGATTTTATCTCACCTCCACAGTTTCTTGTGTTGACCTTTTGTCCTGTCTCTTGTACTGTTTGTGCTGATTAAGCCCAAACCAAACAGAACGCTCAGTTTGAGGGTCAAATGTCGGTATTTTCTATCCAGCAGATTTGCTGCTAAAAGCATTAAAAGCAGACAGTTTGATGAGTGTCGGACAGACAGATTTGGGGGGGATTCTCTTTCATTTGATTGCGCCACATGAAAGGTTCAATCAAGCTGAGTCCGTCTGTAACTGGATTATGTTTCATATTGGATGGACGGAATCCAATTGTAGATATAATGATCTTAAATTGGATAGGTTTGGCAGAAGGGGGGACACATCAGAGAAAAAAATCAGAAATCAAAAATAAAAGTTGTGCAAAAAATGAATACAGCAGTGCTAAGAAAATTAAGATAATTTTTAAAATAAGGTTGATAACTTCTTATAAGAGATTAAATTGTTACAAGTTTTAAAATTTTTATGAGAAAAAGGAGATTAAAAAAGAAAAGTACACAATGTAGCCTAAAGTAAGTGGACCCTGTCTTCTCTCTGTCTCGTCAGTCGTTTATCTCTGAGCTGCTTTTCATCTCATGCAGCAGGAAATCTGATCAACTTGTATCGCTTGCCGCTGATCGTTCGGAGACAAACACGGCGGTGAGCGGTTTGCCAGGATGTCCGTTTATAGCTGCCCAACCTCCTTTTGATCAATCACAGATTACAATACAATCTATTGATCAGAGAATATTATCTGCCCGGCTGTGTTTGCTCTCCGCTGGAGCAATGAGACTGAGTGGCTGAGAGGCTGCCAAAAAAACAAAACTGATAAGACAAGGTACTGAGAGGCTGGTTAACTCATCATCTATTAGTCCATCAGTCTGTGACTCTTTGTGTGTATATGTAGCTTTCCTCTGACTTAACCTTACTGTCAACATTCAGAAGTTCAAAGGTTATTAAATGTGTCGCTTTAACTTTTTTTTTTAAAATACTTTTACCTCTCAAATACAATTTTGTTCTTTAAAAAAACGGAAATAAATTTCAGATCAATAATGGTGATCAGCTGTGAAAATATTTAAACATTTAAACACGGCGAAAATGTGGGTGATAACAGCCAATCAGAGCCAACCTGTCCTGCTCCACTTGGTTTGTAAGTTGCCAGAGAAGTTAACACAATTCAGTTTTGATAATGATAATGTTTACACTTAATGGCATCATTATCCCTGAGGGGCCATTTGTTTATTTGGGTCTTGATAGAAAACTACTTCAATGGATTATTTCGTATTCTTCCACAGGAGGATACCAAGGCATTTTTCTTCTATTTTTCTATCTGCATCTTATTTAATTTCCTTCCTTATTTTCTTTGCATGTTAATACACTGCAAAAACTGAAATCTAAGCAAGTCATTATGTCTTATTTGTAGAAAATTTGTCTTATTGTTCTTAATTTGAGCCACATTCACCAGACCAGGTCATAAAAATGTCTCATTTCAAGTTTTTTTAAGACAAAAATGAGGTGTAAATTGCTTGTAACAAGTCAAAAAAATCTGCCAATGGGATAAGACAAATTTGCTCTTGAAGTTTCTTGAAATTAGAAAGATGTCTTAAAACAAGAATCTTTTATCTTATCCCATTGGCAGATTTTTTTAACTTGTTACAAGCAATTGATGCCTCATTTTTGTCTTTAAAAAACTTAAAATGAGACATTTCTAATGACCTTGTCTAGTAAGTGTGACTCAAATCAAGAATAGTAAAACAAATTTTACTAAAAATAAGACATAATGACTTGCTTAGATTTCAGTTTTTGCAGTGTAAAATGTTGAACTAATCTCTATTTTCTTGAGTTTACAGTACAGATGCATTAAAAGTGGTAGATTCAGAACAATATAAAATTGTGGTTACAATCAGGACTAGATAGTATGAAAAAATACACCCTGATCTTTTTTGTTTGTTTTGTTTACTGTCCAGCCCTAGTACAGCATATATAGATTTGTACCAGTCAGCAATTTGAGTGTCTGAATCTATATCCTGTTGTGATCAGGACCACACTGTGAAAAATCTTGTGAGCTTTTTTATGTGTTTTATTTTTTTTAACATCAGCCTCTTTCAGGTACAGTTGCATCAATAACCAATACAATATCTGCTACAATATCTCTTCACCTGTAACACGGGTTCTTGTTCAACATAAACCCACTGAAAGACATTTGCTTTGGGCTTTATGACTTTCATCTTGCTCAAAGTTCAAATAACAGCTGATGTAAGTTTTGTTATCCCCAATGTTTTTAGTGTCAGGACATGAATGTCAATGCCTTATGAAATTGTACTGCTTGGAAAAACGCAGGTAAACACTGAAGAAAAGACAGATAGATAGAGAGGTGGATGACATCAAACTCCTCTGAGGCTATTTCCCCATCAGCTCAATGACATCACTGGGCCCACAGAGGCCGTGATTGGTCAGCCATTTTCTCCTGGTAAACAACTGTGATACTTTACAGTGTGTGCGCGCATGTGTGTGTGTGAGAGGGAGAAGAAAGAAGGAGGGGGGGATAGAGAGAGAGAGAGAGAGAGAGACCTTTGTCTGGTGATGTCACTGCTGACCGTGTGGACATAGAGATCATACACTGATAAACCATCCCTCTCTCTCTATTTGCAGACACACACACACTGATTCAGAGATTACTCACTCCTCTCTCTCTGTCCTCCTCTGTTCCTTGGTACAGTCAAAGAAACATTAATGCAGTGGCGGGGTTTTTTTTTTCTTTTACATTGAGCACAATGGCAATAAATCAAATATAAGGCAATATCCTCATTCTGTGGGTTAAAATGAGCTTTCACCCCCCTTTGCTTTAGCAATGTGATGGAATTGTGATCCACTGTCTTATTAACATTAAGATACTGGATCCATCATGTGAGTGTATCGATACATCTTCTATATTTAAAGCCCAGCTTTTTTGTGGATCAATGCATCAGGTTTTCAAATCCATATACAAGAATGTTTTAGGTGTAAGAGTAGTTGGTTTGTTTAAAGACATTTTAATCAATGTATGTACACTAAATTTTAAGTTAACACCAGTTGATTCCCAAATAGTGCATACTTAGCAGTGGGTTAGTCAAGCTGTGTTTCCACCATGCTTTTGATATGGTGAGGTATACATTTCTTTAAGTTTCTGGAATTTTGAAGTTGAGAAAGCTGCTAAAATAACAGATTCTTACTGTGCTTTTCTTTTATGGATCCAACCCTAAACGTGTAGCTAGGCACACTGCAGCACACAGGTTAACAGGGAGGCGGGGGAAGTGAAGATTATACTGGATTTTATTTCATCTAACCTGATCAATACAGTTATGTGCCCCTATGAACCAAAGCCTTGTATACATGTAGCTGGGTGTTTTAAAAATCAGTTGTTCCCCTGGTATGTGTTTTCAAAAATACCTCAGTCCAGACCTGATAGTTGCAAAAATACAAAGAACAATGAAAACGTCCACACATAATTGGGAAAATCCATAGGTAAGTGCTACTCAAACCATGCCAGAGTGTTTTTTCAGACGTGAAGCCCATACCAGCCAACCGATAAAGAAGTTTGCTCTTTGACAGAAGTAATGAGATGCATATGAAGACATAAGCAAGCAAGAAGTGTTAGCATCAGTATTAAAATGAACTGACTCACCGCATTCATGCCTTTTGAATAACCAATCAGTTTTCCAAAATTACCCCCCCAGTTTTCCAAAAGCTTCACTTGTGCCAAAGTTTTCAGAACAGATAATTTTTAGTTATAACTGCATTTTTTGTGTGGATAACAGGCCTAAACTGGAAAAAATTATGTGCAGTTTCCCAGCTGGCAGTATGAGGGAAAGGCTACAGACTCATGGTCTTATTCTCCAAAGGTTTGGACTGTGGGTATTTTGGCTTCACTTTTGAACACCAGAAGGAGATAAGGTATGTTGTCCATCATTGTATAAAATCATTGGTCAAGATGAGAAAAGGCTGATTTAGTGATCAGCATTAGAATAAGCATGAGTGCTTCTGGATGTCCCAGCTGATGAATTGTTAAAGGATGAATATTCTGACAGTTTCATTCATGCTCTCAGCGAAGAGCAGAGACAGAGAGTGTCTTCAGTCTGCTCTTCCATTTCCGGTTATCATCTCAAAACAGAAGACGGAAAGCACCATGGTGCATTAAGCATGGCTACACACACACACACACACACACACACACACACACACACAAACACACACACACACACACACACTCACACTCAGGGACACATGTTTATAGTTAAGTGCTGATAGCAGCAATGCTGTGTGGTGCTGCATACATCCTTGTCTTTGTGTGTTTGCAATGCTAAGTGTTTATTTTACACCATATTTTCATATGTGCAGATTTTGTTGGCTTGGTTTGAAGCAGTAAGATTCCGTATTCACCATGTGCTTTTTTATGGATATTTTGTGGTGGTAGAAAATGCAATACGGCCCATGCATTTAGCTCAGCCTGTCCTTATGGCAATGCTTGCTAAACACTAACTTACAGGTTGACTTACTGAGAAAAAGAGGTTGATTTCTGATCATGCTGTGAAGCACATCACCAAAGTAAAATGTCTTGGGTGCAGAAACACTCACTAAATGTTTGAGTTTAAAGCCCATAGCAGAACTAACAGACTATTGCGATGGCTGTGTTGTCTAACTTGGAAGGAAAAGTCACCTCTGACATCACATTGACATCACACACATTAAGAATGTCACCACTAATTTACGATTCAATCAAAACATGTCTTAACCCTGCTGGCTCATGACGGAGTGTTGAAGCCTTCAAATGTGGCGCCACACACAAGCAGTGAAGTGTATGTTGAAGGGCGACTTTACTACTTACCCTGCACTTATATGCCCTCTGTGTAATGGATACCAAGGCTTAAGTGGTAATGGTGCAATAAAAAAAAGATACAGAGAGAGACGGAAGAGGGGAGACGTGAGGAAAGGAGAGAGAGTGAGAGACAGAAAGGTAGGAGGGACAGGAAGATGAAGGAGAGGAAGGAGACAAGACAGAGGCAAGGAGACAGGAAGAAAGAGTTAGAGAGGGAGATCATGATGAAGAAAGATCATGAATAAGGAAGTTTGAGACAAAAATAAGGGGAGGAATATAAAAAATTAGGAAGATGCAGAAGACAGGTGGGACAAAAATGAACAAAGGATAAGGTAACAGAAATAAATGATGCAGGGGAAAGATGAAGGAGGGATGGAGGAGGAGAAAGATAGAGGAATCAGCGGTGGAAGACAAAAGAAAAAGCAAGACAGCAATAAAATATCTCACAAAGCAAGTATTGAGACAGAGAGACATGAGGAATAGTAACTAGAGAAAGAGCTCTTCAGCTGATTGCAGCCTTTTGTGCTATAAATCTTTTTTTCTCACAGAATGAAGCCTGTCTGTCTCGCTCTGTGGACTCCTGACAGAAATAAACGGCTCTATATTCAGCTTTATTGATCCCCAAACTCCCTGCTCCCTCTCGTCTTTTAATCTCTCTCTATGTTGTGTTGTGTCTGTACCTCTCAATATCCACCATTTCATCTTAGTCTCCCTCTCTTACCTCTGTCTGTGTCTGGCCTGCCAGAGGTCTGTGAAAAAGGTTAAGAGTGGAAAATATTCAATAAAGGAAACACTCTTCTCAGCACAGAATTCATGGATGTCTCTACATGAGTAACCATCAGTCTCAAGGATCAGTGCAAAGAAGATCGTGTCTTCAGAGGTTTGACACATAACTAAGCAATCACAGACAGACACTGATTTCTTTGTATAACTCCTTTTATAGAATCCTGATGCCTATCAATCAATTAGAGCTTCAAAAACATCATTACTCTGTTTCTTTGCTGATTTCATTTGGGTTAAATTTCCAGGATTTCTTCTCTTACTTCTGATTGTGTTGACAACAAACAACATTACCCGGTTTCCATGCATCAGCTGAATGTGTTTTGGCATTTTACAACACATGGTGCAGTGTAAAGATGTTTGTTATGAACTAGAATAAGACAGTATATGATAAACCTTTATTCATCCCCGAGTAGGTAAATTTACAGTGATAAGTCATTTTCACACAGTAGAGGTTAGTGGGCAACCTTAAATGCTTATGTAACGAATGCACTGTTGGGTTTTTTAAAATAATTGTATTGTTCCATACGTCTTTGTTATAATTTAATCTTTAATTAAGAAAGTAATGTTTTTATTTTCGTTTTCTTAACCTGTGCCGATCGTTGATGGTTTGGGACAGTTTAGGATCATTGCTCGCAGTCTGCAGAAGTTATCTTAAGGAGAACAGGGTTATGACTGGGACTAGTCGCCTTGTTCCATGTGTCACATCCATCAAACCGTACCATGTGTTCAAAATGTGTTTCTATATTAGAATACCTTCCACTTCCAGGTTGTCTGGTGTGTTAAATGGTTTCATTAAGGTTTCACAGCACATAATGGAGGGCTTTTATTTTTGTACACATTGCTTTGTGGAGAATGGTGTCCATCAGCAACAGGACACAAGCATGACACAGTGGAGACTGAAGCTGTCACGATGAAGCTGCCAGGCTGTGATCTATCTCTGTGGTGAGGATGAAAACAGTCTCTAATGACTCTGCTGAGCTCTTCTTTCTCCTCTTCCCCCTCCCTCTTCTCCCTCTTTCTCTGTCTGTAAAATGAAACCAGAGCCTGCTGGCTCACCCACTTCCTCATTTGAAACTTTTACATTTAATAAACTGCATGAATAAAATGCAACGCAAGCTGGAAAAAAAAGGAGACACAAATGATAGAAGGTTCAAAAATTGTCATCTTTAAAGTTAAAGGGAAATATGTTGCTGTATGCACCCCCTATGTGACATAAACACACATGACTTTTTCTTAAGAAATTCTCCACACATTTATATAGCACTTTAAGCTAACAGATGCAATTTGGATTCATTCACCAAACACTGAGGCTTTGAAGCCACTTTTAATTGACATACGTCTGTGACTGTTTCAAAATTAAGCAAGTTCAAAATCATTTTAAATAATTGCTCTAATGTACATGTGCATACATTTCATCAAACAAATTCAGCTCATTGTTCACCTAGATTTCTTCATCTCTTTCTATAATTCTGTTATCTCTTTAATGATGATATTACTGTATTGAGGTTGAAAATAAAGGATGTGTGGAGAATTGTAGATTCAGATGAAAAATGCATTGTTTGACATCCAAACTACTTGTTTTGTTTTGAAATCTAAAACCCGTTGATACCTTTGTATCTGCTAGTCTTTTGCTAATGATATAAATGATTTCCTTTTGGTCTAGCTGCAGAAACATTAATCTGCAACCCTTCTCCATGTCAAAGATGAGATAATAAAGAGCAAAAAACAAACATTATTGATTGAAAAAAACTGTTCTCTGTTGGAGTATTTAAGAAGTGCAGTGTTTACTTTTTTACTTACCTTCTCGCAGTTTCCCTGCACCTCTCATTTTGCTGTTTTTTTGATGCATGTCAGTGACAGACCACCTGCTGTTTCTTTCTGCTTTCACTGTAAACAGCGCTGTCTGTTGCTGTAAAGATTTAAACACTTGCAGCAACCTTGATATTCATCTCTGTTCAGCTAATTGAATGAGAGCAAAGAGAAAATGTTTTGACTCAAATGAAATGACTTTTTAATCAGGAATTTAGACTAGACTTGGAAAGAAAACTAACCAAAACTTGAAATAATTTCTTATTGAGAGACTAAGACTAAATCCAGATCAGCTGCCAAAATGAACAAGGGGTTAATGTTTTTTGCCTTTCTTCCCTCCTTGGTTCTCTTCCCTCTTCCTTTCCATACCTCCTTACATTTATATCTCTACCTTCTCCTCTGGTTATCTTTCTTTCCTCCTTCCTCCCTCTATGTCTGTGTTTCCTCATTGTCCTTACTCTTTAATTTCTTTTATTCCTCTGAATATCCCATTCCCCCAACCTCTCTGTCCTGTATGTCCCCTGTTTCTTCAATAAAACATCACCTTGGTGTTTCTGTGGAAGTAAAGCTGCCCTTGACTCTTAAAACCGCTGTGTAATACATTGATGTGTTTTCTGTAAGTGTTACCAGCTCTGAGGAGCCAGCACTCAACTCAGCCTCATTCAGGTAAATAGAAAAAAGGTTTTAAGGCGGAGTAATGACTCTTAGCAGCCATATCGGAGACTTGACCTCTGGGCCAACTGTTGGCGTCACCGACTGGCTGTGATTTGTTCATTTTAGTTGTACACATGTTATTTGTGCTGCTAGCTGCTCTATAACCAACACTAATGTAGTTGGACCATAGTTACACATAATACTGTGTACAGATGTTGTCAGTGTGGCGTTGCTTCTGATTTGGAATTTTGAAGCCGATCTTGGACAGGCGCTGTTGTGAAAAAGCTGAACTCAACCTTTTTGAGTTAATATGTGGTGAATAGGTGGGCCACAGTGAGCCTGGTCATCCAAGTCAAGTCTAGTCAAGTCAGCCAACCATTTGGTAAAATTTGTGATTCTAATATCTTCAAAAATTAATAGTTGTGAAAAATAAAATCACCCCTCAAGCAGTGTGTGTTGACAAAGGAATAAGGTACTTGATCCTAAACTAGTTATTGAACCAGGCTGTAAACCTGTTTTTTCATGCTGTAAAGATTGTTATTTGTTTATTTATTCATTTATTTTGGCCATACATGTGGTTTGCAGTGTTTTAGCAGCCAGCCTCAAGCTGATGCTATTTGAACTGCAGTTTTTAATTGGCTTCATATATTTAAAGACTTGAGGTTGAGGATTGCGTTGAACCCAGGGAGTTCAATTTCTTGTCTTTGTTTTAATTTTTATATCTATGTTTTCTCAATTCCATACCGCTCACAAGTATTGCCGTTTTTATTCTTAAATTAGAGAACCTCTGAGTCTCATGTTGGAATTGAAACCCTGTTTGCAACATGAACATATACCATGATTATTTGATTGGTCTACAGAAATGAAAACTCTATTTGGAAGAGAACAGAACAGATTAGCCTTTTATTGTCATTGCACTGTGACAGTACAACAAATATTTACTATACAAAAACAAAAAATATATAAAAATGTGCATGGAAAAAAAATTCAAAAATAAAATTGAAATATCTCCTTTTTGTGTTTCTATAGCAGTGTTTCTTCTTAAAACCCAATTCCAATTAATTTAGACCACTGTGAATCTGATCACAAATTTTTTCCAGCTTTCATTACACAACTGAATGATTTCTCTCTGCTCCTCATCTTCACCTGTAATCTTTCCAAATCATGACCACTTATGGCCAGTGGACCAAGAGAGGCAACATCTTTAACCAGATTCTTATTCTAACAAACATGCAGATTTCTTTTGATTGGTTTGACGCTGAACCATTGTGAGGTGTTTGGTCTGGGGATGCATTATGGCCGATGTTCTCCACCTCCTCTGCTTCTCCCACAGAATGATTTTGTGCATAAATCTGAAGCTGTCCAAGGTGAAATTGGACAATCCTACACAGACCATAAACAAACCCATTCTGCTTCCAACACCAAGAAGACGCTTGTCTTTGCAGACTGATTTCACAGTCTCTTACAGATATTTTCTGAAGCCTGAACTCTGTGTCAGAAATGTTCAGGAGACAGTGATTGTGCTATGATGGTACTTTTGAAAAGATAATCACAATGGAGGTTGAATGTTGATGCTTATTTATGATTTATGAAAGATAGTTGTTCTGTTTGTGAAAACGGGATCCCTGCTGTTGATGCCATCTTCATTTCTTACAGAGAATTTAAACAGATTGGCAAAGCTGACTCACATTCAGAAAAAAAGAGGATGTTCTCTGTGTATTCTGCTGATCCTGTTTTCAGTAAGAGACGTGTTCAGCAACACCCTGATGTCTGTGAGAGAGAGGGAGAGCTGATGAAAGACAGAGAAACCCTGCTTTATTGATCCTATTGATTCACCTCATACCTTTAAAGAAAAGCCACCCCTCCCCCTATCTTGCTCTCACCCATCCTCAAACCGGTAAACCCCTTTTGAATAATATAATTGCGTATTTGATCCTCACTGTAACCTGGACCAGAGGAAAAACGCCTGATTGAATCACTCAAGCGTGCTCTTTTCTTCACTGACAGCAGACTGTTTGTGTGTGGGAGTGTGCGGGTGTGGGTGGTTGCTTTTGATTGTTCCCTTTTTAAACACAAATGTCTGTACTATTTTTTAAAAACCTCTGTCTGGGCTACAGCTGCTTTTCATGGAGCTTGAGTGAGCAGAAAGCATGCAGACAGAGACAGGAGGGGAGGTGAACATTTGATACCTGCGTACATGTTGAAAATAACATTTTAAACACTGATTTATTAACCTTTGTGACACTTTTGCACATCAGAAAAGTCTTACCTTTCCACTTCTTTTTGCAGAAAGGGCTCGATTGGAAAATTGGAAAAAAAAGAACCACAATATTCAGACAGGTGCTGTCTATCCACAGTTTAAGCCATTTTTAAAATCCATGTCTGGTTCTTAAATTCCTGCTCACATGAATGGAGGAAACTAGTAACTTTTTTTCCTTTGTGATAATTCTTATTATTACCTTGGCGATTGGATCCTATGCCAACAGTGTGACAACCCAGAACCCAAACAAACCTGAACGTACAGGTTTAGGGTTAGGATTAAGCTAACCGTAACCCTCCAGACCTACCACTAACCCTAATCCGGTCAGGTTAGGGTTAGGGTTAGGGTTCAGGGTTAACGTAACCCAACCCTAACCCTGACTGCAGCCCTACCCCGAACCCTAACCCTAACCATAACCCTAATCTGACCGGATTAGGGTTGGTTAGGGTTAGGGTTAGGGTTCGGGGTAGGGCTGCAGTCAGGGTTAGTTTAACCCCAACCCTAAACCTGTATGCAACATAACCCAACCCTAACCCTGACTGCAACCCAATCCCCAACCCTAACCCTAACCCCAATCCGGTCAGGTTAGGGTTAGGGTTAGGGTTAGGGTTGGGGTTAGGGTTGGGGTTAGGGTTGCAGTTAGGGTCAGGGTTGGGTTATGTTACATATAGGTATAGGGTTAGGGTTAAGCTAACCATAACACTCCAGGCCTACCCCTACCCCTAACCCCAACCCCTTACCCTGTAAGGATCCTGTTTGGGTTAGAGCTCACCCTGTGTGTCAGACTTAACACTCTTCCTTGTACTTTTTCCTCCTTTGATAAAATAAGAGAGGGGAGGGAAAAAGGGGAGAAGACTCTGTAGAGAAGTGCAAGACCTTTTTATTCCTGTTGTCCTGCTATGAACACATTTGTCATATGTTCTGTAAGGGTTCTAGAAAAAAACAGCATAAGTGTGCATGGAAGTATATAAATTTGTATGAACTGTATTGTTGGAATTGTCAAACAGTTATCAGACCTAGACAGTTTTTTTCTCTGTCAAAGATCATCCAGTTAATAGAGAGGTTCAATGTCCAAGAACAAAACGTTTAGACTTTCAATTGACTGAAGCACAAATGTGATAGCAGGTCATACCTACATATTTACAAAAACATGTTCTATAATAGTCTTTAAAAATGTAGATGGGATAATTGCATTACCAAAGTAATCTCCAACTCAAAGGCGAGCCAGACTCAAGTGCTGTCCTTACAAATATTTGAGTCCAATTGTGTCATTCATTCACATTTGTTACAAAAATTTCTCTATCTGGATATTCAAAGCAAACAGTTTTCTTTTGCTTTCTGTCTTTGTAAGACACATACGCACTTACACATGGATTGACACCGACTATGTTTTCACAACCTAGCAGTGTGTGTTCATGGCTCAATGCTTTACATATTCACAGGACAATAGTGCCACCTGTCAGTGGCTGACTGCATTACAACCACATAGTCTGACCCCTCATAGCTCTAAGGATTATCATGAATTCTTTATAACTTTTTATTTAATTACTAAGACAACAAAAGAAGAAGAATCCCCTCGTTTTCCACTGCAACACACAACAGGGACATTTCTGTTTGAGTCATTTAGTCCGAGAACGACAAGACGCACAGCTTTAACGGCTCTAAGAGACTTGATCATCTATCATGAAACAAAGAGACAGAGGAGGAGAGAAACAACAAGCTGTGAGGATGTGTGTGTGTGTGTGTGTGTGTGTGTGTGTGTGTGTGTGTGTGTGTCTGTAAGGAGTTTACCCTCCCTTTACGTAATAGTTTTGTGCCAAGACTGAGTTGTTAACCTGATTTGTGCTGAGCAGCCAGAGTCTGCATACCTAATTCAGAGAGGTCATCAAAACAAACGCATGCAGAATGTCTCTTTCTTTTGACTGACTTGAAAGCACAAACAGTGGAGGGTGTGCTGTGACTACTTTTGCTGTTGTTGTTAATTAACAAAAAAAACCCCAACTCAATAGAAATGTCAATTTATCAACATTATTCATGTACCATTTTTCTGAGCTTTTTAATTTACTCCATTCTGACTCTTTATCTGAGGTTTTTTGTTCTACTTGTACAGTTTTCTGCTCTAGATGGCTGGAAATGAAAGCCAAAACGTCAAAATTTTGGGACAAAAAGTCAAAATTATGAGAAAAAGTTTAAATTTTGAGATAGAACATCAAATTTCCTAGAAAATAGTTGAACTTTTGAGATACAAGTCAAAATTGTAGTTAAAAAAAAAAAAAGAAAAGTCAAAATTTTAGGTGATAAAGTCAAAGCTCTGAGAAAAAAGTCAAAATTTTGAGCTAAAAACTTAAGTGTTGACATAGAGAAGTCAGATTCTGAGATGACAAAGTCAAAGTTTCGATGGATTTGAGTCAAAATTCTGAATTAAAATTAAAAGTTTCAAGATATAGATAATTTTTTAGTTAAAAAGTCAAATTTGTAAGATTTAATAGGCAAATAATAAGACAAAAACAAAAAATTGTAATGTCACTGATAAAGCTGGGCAATGGAAGATGGAGTGAGTCACACAGACACAGTATAAAGAGAGAGAGCATGTAAACAAATGTTGTAAAAAGTTGGCAACACTAACACATTTCTTTTTTATCCCTTTCTTCCACCTCTTTCTCTCAGCATGCAAACGGAAGGAGCAGGATGGGGGGAAGGACCGCAACAACACGCCAAAGAAGTCGCGGCTGGTTTTCACCGACCTGCAGCGGCGCACCCTGCTGGCCATCTTCAAGGAGAACAAGCGGCCGTCGAAGGAGATGCAGCTCACCATCTCGCAGCAGCTTGGCCTTGAACTCACCACCGTCAGCAACTTCTTCATGAACGCCCGCCGCCGGAGCCTCGACAAATGGACAGATGATGGAGTCAGCCCCGGTGGCCAATCTTCGGCGTCCAGCACTTGTACCAAAGCGTGATAAAAGACGGGGGAGGAAAGGGGAGTGACAGGGAGGGGAGGGGGCTGGGGCAGGGATCCAGGGAGGGGTGGAGGGGTTGAGGGAGTGGGTCGAGGTTTTGTCCGGTTGAAGCGACGAGGAAAACCAAACTTTTTACATTTTTTTCTTTGTCTGTTTGTTTTTATTGAGGGTGACAAACTGAGAGAGGGGCTGCTCACTGCGACGACTTGTTTGTAGCCTCACCGCCTTTTGCAAATCCATCACACGTCCATACTGAAGCCAAAGGGTGAACTCATCAAACACAGAAACCACTGGAGGAAACAAAAACTCTCTCTGCAGACACACTAGCCCAAATACCAAAGACTAGAAGACAGAGTGTGTTTTCTATTATGCAATATAAGCTAGGAACCAACCAACTACCCAAAAAAAGGATCCACTGAAAGCTTTATGACCACAGAAAATGTTAAAAACTTAGGAATAAAGATAAAAAAAAACTGCTCATCCAACAACCTCCAAAGATGGCAATGGTGCAACCATTTGGTGCATTCAGAGGAAAGTGCACAGGTGAATTCACGCTGTTAACGTGGCTGAATTTGGCTGTGCGGTCTCTGATTTCAATTGTAAAATTTTTGAGGAAAACAAAAGTCTAGTTCCTCCAAGACAAAAAGCTAAGACTTGGTCCCCAAGTTCTTTTATTTCCATTTTATAATAAAAATGTTCCTGAAGTTGCTCGGGGTATATACAGTGTATATACTCCAGCTGGTTAATTTAATTATGACAACCAAACCTGACTAACTCAGTTTTAAAGAATGATAACATTCTATCAAATGTGATGATCTGACACTTAAAAAGGACAGAAAGGATTCTTGAACTTCAGAAAATATGCAAGCACAAACACACAGATACATGAACACTTGCCAAGGCACATGCAGCTTTCCTCATAATTTGAGCCAACCTGTAGAGTCTCGAACTTTCCCTGCAAACTGAGCGGTGTATGAGTGCGTTATGCATGAATATATACAACAGTGAGCACAATCTTGAAGCACATTTTCTTTGCAATAGAACCGGGGCTCCCTGCCAAGCCGAGTGGACTCCACATCTTAGAAAAACTCAGGATACCATTTTTTCTAAGCGGTGGTTAAGATCCATTCAGCATTTGTTTTTACTCACAAACTGAAGTATGAATGAACACACACACACACACATACAGATGCACACACAATGTTGTTGACAGGATAATACAACTGCTTTACAGACACACACACACATTTGGGAAGAGTGAAAGACTCATTTACTGAAAGTTACCCCAATTTCCATTCAAAGCAAAACATTTTTAAGTCAAGCTCCAAGTCGACCCTGGCTTCTTCCACCCATATATTGTTTTTTTTTTAAGGTAACTCATGTGTTAAGGTAGCAGCTTCCATTGAGCATCTAAACATTGGCACAATCCTTGTTTTCTGTGAGTGAAATAACAATACTTTAAAAACTGGTGTGCTGTGTGATGATGAACTGGCAAACTGTGATTTTCAGCAATTTGAGCCAAATCTTTGATCAACTGATGGTATTTTAAGATTGTGAGGCATGATTTACTAACATGCATCACTTAGAATGTAACTACAATACCATTTTTAAAGCTCACTTTGCTCATCATACTTAATTAAAAAGACAAAAGTTTACACCTGTTCAAAAAGCTCCATTCACTCCGTCACAGATGGACCAGGTCCAGTGAATTCTACAAAAGAGAGCTGCATTCAAAAGTAAAAGTGATGCAAGCATCCTTGATTCTGCAACATCAGAAAACAATCTCTAAAGTCTAACCAAATCTTGCAGCATTCAAACTTAAACTTTGTGCTTAAATTTGCAACTCTGCCATCATTCTTAGTAGAACAGAATCTTTAAAAAAATACATTTTCAGGTGTAAAACCATCCATAGGACACAGATGCTTTTTGGAAGCCTCCAGCTGCCAGCAAAGATATCCCCAAAACCACAAACCAGTAAATCATCCCTACCACACTGAGTGAAAAACACAACAGCAGAACTAGTCAACCGTCTGAACCCTCGGAGGTCGAACTGTCCGGGCAAATCAGGGCCTTTGTAATAGTTTAAGAGGACAATCTAAAGACGATGCCTGGCAAGTCCGTCTCTTTCAGAGGGTCAGCGGGCTGGAGAACAATAAGACAGGAACAAACGCTGCAAACAAATTCTAACAGTCAGACTGTATATTCAGACCAACAGGAGCCTATAGTTCAAAACTGCTGAGGACAAAACTTGACATCATTTCTTTGCAGCGTGGGAGAGTTGGTTGCTTGATGGAAAGAAGTGAGGACAGACAGATTGACTCTTCCTGTCTCTCTGCCTATCTCTGTAACTTAAGAGAGAACATCAAGCATCATCCTTTGCTGTCAAATCCCACTAAATCCACCAGTTTAAGTTTCATACACTCACACTGTACAGCCTGATGTAAATACCAAGAAAACCTCAACCACCACCTCCTCCTTCTCTGTCTTAATAGGCTCCACCTTCCGCAATCACCTCATCAATCATCTCTCACTCAAGCTATTGAACCAAAAAAGAAACAAAACCAAAGGAAAGGCGTCAGTCAGCAGCCCCTGCTCCTTAGAAACCCCAGGTTGTGTCCTGGCCTGGTCAGAGGCAAGCCAAAGGCTTTAAGAACGATTTAAAATAAAAAATGGACACTTGAGACTTTTTCTATTTATTGACAAATCGAAACCAAAGAAAACCTTTTTCTGCACCTAACTGTTCCAACAAACGGAAAAAAACTGACTGAAGATGGAAGAGAATTATTACCAAAAAGAAAAAAAAATCAAAAAAAGAGTGGTGACGACGTCGAGGATAGAGGATGACGTCATCTACGAGGAGATGGAGGGTGAATAGAAAGACGGATGACATCATGGGAGTGGTGAAGAAGTAGCTTTATTCTGCCTGATCTTGCATCAGGCCATCTTTAAGGGAAGCAAGTTTGGGACTGAAAAGGGTAAAACCACAGCGGGAAGGAGGGAAGGATCCAACGGAGGATGCCGTCGCCCATTTTCTTCCCTCCAGCCCCAAAATAAGGCAGAACATTAATGTGTCTCTCACGGTTGAAGAGTGTCTTTAACGTGTGCCTATGCAGTTTTTCAAAGTAAAAATGGTTAAAGAACAACAGAAACCTCATCAGCTAACAAACCAAAGATTCACCGTTAACTCAAGTAGCAGTTCTCCTCCCCCCTAAAGGCATAATTCTGCTTTCACAAACCATAATCCTACACCTGATTCTAGAAACTCAAGCATGTTGGCTAATCAAATATTGATTATCCATGCTTCCCAAAAGTGACAAACTTATGTTTTAGGATAGCCTTCACGTTACACGTTCACTGATAACTACCTTAAATTTGCCACATCACGCAGACATTATCTTGTATTTGTGTGCTAAAAGACATGTTACTTGATTTTTGGCATTCCTCCAGCATGGCAGACGTCATTATTGCAAGTTTGTCACTTACAATTGATATCCCATCTAAAATATGATGACTAGAAAGTGAAAGAAAACTCTAAGATTGCTGCTGTAATTATGCTTTTTTTGCCATTTGTCATGTTTCCTGCCATAAGTCATGCCCTGCTCCACAGGACAAAGTCTACCTCCGACAGTCTCCAGCAGTACGAGCAAAAGCTGCCAGACAACAGCACAGGGGATGGTTTATTTTTCCTGTTTTCACAAATCCAAGCTGAAAGCAGCTTTGTGCGTTAGCGCCAAGACATGCCAAATGCTTTCAGCTTCCATTTTTTTCTTCCACCCAGTTTTGGGATTTAAACAAGCCACTCATAACTGTTACACTGGCTGTAGTCTGGTGCGCTTCCTACTGCGGAGATGATGACAAAGAAATGCTATGTAAAACGTACAGTGCATACCAAAGATTTTTTGCTGTACAAACAGTAGCACACTGACACCTTATCCTTTAGTCATACCCCCTCAATCAATTTTGCTTTGACTTTGAGCCACTTAGTGTTGTCAAACCCACACACTCTCAGTTGTGTTTACAGGAAGTATTTCATGGACACAAATAGGAGTTTGTTGAGACATGTTCAAATTCAACCTCTGTGGCACAAATCAGAGAAAAGAAAAACATCAATTGCATTTCTGAACCTCACTTTGTGGTACAACGCCAAGTGGTGATTGGATTGAAAATTTATGATTGAAAATCTGTAAAGCAGACATTTAGCTAATTAAAACACCTTGCTAGCTTTGGTTGAAGAACAACATTTTGGAAATGTCTTTCATAGCTTGAGTTTTTATTGCTCTGCTGGAGAAGCCTCACAATGAAAGTAATGCTGACTGTCTGTAGCTGACAAAACAACGTTAGCTTGTTCTTTGGGGGGAGGAACTATACTGCTGCTACATTTATACAACAACAATAATGAAATGAAACCAAAAATGCTACACCTGCTGAGAGAAACTGCTAAATATCGGTCAAATAGCTTTATCCTGAGTTCTCTCTCTCTCTCTTTTCTGTATGTAAAGCTTCTAGTCCAAAGAAATCTTCCGCCCACCTACCCTCCCATCCTACTGACCGCGCCCAATGGTGGGGCGTAGTTCTGGCTCAGGGGGGTGACGGCCATTTTCCATTCCCACTTGCAGTTCTGTCTGGATGTAACAGGCTAAACCTGCCGAACCAAAACAAGAGATATGGGTACGAAACCAAAAAACTGTCCCAAAGAGGTTTTCATTGCTTGTTTGTTTTTAAGTTCTTAAAATTGTTTGCTAATACTTATTTGTCTACTATTACTACTATGTTCCTATTAGGTTATTTTGCAATATGTGATTTTTTATTTAATGTGATTTATGTTTTCTTTTAATTTGTTCATTAATTTAAGCGAACACATTTTGTTGCCAAATCTCCCACTGAACCCTTTTACCCTTGATGATGATTAGCTTTGCCAAAGTTTACATTGTTTGTTCCCTTTTCTTTTGTTCAATGCTGTATTTATTTATGAGGTGTTTTAGAACACACTAGTTTTGTACTCAATAATAATTTAATGTTATTTAATTAGATGTAATTGTTTTGATGAATATTTATGAGTATTTAAGAATGTTAGTTGCATCAAAGATGCAGTGCTTATGCCAGGCCTGTTAATTTATTCTTAGTTAGCTTTACTTTAAAAAGCAAAGGAACTGTTGTTTATGAATGTTTAGATTTAATGACAGAACAAAGTAGGAATGAGAGATTAGACTACTAGTACTTCTGAATGTCAACACTTACTCTCACTCTTTAGCCAATCTAGTTTTTGTCCTGGTTTAAAAAGATTTCTTTTTCAAAAATGAAAACAATTTCTTTGACCAAAGTAGCTGACCAAATGATGAGCACTGCATCCGAATTTCTTTTCTTCCTAGTGGTTTTATGACAGATTTATTGGTTGCTTTGTCTTTAATTTGTTTGCATCCCACTGTTGAACAAGCAATGAATTTCAGACAGATGTTCTAGTGACACTTGATCAGGTGATGCAAGGGCCACACGTTGATAAAAACTGACCCACCAAAGATAACTGGAATCCTTGAGAGGCCAATAAACAGAGTGTATTTTCATCCACGCAGCTTCTACCCTGGCTAAGGTCTTATTCATACATTTTATTTGTGAAAGTATAAGCAGTTAATTCATGTATTTCAAGAAACTTGCACAGCCAAACACATTTGATAAGTACCTTGAAATAAGATGTAATACTTATATCCAGACAAATACATTTGGAGATATGTTGCTATCTTAAGCTGATAACACTTTTTTTCCCTTGCAAAAAGTAAAAAAAAGAGTAATTTGTTTAAAAAGACCAAACCATTCTGGACACAGAAGTGCAATCATACATGTCTTCAGAATTATTATGGGTAGTTTTAAGTTATATTTAAGCAGAAACACAAAATTAACATAGCTTTAGCATTTCCCTACCCTGTTTTACTGGCTTAAAACACATTGCTGTTGGGCGAACACCTTTTCGACCAAACCTGATAAATTCAGGTATATTTAGGGGGGAAGCACGGCTCAAAATGCTGCACAAATACAGTGGATTAAGTTACTGATCAAATTAGACCTGCTCTTGAGGAGACCCAGTATTTTTGTTTTAGTTTTAGATTTTTTGAGTGAGCTTTAAGGAACAAAATCAAGCACAGCACTGTTTCTAGGGTAGTTTTATAAAGAAACACACCCATTTCCAACTTTTTAATGTGTTGGCATAAGAGCTTATCCAGGTAGATTTAAACAGGAAGGGATGTGAACACACAACACCTCTCCAGCTGTGTGTGCATGACTGCGTGAATGCAAACACACCAACTTGTTTCACTTGTTAGGAAGGAAAACTGAGGAGTCCCTTAAAGCTAGCTGCTTCCAAGACTGACTTTGTGTGTATGTAAAAAGAAAAACTTTCTATTTCAATAGTGAGAACCAGAGAGGCTACCTCACTGACTTTCCATTTGTCCTTTTAATCGTGTTGATGAAACCAAAGAAACCAAAGATTTTTGTCCTCTTCAGTACGGTCTGCGCTCAGCTCCATGCTTTTGCTCTCACTCTTCTCTTCTTAAGAATAATGACACATTCAGTTCACCTCTTTTTTTCTTTTTCCTCCTCTTTGTTCTTCTTCCTTCTCTTGGCCTTGCATTGTCTCCCCTCATGGAAATTAATAGATGCAGTGTAACACACTCATGGTAATTCAATGAAATGTTATTTTACATATGTCCAGATTCAAACTGAAAACAATGACATTTTTTCCCAGATGTCATCAAGGATTTTTGGTGCATACCGCAGCTGAACAACAAAACTTGAGTTTTAAAGCCTCAGTATGCTTCAAAAGAATCAAATAGCACAAAACATTTAACAAAAAGTCTTTTTATCTGATGTTTATGGCCAAAAGAAATGGCAAAACCAGCTGAAGCTATAAACTCCCAGTCCTGAGGGTTGTCTGAAAATTTGGTTAAGCGTTTTATCTGATGCATAAAGAGGCATTTAAGGCTAAAAACAAAAACCATTGCTCTGAAGTTTTAAGGTTCTAACTCAATACAAAGAAAGGATAGTCCTTTATTACTGTATGTCTTTAAAAAGAAGATGAGATGTAATCATCCTTTTCCCCCTTATTCACAGCATGCCTTCTTTGGACACATTTTATGTCCAACAACATTCTTTGCTGTTCCCAGTACCTGGTAACTACGTGGCTGGTTGTCACTGATTTTGTGCTGCATGGCAACAGCACTACTGCAACATTGCTATGAGCCTCTAAACTCTGAACAAAAGTTTTTGTTGAGCTGGAGAAAGTCTTAACCTCACTGTGCTGTGATTGTCAGCAATGTCTGTTAAATCTTTGCTGAAGTTTAAGCTCTATAATTGCTGTTTCCTGCGAAAAACTGATGCTCAAAGAAAACATATTTAATTAAGGAAATGAGGATCAAATCTCGAACTCCCAAGGCTCACAGTTTGTGTTCTGGCAGAAGCTGCCCTTTAGGCATGAGGGAAATAAGATGATGCGGTAGATTAACAAATAACTTCCCTTTGGTTCGTGGTTTATGTGATGTTTGGGTCAATTGGCTGAAGATTTTCGAAACTAACCTTTGGTTTAATATCCATGTATAAAACAGTGAGCATTGAGTTATTTTACCCCCACAACGATGTGTTTTGTAAAGCTAACCAAGAAGCTGTCTTCCCCTAACTAGAAAGATGTTGCAAATGCCAATGTGAATTACATAGACCAAAGGTGGAAGTAGATCCCAAATGGCACCCTAACACATAGTAGTGAGAAAAAAATCTCAAAGAAAATCTCAGATTTCAAAGAAATACCTCAGAGTACCTCAAGAAAAATATTAAAAGTAATTGCAAATGAAAAAAAGGCTTTTGAAGAATTGCAGGAGGCCTTTTGAATGACTTACAGCAAACACTGTAGGACACTCAAAGACACGCTTGATATGGACTTTTCAACAGGTCAACAGACCTTCATATAGTACTTTAAAATGATACAACAACAAAACAAGATACCTGCCACAAAAATTTGATGTTACAGTGAAAAACTCAATATCTCTATAAAGGCCGCTGAACAAAACATAGAGATGTCAAATATTTGGTGCATATGTCGTGGTTCTGCATTTCAGCAACAACATAGCTTTCCAAAACCTCATGGCAGAGGAGAGTACCAAATTTTGACTTCGACTCTATGCTGATGACACTTGAGTGTTTGGATTCTTTTAAAATGTACTTTTGAAATCATCATGGAAACCAACCAATTGCCAGATACATTATTGGCTGGCATGGAGAATAAAGGCGAGGGAGTCTAGACCTTAAACTCGTTTCATTTTTAAACTGTCAGTACCCATTAAAGTATCACTGATTATAAGCGTTTTTTGATATAATGAAATCCAGAATATGTAAGTGGGATTTCACTTCCAGCTGTGCCATTTGGTTTTCCTTCCAACAAGCATTTGGCTTAAGAATCAAGCAGGAAAGCCAAATGGCAACAAATCTGTCACTTGTTTTTTGTTAGAGGTAGTTTCCTAACTATTATTGTTGCACTTAGCATTTCCATACTGGGCCACTCCAATAACAAAGAAGTAAAGAGCGCTTTAGTTGCAAAGTATGAGATAACCTTGGATGAGTGCCTTGCTTGAACCAAAGCGAAGTCTTGACCTCTCTGTTGTGCTGTACATTTTGTATTCTTGTAAAATGAGTACCTCAGTGCTGCTGATGCCAAGCACTTGAGTTTCCTCTCTGTTCTCTGGTGCTTTGCAATACAATCAATGCAAAAAGTCCAGAGTTAATACCAAAGGCTACCAGTTCTGTTTTCCTCGCCATTTTTTGCCTCATCATCTTATTCCTCTCATTCTTTTGAGCTGAGTTTCCAGTGAAAAAAAAGGTTTTTACAGCTTCTTGTGGCCCAGATTTCATAATTTCCTCATAGCTGTGCGAAGAAGATCAAGTCAAATCAGGTGTTACTTGTATTTCTGCACAGATATGAGTCAATGAAACTGTGGCTTCAGTGTCTGTAAAGTTTAAAATAGCATCATTTCAGTCAATTGGAGATATTTTTGCATGTGTTTCATGCTGGTTAATGCAGCTGATGAACTGAGAGTGTTTACTTTATTGCTTTTGCTGAGTGGAAAGTAAGTTTAAATCTAAATTCCTAATGAAATTCAGCTCACTCCCTTTCTCAGTCCTCTTCTTTCTCTTTCCTCTTCTTTCTCTTTCCTCAAATGGTTGCAAAGCTTTAAATGAAGAAAACATGGAGACAAACTTGTATGAGAGTTGTGCGCAGACTGTGCTCTCTTTACCAAACTGTTGCAGATATACCTCATAGACACTAGTGTTAGGATAATGTTATAATAGCGTATGTCATAAATTATTCACTTGCTCTTATTCCTTTTTATTTCGGTGACTGTAACTTTAAAACGAAACAAATGTGGGGAAAAAGCTTTACACATTTTTAAGTTGTGATTTTTTGTAATCGTTAAAAAGGTGCGCTGAAACCAAAAATGAGAATTGCTTGTCTTCTTATATTCTCTCTCTCTTGTTGATGTATTTCTCTCAGTCCAATTTGCAGAGGATTGAAGAATTTATGTTTCAAAGCTTTATTTTTTCTGGCTCTTTTATAGGGGTTGTTGTTCCCCAGATGTGGATATTATTGAGTTTGGGAAAATTGTTGGAACAATGCCAGAATTTTACTTGGTTCAACCCTAAATGATACTGGCTTCTAAATGTCATTGATTTTATTTTGAATCCAGCCACAGTCAAGTTTAATTTCATGCATCATTTTGAACTTTTTGGTGTCCTGTGTTATGATGCTAGCGTCACAGTTACATCATCCATACAGCAGTGCTATAGCCCAGATTTTATGCATGAATATATTTACAATTAGCTAGCTGTGTAATGCATTGTGATTCTTATTAACCTTATTGTCATCCTTCTTTCCTGCTTTTTCAGTATCTTTACGCTTTGCTGACAAAACTTCGCATTACATCTAACATTAGTCTGACCATTGACCTGCTGATGTAAAACCTGCAAATCTGTTTCCGCTGAGTTCAAAGAACAAATAATAGGATTTGATGGGTGGACATAGAAATAGAGGATGTTCCAAACAAATAATTTTAAAGAAATTGAAAGTAGAAGTAAAAGCACTGTAAGCAGGTGACTGTCAGGGAACATCTGGATATACCAACAACTGAATAAGACACTGCCAACTGATTTCATGTCTGATAGATTTCAGTTTAAACATACGACCGTTTTGCTGTTAAACAAATTTGTGAAAGGGCAGCAGCCAGAAAACATATACTGTAAATGCATTGCACCTGATATAGAGTGTTTTGACACTCTCTCAGCCACTTATTTTGATTCATATTTGGAGGGTCAGAGCTGCGCACCAACACCAAATGTTTTGGAGCAAAGTTCAAACATTAAAACAGATAGATGGCAATCACTAAAATGCAAACACTGGAGTAGGTTATAAGGTACGGTGAGCAAGATATACAGACGTATCTGTGCTTTGAACTTAGGTTTACTGTACCAAAAAAAATATCATGGTTAAATTACGCAGAAAAGGAGAGGAGGTGAGCAACAGAACAAGGTGTGCATTCAGAGTCCACACCAAGATGAAAAACTCAACAAAAGTTCATCTAGTTCCCAAAGAGTTCTGTATCTGTATTAAAGTTCATGCAGTGTTATGACAAGTCAACCCAAAGTACATTTGGAGCGCTTCCAAGTTTTTTTTATTTTCCATAACTGATGTTTCCGGCATCAAGTAAGATTTGCACTTCCCCACCAGTATAGTCTGTTTCTGAAGCTAAACATGTGCTTAAGTTACATAGCTTTACTTTTATTCATGGTAATCAAATTATGAGTTGAAATATTCAGAATTATTTGAGACCAAAGGTTAATGTGCTCATGCTTAGAAATTAACCAGTGTTCATGCTTTGAAGCGACCCAATCACAATTGAAGCATTTTGTTTCTGTAATGGAAAAGTTGATCATTCAAATTTAGCTGAGGGTACATCACATGAATTAACTTACAATGCTTAGTGACCACTCAATGGTGCAAGTTACTTACTAGGTAACAACTAATACTATAGGATGCTGAAAATGAATAGTCTGGTAAAAAAAAGTATATTTTTTTGTTTCATTGTTTAAGGCACCAAGGGCTTCATGAGAAACAAACACAGAATTACTTTTATAGAAACTTGTTTAAGTTTATTTTCAGTACAAAATGAGGTTACAGTTAAAACAGCAGCAAGGGGTCAAAGGTCAGAATCACTTTTTGGTTCGTTTTTAAGTTGCCGTGGGACTCTAAAGGCTTCACAACAGGTGAAACCTGTGAACAGTATGGGATCACACAAGAAAGCATTTTTCTCCCCAACCATCAAGTTTGACCAAAGTAACCAATCACACATTTCCCCACCAAAAGGTCACCCAACCCCAACCATTTTCTTTATTTCCTTTTTGTTTTCCCATTTTCTTTTTTAAATTCATTTTTCTCATGGTTGTCATACAGTTACCAAAAATCAAATGATGCTTTTTTTTTATTTTCCACATTTGGTTGTACCAGAAAAAAGAGAAATGACTGAAAACTTGTGGTGTGGAATAAAAATGATGATCAAACATGAAGGAGATATTTGAAGAATTAATGTTGTTCCACTCAATGTATAAAAGAAGAAAAAAATTCAATAAAGAAATCACAATGGTCTGATCCATGTACAACTTCTACTCCTGTTTCTCTTTTTTTCAGCCTTTTAAAGGAAAACTTCAACAGAAACACATGCAGACCTAATCAAAAGATATGCTCCAGGTGACAAGAACTCAGTGTATTGTTTATATGACTTGCAGCAGTTAAGATCAAATTAACATGTTATAGTGGTGGTGTTAGTCATATTTACAGCTTGATGGAAAAACACAATAATCTTCTGATTTGGTTTTGTTTATTGAAAGGCACTACCACAGAGTCATTTCTTCTATTTTACATAACAGTCTGTGGATTATAGAGTATCCTGCTCATCACTAACAGAAGAAACAAACAAGCTGACTCCTATATCCTATTTATGTACTTGCAGGACAGATTACTACTGAACTTTTTATGTTTTATTTAAAATTGAATCAAACCATTAGAATTTTTTCTGATAGCTATTAAAACCAGAGGTGGAGGACTCAAGTCACATGACTCGACTTAAGTCAGACTCAAGCTACAAACTAGAGGACTTAAGACTTGCTTGACCGACACTCAAAAGAGATGCAACTTGACTGTGACGTGGTTTTCAATATTCAAGTCTGGACTTAGGGCCAGTTCACATTGAAACCATTATCCCTTCCTCTTTGTCTTACGCTTTTGTCTATCCCTTCCTCTTGGCCCTCTGTTTTGAAAACCTGCGTGTCAGTCTTATGAATATAGATTATAGTGTTTAATTACTGTCATCTACTTGTTTTCTTTCGTCCCTGCTCTGCCATCTTGTCAGCAGATGCAACACATCATAGGAAATTTCTCAACTTAAGCAAGGAAAGACAAAACATCTGAGTCTAGTTGCCTGATAATAAAAAGAACATTTTCTACATGGGAATTTCTCAAACCCCTTCCTTTTAAGTGAGGCAGCCCTGTCACTTAGCCCTTCCCCTTAACCTTGCGGAAAAATTAGATCCCCCTTCACCAAAAGTGAACATGCAAAATTAAGGGCTAAGGGGTAAAATCCTATTTTATATCTGCTTCCCTCTCTAATTGTCTCAGTTAGTCTGAAAACTTTTTTTTCCGGCAGAGATGTTCAAAGTTTTCCAAGTTAATATCAGTTAATCATTTTCCCTCTCCTATTTCTCCTTCCTTCTTTTAACTCCTCTATCAATCCGTCCATCCATCCGTATGTATCTCTCTCTGTCTGGCTTTAATGACTCTATCTCCTCCTCTCTCTCTCTTTCTATATCTCCTGTCTGTCTCTTTCCTTTTCTCCCCGCCACTCTTCTTCTCTGTTTTCTGTCTGTGTAATCATCTCAGCATCCATCTCCTCTCATCAATCCACCTCCTCACTTCTCCTCCTCCTCCTCTTCTCCTCTCCTGTTTTAATCACTCCATCACATCCTCCTACTCCTCTTCCTCCCTCTGTTGCCAGGGAAACAGCAGTCCATCCTTCAGCTGTTAATCTGGTGACATTGTCTTTCTATTACCTGCAGGTCAGATCCCTGATAAGGGGGACAAAGGGTGGAAAACCGGAGAGCCAGTCACTCTAAATGTTTGTAAAATGTTGGTCTTTATTAACACAAGTGACAAGGCAGCCTGCTGGAGACATGTTCACTCTGTAAACTAGAGAGCTGTAAATCACCCTTATTCTATTTTTATGAAGCTTTTTATGTTCACTCTCTCTGTTGACACCATCTGACAGGACCTGGTTCAACCCTGAGGCCATTTTGGAAACTATTTTGTGCATTTGATTGTCTTTAGAGTTAGATTTGTTCTTCGTATCACTTTACACATAAACAGAGAGGCTGCTGAGGGATCAAACAGGCCATTTGTCCTGAAAGATGTAAAGGTCTCCTCAGTGCTTGACTAAAGGTACTTGAAGCTACAAAAAGCACGTATTTTACTCACTTTATTTAAAACTTCATCAAAGAAATTCAAACAAAAGTGGAGGTAAAAGTTGGATATTCACAGGAACAACAGCAACTTTGCCTCCTTTTATTCAATGCTCTTTTTACATAGTTGGATGGTTTAGTAGGTGTATTTATTGTTACATGTGACTCACAATAGCTGTTATTAAGTTATAAAAGGGCAAGAACCAGTGGGTGGTCAATCCTGCCAACTCAAACTTTTTATGACACTGTTTAGTCCCTGTTTGGCCCCTGTTACCTGCTCAGCAACATTTACAGTGATGACGGAGCATAACAGGAGTAACAGGCCATATCAGAGAGGCTCATGTATAAAATGGTTGTGATGGAGCTTGAATAAGATCCCAGGGTTTAGCAAGGACAGTACATCAAATTACATCTTAGTGTACTGGATAAAGAAGACATTGTTCTTGCATTAATAAGATAGGAAATAAGAGAAAAAGCTGCCTTATTGAAGTCAAATAATCTGTTTTGCAAGTTTAAACATTAGCTGCTCATGTAGACCCACACTGTAAAAATGAAAAAGTTCTGTCAAAATTTCAAGGCGACTTTTTTGCACTGAGTTTTTGAAACACAAGCAGGATTTGATCCACTGTCCCCCAGACTCTAGACTATAGCTGTTACACTGATCTACATCCTCTATCCCATTTTAATCCCACAAAATGATCAAATCATGGAGAGTTGAGCAGAATTTAAAAACAACACTCAAATAAAAATACTTTCCTTTGTGGGAATAATGAACAGGACAGATAGTGGGACATGTGGGAAACTGAAAATGTAGATGAAGACCCCTGTAGATTTTAGTTGGAGACCCCACTCTTAGCTGAAGCATGCTGAGAGAATTTAGTTATAGCATCTTGATTTGATTTATGAAATGATACCAACTTCACACAATAAAAATAGTAGAAGTGGTTGAGATAACTGATTTGAAGAAGTTTGCGACAGGATAGAAGATTTTTGGTTTACTGAAACAAATAAATCATTTTCAGGCCAACAAGTTTAAAATTTCATTTTTACAGTGCGCTAAAGTTGAAGCATCAGAAAAAAACAGCAACAACTGGAAATAAAGTTGTAAAGTTTGTATTCTCTTTTTTTGGTACCCACAGACTCTTCCTAAAGATTCAGACAGGGTTTGAACATACTGTAATTTATTTCCTTAGCCCTAGCAGATCCTTTTCCTTCTCCTCCACTGCATTTCTGTTTTACATTTTTCCACCTCATTTTTATGATTGACAGTTTGACCACTCTCTTGGCCTCCTCCTTTTGGATCACCATTTGTTTTCTTTTATATCTTTTAGTCTCCAATTGTTCTCCTCAAATTTCTCTTTGACTTCTTTCTCTTTCTCTCTCTCTCTCTCCCTCTCTCTCTGCAGAAATCAATGGCCGTTCTCTCAATAGGAGGTCACGGGGTTGCAGGTGCTGGCGTCCCCGCTTTTCAATTACCAGCTGGCTGCAGTCACCATAACACACACTCACTCACACTTTTCGTTCCGAACAGTCCTGATGGGCGACCGGAGAGCAGAGGACAGATTTAAAAACTAAAACACGGCAGTTTGGATTCTGTAAAAGAGGGAAAATGAGGAGCAAGGAAAAAGACATTGGTTGAAATAAGAGGAGGATTTTTTGCACTTTAAGGTTGAGAGGGGATAAAGAGGGAACAGGAGGAGTAGCTCAGGCCGGGGGAGGAGGTGAAGGGCTTCAACAGTTTTTCTAAGGCTGCTTCCAAAACTAGAAATCTGTGTGACAAAATAGACGATACAACAACATCACCTGAGGGGTTTCACAGTCCTCACTTCTCACAGGCTTTTGGGAAACACCTGAAAATCCCCTGAGTCTGATTATGTGACTCTATTTTCTAATAGGCTCAATGTACCAATGCTTGGAAGGCTGCATGAGTGATTGCAAACACTATAATTTTCCAATGTACTCTCATTTTTATCTGGCTTTCCATGGCAATTTTCTTGTGATAAGCAAAGGGGTGAAGGAAATGAACAAAAGCACCTAAAGTCAGGGAAGAAGAACCAGAACAGCAAAAAAAAAGAGGGAGCTTCAGTTCAAAGAGACAGCACATAAAACAAAGCAAAGCTGTTGGATTCTGCAGGAAACTGAAAACCTGGTAACCATTACTTGAGCTACCTGGCTGCTTAGCTGAAATGCATGATAACATTAATCTGCAGACTGTTGAATTTAAATCATTAATAACAATGCTAGGGGAGTTAAGAGATACTTATTAAGTGAGTAACTGTGATAGTATTACTGGATTTTCAAGAGTAATTCATTACACTACTCGTTACTAGTAAAATAAATATTGTTAAAGCAACACATTATAGTAATGGGGTACTGCCCATCACGGAACACAGGTACCGCCTAGTTTATATGTCGCCCCCCCCCTGTGATTATACACATTCGGTACGCATTCAAGTATGTTTACCATTCCCTCAGTCTTTGATCGGGTCTGGCTTTATCACTGGGGCTCCACTGGGCCTTGCCGACCCTGTCATCTGGCTTGGGCCCCAAAAACAGGGATTTTTTTGTATTAAGTCATGTAAAGCTACAATAAGGGCACCACAGGGCAGTATATAGCCTACTAAGAAGCACAATACCCCCATTTAATCTTATATTGTGAACTTTTATCATTTTTGCCCCAAAAATAGTTTGTCAGAATCAAAACTGTGGATTGTGAAATATCTTAGAATTTACCAGATGTAAATCTTAAACCTGGGCTTCTGGGTAGAGCCTTTTTTAATATAAATACACTAGACTGCACCTGCTTCAGCACTTATAAACTCTGACAGTACAGATTAAGAAAATATAAAATGATGTAGGTTTTGCAAAAGTGGGGTTACCATCAAGAACCAACTGGCAAACAGAAATGACTGGTGTAGGAATTATTTTTAAATGTTTGTATCGCAAGACTTGAAATTTGAGAGTTGATGCATGAATTTGTTGAACTATTTGAGTGTGGAATGATTTTATAAACATTTTATATGGTAAAGCATCAAATCAAGATAGTGAGGAGACAAAAAGAAGAGAAATTAAGAGAAATCCAAAGGTTAAGACGGACGAGCAGGAGCAAGAGATGAAGGGAGAAAAGGAGGTCAGGGAGGTGGACAAGACAAAAGAGAAGGTAAGGAGAAAATAAAATGAAAGGAGAGATTGTAGCTGGCTCAGATGCAGGGAGGGGGAGAGAGGGGAGGGGGCAGCCCGGCGCCCTCAGGGGTTATTGGGTCGTGGACAGCCAATCTCTCTCAGCTTAATCAACAGCAGCAGAGGTGATTGCAACACCGCAGGGGACTGCTGGGAAAAAAGATGGAGGGAAAGGGGCGGGAGAAGTAGAGAAGGGGGAGAACGAGATAGGAATGAATGGGAAGGTTGGTGCGGAGGGGGGAGGAGGTGGAAGATGAGGAGAAGATTGGAAAAGGAGGAAAAATGGGGGTGAGGATGGAGAGAGGAGGGAAGACCGCAGATTGGAAAGATAAGAGGAAGAGAAAGGTGAGGAGGGGAGAGAAAGATAGAGAGAGGAAAGGAAGAGAAAGGAAAATTAGGTGACAAACGAAGGAGAAAAGGGCTGGAGGAATTAAGGAGAAAGGTGTGGAGAGAGGAGAAAAGGTGGGAGAGGGTAAAGAGAAAAGGGAGCGCGAAAGTGATGACAATTTATTTTGAAGGGACATGAATGTGTGGAGCAAAGCACTGGTAGATGTTGAGATCCTCTCCTGAAAAATAACAAACATCAACGGGAGCGGCTCCAGATGAAAAGTCAGAGTATCACACAGTCAGCACATGGGTTTATGGAAGAGGTGTGTGCTTACATTTTTGTACCAATGGTGTGGAAATACTTCACTGAGTGTGTGCTAAAGTTGACTTGTAGGAAGGAGCAGCTTCAGGGGAAAAACTGAGCTTAACACAGGAACAAACCTGTCTGGACTACAAGTAGTAGAAGTGCATAAATCCCATTAAAAAAAAAAAAAAATCACCCAGATACTTCAGATTCAGAAGTTGCAAATAGTTGAATTTAAATTTATTTTGAAGGAAGACTGTCATCCATGTGTAATCACACTGTACATACTCTCAAAATTAAAAAAGAGGTCAAACAGTGGAGATAGATGGTATGTGTGGTCAAATAACATAAATAAATAAATCCAACAAGACAATTAAAGTATACTGGGGCAGATACAAAGCATCTCTGTTATATGTACAAAACTGTGTGCAATTCAACCTAACATACACACACATGCACACACTCACACAAATTTGTGTAAAAACTGACACGGAGAGGATATTTGAAATAAATTAGTACACGTTTGTGATGGAAAAGCCAGCCGGGCCCAGACATGAACATATTTACTTCTGTGAGCCAAACGCCAAGTGATTTCTGCACTTGTTCTCTGGTGATCACTGAATTAAGGGGATTGTTTCATTCTGAGGGGAGTTTAATTACCTTTCTGTTATACTCGCACAATTATATTGTTTGAAAAATTTGATTGAGCTTAATATCTGTATCATTATTTTTGACAGCAAAGCCCAGCAGTCAGCCTCCTATCAAGATAAGTTAATGTTATGGGATGAGCGTCTTCACTGTGACTATTCAGAAACGTGACATCTCAGTCATGACCTTTTTTTAGGGAGATTCAAACATGTATAGAGAGCCTTAGATGGCTCAGATCACAACAAGCACATGTGAACTCAGATTTCTCAATTTTCTTTCAGCGTCTGGCATAGCTCACAGAACAAAAACACACACAAGTCCAGTTTCTCTTGACAGCAAGTGTAGAAGGCACATTGTTAAAGTATAACAGACCAAAAAAAGTCAAAAGGAGCAGAATAAAAGGATTGAAGGTCAAGTTAGTACCTATAAAAATGATATTTACACATTGTTGGGAAGTCTCATTCAAGCAAACCCAACATCAGTCCAGATCAAACCCATGACTCCTGTACATTTTTCTAGAGGCGTAGCACCTGGATGTGAAACTATAGTATTCTCAAATAACTAACTGACTGATTCAAAAGGAGTTTTCACATTTAGTGACTGCCATGCCATGAGGAAGATGGAGATGTAAGAAAGTGAAACTACATTTAAGTTAAAGTAGACATGAGAAACAGTATTCACATCTACACCAACGAGTGTGAAACATCTGCGCTACTTTCCTGTTTAATGCAAAATAACACCCACTGATTGCTGTTAAGGGACAAATCCAACATCATTACACCTTAATTCTGCTTAATTCTTTAACATGAATACCTCCAAAGCAGCATCATTCTCTGAAAAACAAAACAAAACACTGATACAATTTTAAAAGACTGAATATTATGAACAAAAGAAGTATCTCTTCAAACTGATGTATAACACTTGTCCATAAACAGAAACATGGCTGACTGCTCAACTCTCATCTTTTACAAGTTGGCTTGAGTTTCAGTGAGAAAAAAAAGCAGAGAGGAGTATAAAAATAAAAATCTTGATGAGTTTTATATATTAACAAAATATTTCCAACCTTACTTCCTTGTAAACTACCAAACGACCCCTCTCTCCCTTTTCTATCTTCGCTGGACAACAGCAGGAGTTAAAAATACACTTTTTTCAGCTCTGGACAGCACTGGCAAAGAACAGATGGAGGATTTAAACAATTAATGACACATAAACTTTCACCAAATCTTGGCATCAAGAAACAGTGAGTTAAATCAATAAAATTCCATAAGTAGCCTTCGGTTGCCATCTCCGCCGCATTGACAACTAGCTATGAAGCAGCAGCATCTTAACACGCACTAACCTTCTTCATATCACATTGCTGGGATTGCAGCAGGATGAGAGGAGTCAATGGTGTGAAGCCACAGGTGAGAAGGTTGAGGGAAATAAAGTGCCGAGCAGCCTGACCTGTGAGATCGCTGTTATAGTAGCTGACTTGTTGTTCAGTTAGCACCACTAAGGGGAAAGACGGGGTCTCTGATGGGCTTTTGCAGGGGTTTGGTGATGGAATGTAAGCAAGGGAGCCATTTAAAAAAACAATTAGTGCAAAGCTTGTTTTTTGGTGGACTGTTACTGCTGAGAGTCAGTTCAGACTGTGACCAAAAGTTTCTACAGAATGTTAACTGTGGAAACTGTTTTAATACGTGTGTGCTTTGTCCAGGTCGGGAAAGATGATGCATCACTGTGTTACTTTCTAATATTGTGGATTTTTAGAGTTACATTTGAAGAGAGATCAAATGTTTCTTGTCATATAATTTTGAGAAAACCCAAAATAGAGGACTCAAAGAAAATCACAGTATGATTCTTTGTTTTACTTAAGCTAGAAGTTGTGTTAAGACCAAAAGAAAAGTATTTTTTGCAACTTGGAGATCCCTTCACCTCTCCAGGTCTGAAAACCTCATGATGTTGCAACTGTGCAACATCATCCAAAGTTTCGCACTGGTAGCTGAGCTTACACTCAAGCTAACCAGTGACCAGTTAAAGGATATGTTCACTTGCACAGGTTTCATGGATAATGGCCCCTATTGCTACTGTAAAATATTTCCAAAATGAAACAACTGTATTTAGAATAAATGCCAATTGTCACCTGAAAGGATGATATCATAACCATGCAAAGACAAATGTATGTGATTACATTCACATATAAATTAATATTTTTGAAGGGAGTTGACAGTGTCTGAAAATACCTGGGGGCATTAGTGCCAAGTATTTCAGGTCTTTGCATTACCATTGTAAGTAGTGGAAGCATAGAAAAACTTTCCTCTTATTTGATCTGAACACACTTCATATAGCTTTTACACTGATTCTCAGAGGTTAACACAAAGCAGATCTGTGAGTTTGTAGAAGCATGACACTTATGTCCCCATGCAACTGCAATAAGTGTTTGGCCAGCTCTTTGTGTTTGGATTAAATTGAGATTCTATCTTTGAAATCTCTGTGCGCATACACGTGTATCAGTCTTCTGTTTTCCAAAGAAGGTCCTAAGTGTGTGTGTGTGTGCGAGTGTGTTTGTGTGTGTTTTCTATGAGAGAGTCTGGTTGGCAAAGAAGGCCTTGGTCTCTCCACAGGTGGGGTTGGTGCAGAGTGGACAGCGGAGGGTCAGCTGACGGGAACATGGCTGATTGGACTTCAAGTGAGACTGGACCAGGTCTGCTAAAGCCTGAACAGGAAGTGAGACACAAATAAATTCCACAATAAGACAGTGGACAGCTTTGAACACATGATTCACACTGACACAAAAAAGTTTGTTCCTGGTTGCTTTTATCACTGCCTTTGTTTTTCTCTGGGGTGGTGTTGACTAAGGGACTTCTATGAACAGTAAGTCAATCAGGACCTGACCGACCTGATCAGGAAGCTGAGATATAGCATTTAGAAATAACCTATTTTCATGCTGATAATCTCATTTTAAGTTGTGTCGAGAGACCCTCCAGACAGTCCTCACAGGGCGTTTAAGACATGATGATTCATAATTTTCAACACTGAGAGAAAAAAAATCTAATTCTTATTTTACAGCAGAATTTTTTTTTTTTTTTTTAATCGTTTTGACTCTGAACAATGTTTCACCAGACTTTGAAAGGGACGTGTTGTAACCCTTAAATCAACGCAATAGATATTAAAAAAGGTATGTATTTAGAGAAAAGGACGTGTTAATGATGGTAAAATTATTTGTTAAACACATCAAGCCTGCAGGTTGAATCAAGTTGGAAGTTTCTTATCCTGCAGCTTAAAGACTCATGCAGCTCAGTGAGAAACTAAAACTACACCGAGGAAACCATCCTTCAGTAACTACCAACTAATCATCCTCTGGATATTGATTTGTACACACACACACACACGCTCACACACATACATACACACTCTCACACACAAGCTCTTTGAGACCTGGCGAGGGGTCTCTGAGCACGGCGGTTTGACCAGCCAGCCAGCCGGGCTGTTCAGTTCTACTGTAGTCAGCTCTAAAGGTTTCCATTGATCTGCCCTCTTCCTTTAATAAACCCTACACACACACACACACATACACACACACACACAGCTGTTACAGCTGGAGGAGTTGCCTGCTGTATGAAAGGTTGTAAGGTTGAGGATGAAGGGAAGGAGAGTGGTGAAATGGGAAAAAGAGGGATGGAAGTATGAAAGGACACAAGGGAGAGACTGGGGTAAGGAAACAGAAGCAAAGAAGGACGGAGGATCTGTCTGTGGATCTTCTGCTGCCTGCTGTTGACTTACTGCTCTTCTCTGAAACTATTCCTTCCCTGACATTTCACAAATTTCACTGTTTACTTTTCAGGAGACCTTTATCACCTTCATCCATCAAATTACTGAACTTTTATTTTTGAACTCTTTTTAAAGAAATTCAAGTTACAAAGTACCTCAGAAAGGTGGCAAAAGTAAGTTTAATTTAATCTACAAGCCTTAAAAACAACAAACGAACAAACCCCCCCAGAAAATTCTCCCCTGACCGTATAACCTGGTCGATTTTGGTACAGCATCAGTTTTCAGCTGTATTTTTAGTTTTTCTTACATTAGTAGAGACGAAAAAGATGTGTGTGTGTGTGTGTGTGTGTGGCTTACCTTCATAAAGAGAGGGTTTCCATTCAGTGACTCTGCTCTTCTTAGATTCTCTACACCACACTAAAAGAGGGGTGAAGACAGAAAAAGACAGATTAAAATATTCTATCCTTTCCAAAGCAGCAGTCTTGTAAACTAATACTGTGAGTAGAGATGGGTGCATTAAGTCAACTATTAAACATCCTCTTCCTTGTTATCAAAACATGATTTACTACTGGCACCCAATTACAGGAGTTAACACTTTGTCATTTAACTTGAATGCCACAGACATGTTGTAAACAATCACAGATGTTAAGGATGGAAGAAGGATGTAAAATAGTGACCAAGTTGAATGTAAAATGTAAGGGAGGTGTGAAAACTGCACAGACAGGTTGTTCATTTCCAAAGAGACCAAAGGCTGCTAAAGCTAGTTCTGCTAATGTGAGACATATTTTGAGAAGCTGTTGACTTGATTTACCCTCAGACTTCATACTTATTCTTTAGAGGATCTCTCATGGTCAAAATGAGTCTTAAGAGTCTTATATTTGACAACAGTCTCTCAATTGACTAGACTGAGAGTCTTTTTTTAAATGTTTGAGAAATCAGTTTTGTGAAAGCCTTTTTTATGTGAACACACAAAAGAGAAGCACAGCATTTGTATTTTTGAGAATTATTTAACAGAAGCTGAGGAGAAAGGAGAAATCGACCTTGAAACTGAAGAAAGCACTGAAACAGGAAAACATGGCAAAAATAAGGAAGTAAATGCTAAGAGAGAACACTTCTCATCAGGGATAAAAAGCTGACAATTTTCCAAACTCTTCAGGAGGGTTTGGGGGTTAGAATCAAAACAGCGAATTTAACCAAAAGGTGGTGAGTATGCACCTCTGATTTCACAGGTAGGAGATGTCTGAACAGGGTTGTGAGCTTCATAGTGTATCATAGATAATAAGAGTCTTTGTGTTTAAGCAAGTGTGTGTGTCAGTGTGGCACCAGTCACATTGATTAGTGGTCAACTCACACACACAGAGGCCACCTTACCTCCTCCCCCAGCACCTGTCCGTATTCAATGTCCAGCTCGTGTAAAGTCTCTATGTGGTCGGAGGTAAACGCAATGGGAACCAGTAAGATGTTCTTCTTCCCCCTTTCACACAGACCTTTGATCACATCATCTGTCTGGGGACCAAGCCAAGGCATGGGACCAACCTGAAAAACCCAAAGACAAAATATGACCACAGTTAATGTTAGTCCACAGTGGTGAACCAAAACGAACAGTTTGTCAATCCTTTGATGCAGAAACCCTAAAACTTAACGACAATGTAAAAAACCTTCCAATGCAGAAGTTCTGTCCTGTTAATGTGTTAATATGGTAGAATATCCATTTTGTTTCTAAAATAGTTGATGTATGTTCCCGCGTTGGATTTATTCACTGCTCTGCGAGAGGCAACACTCTCCAGTCATTTTTGATAATAAACAGCTGATTGGCTGCAGGATCAATTCATGTGATGTCTGAATTTCCTCAGTCTCTGTGGCCTAAATACATGAAGCTTCAGATTTTTGAGCTCAAATGTAGCTCAGCATTAGACAGACCAATAGCTCCATCTGATGGTGACATCAGGTAAAATAGCACAGACTTACACTGGACTCATTTTGAAACTGGAAACTGTGGTGTAAACTGTTAGTGGATGAAGTTACACAGTAAAACAAACTGTGATCAAGAGATTTCCATCTACATCAAACAAACCCTCCAGAGGCTTGTCCTTGACGGAAGTGCTGCAACTTGTCTTTTGAGGAAAAACTTTGATAAAGCTGATGAGGGATGGCAGAAAGTCAGAGAAACAAAAAGAAAGTAATGGGAAAAAAGTAAAAATGAAATCTCATATGAGGCTTCCAGGCTTTATAGAGATTCTGCATCTCTTTGGTCCATTTATTGACTTGTGGCACCTTAGTCTCTGTCTTTTCATATTCACATCTTCATGAGGTGTGTTGCTGGATCTATTATACATGATCAAACAAACTTGTGCTATGAAGTTAGAGGTGATATTACTGTGAGATGATGAAATTGTGATCACTGTTATACTTTTGGGAAAATCAAAGAAGTTTGGAACGTCAAAACCCTCCTAACTTAAGTTTGACTGCCTCCTCTCTACTTTAAAATAAGTGGTGTGTTTATGCTGTTGTTATGACTGCATTATTTATCTCTCTGATTTTACCTCAGAGGTGAAAACAGTGAGTTGCGGTCAGGAACATGCTTGGCTGTCAGGCTTGAGTTAGTACCTGATTTATGGTATAATTGGATTTTCAGTTTTTGGATATTTTCTCTGATTTAATTCAGTGGTATTGGAGACTTTTTACAACCCACATAGCTGTTATCAGGTGAGGGTAAATTATGTGTTCCAGGATTTTAAAGAACAAAGTCATGCCTTAAGAAAGAGCTACAGCAAGAACAAGACATATCAGACAGCCAATATATCGTGCTCTAGAGTGTTTAATGCTTAAGTGGTATAACAAAGTCTGTACTTTGTTTGTTTGTTTGCTTGCTTGCTTGTTGTTGGAGCACATGTCTGAGAAGCTATTTGCGTACTCACCCGGGACTGCCACACCAGTCTGTAGGGGTTACAGTGTCCCAGTCTCTCCATGACTCTCTGAACTGTGGCTCCAACTTCCTGAGGATATGGGTCTCCTCTGTTTACAACCTACGCACAATAAACCACAGAAGCACTGTTAGCCGCACTACTAACTGTTGAAACAGCGTGTTTAAAATTAGCAGTAAGGCTTATAGTAAGAAATAAATGAAAAAAGACGCAGTGAGAAGGAGTAGAATCAGAGTAGCATTGGCATTGTAGAAGTAGAAGAAGCAGTAAGTGTTCTAACATTAGAAGAAGCTGATCTAAATTGATATAAGTCCATGCCGCCTTCCTCTATCATTCTTAACATTTGACAGAACACATGTAAGCTCCTCAACTGGGCACCTTATGAATTTTGATGTTTCATTTTGATACACACTACATATCAATGGGTGGGCTGCATGTCATCCTGAGTAATCAAACTTCTTTCTGTCTGATTTCTGTTTGAATGCCACAAGAGGTCAGGTTAAATCAGTGAAAGACTAAAACAAGAAGTGTCATTTAATTAGTGCAAACTTGAGGAGTGACATGTAGCAGGGTGGAAAAAAAGCATTTCAGGTTTTAAGTGAGGTGTCTCTACATCTAACCACTATCACACCACATTCACATGAATGTAAAGTTTACATTCTGGCTTTCACAGCATGCTTTTCATGTCATGTCCTGCCTCCTGAGACTCATCTCCTGCACTCTAGAGGGTGATTAGGAACCAAGAAGGCCACCCAGGACAGACAGCTCGTGTCACACTTCATGATACTTACTGCCATGGGGAGCGAGTGCGCGGAGAACAGAATGACCACGTCATCTCTCTTGTCTTCTGGAAACTTCAGCAGCTCATTACTGACATGTTCTGCAAAACACTGAAGACACACAATTATGGTTTATCATAAACAGTTCCATTTTTATCTTTAAAAGTTGCAATGTGGCTTGAATTTTCAAATGCTAATCTGTGCTGTCTGCCATGGAGATAACATGCTGAGATCTAAAAATACAGTCCCGCTTCTTGGTTGCTATGATAACTAACCATGGCAACTTTGAGCTCATTAGTTGCTATGACAACTTCTTGCCCCCTTCAATTTATTTGACAAATTTTGCGTTTTCGCTCCCTGTCTGGTGAATAAAAAAAGACAAGTAAATGATGGGTACTTTGGATTTACTCTGTCGACTGTGTGTGTGTGTGTGTGTCTGGATCTGCTTCATGTTGAGTGAAAGTGTGTGTGTGTGTGTGTGTTTGTGTGTATCTTACCTCCACCAGCAGAGGGTGTGTGGGCCAGCGGTCGATGACACTCCAGTTCATTTTTGGCCTCTCCCCTTTGCTGCTGTAGTAGCGGTAGATGGCGTTCAGACTGCTCCCTGAGTGGACACAACAATGAAACATGCTCATGTTATGTGACAAATAGATTTGATTTACAAATGACCTTAGTGCTCTGCTGGGATGCTGGAACAAACTTTTTCTTGTGACCAGTTGTTATGAATTGCTAGTATAGCGTTTAAGCAGCCTGTTGTATACTGATGCCAACCCGGTTCTAACCCGGCCAATATTCCCCCAAAGCTGAGAAGGGGGGGAGGATGAACTGCTGGTACTATGGTGTGAGCAAGAAGAGTTGACATGGACCTGTCCCAACATCCATCGTTACAGGGAATGTAGAGCTATCTCCAATAAGATGGATGAGCATGTGGTGCTTACCCGGCACCAGAGAGAATATCAGAAGGCTTAGCAGCATCATACTATTCACAGAAATGGTTATACAGGACACAAACACCATATTGGGAGGATTTCACCAGCTGTGAGTGGATAGGTACACAAGAGAGTGAGACTGAACAAACTGGTCAGTCCTGAACCCTATAAACGTGGCGGCTCCATGTCAATTCATCAATCTTATAGATGTGGTTTTTAAATTTTTAATCAATCAGTTTTCAATGCACTGCAAAAAATGAAACCTAAGCAAGTGCTTATGTCTTGGTTTTAGTCAGAATTGTCTTTTTAGTCTTAATATGAGCCACATACAACTGGCAAGTCTAGAAAAATGTCTTTTTTCAAGACATTTAAAGACAAAAAATGATGTGTGAATTGCCTGTAATGTCTAAAAAATAAATCTGTCAATGGGGTAAAACATATTTGCTTGTCAGGTCTCTTGAAATAAGGATAATGTCTTGATACAAGAAACTTTTTTCTTACCCCACTGGCGGACAGAACATTTTCTGGACTGGTCTGGCACATATGGGTCATATCAAAACTAAAAAGACATTTGTTTACCAAAATTTGAGACATAAACACTTGCTTAGATTTCAGTTTTTTTGCAGTGTGCTCATGAAAGACCTGTTGACCTGTTGACTTCAGCTGTTTCAATAATGTTCATCAGACTCTCTAATGGTAAAATCACTTTGTTGTTATTTTTACTGTTGCACAGATTTCCTCGGTTTTCACAGCTAGAAGCAAAGTTGTTGCTCTGTTTGTTTATCTTCATCTCTCTCCCTTTTCATTTCTTTGTCTTGGCCAAACACAGTCAAACCAGGAAAAAGTTCAACAATAGTCTACTTCTTCTTGAGGTTTCCGCCTCTTAAAGGGAACGTTTTCCTCAATCCTTGTTAAACGCTTCTTTGTTTTATTGACTGATAACAGACTTTTTTAATCTACCAACAGGCATCTGGAAATAAAAGCTTGTATTAGGTTTTGTTTGGAGTAAGAGGGTGTCTGCTTGTATGTGACGAGCATTTATCTGAACAACACAGGCGCAAACACATTCTGGGTGTGGTGACATTAACGACTTCTAAAGAATGTTTCCAACTTAAGTTTTTTACTCAAGTTTCAACCCTCTTTTATCTTTGCAAAATGTTTATTACCTCTTCAGCCTCAGGGGAATAATTAGAACTGCTGCAAAGGAGCAACACTTTGGATATGTGTGTCTGTGATTATTACCTGTGGTGGAGCAGCTGTACTGAGGATACTGTGTGAAGGCCACAGCTCTCTCCACGCCATCTTTCTCCATCTCCTCAATGGCTTCCTCCGTCAGCGGGTGAACATATCGGAAACCGATGTAGAACTTGTGAGGGGCTAAGAGACACACAAATGACAGTCAACAACTGAGAAATGAAGCCACGAGAAATGCACATCAGTACTGCAGTGCAATGAAAACAGATGTTCCTATAACTATTTGAGTCAGATTAACAAGTATAGATGTGATCAGTTTTCAAACAGCAACACACTGTGGGCTGTTATCAGTGAGGCATGTGCAGAGACACTCCTTAACTGCAGCTCTATCTCAACTTCACACACACATCCTCTGCTGTGCAGCAGGACGCTCGGCAGGTTTGTGAAGTAGCACTGAGTGCTCAGCACGGCACAGTGACCTGGGCAGTCTCACCTGTGTCAGGACACATTTCATCCAGCAGCTTCACCATGCCTTCCCCCTGCATGGACGTCCAGTGTTTAATGGGCGAACCTCCTCCAATCTTACTGTACTGCTCCTGGATCTTTGGTGTGCGTCGTTTGGCGATGAAAGGGCCGAGCTTGCTGCAAACAAATGAAGGGTTTATTAAGTATTCAGTTTATATTAGAACAGTGAAATAAAGTGAAGAAAATTAATTTCAAAGTCAAATATGTCCCTTAATGAAATGTGCTGGAGATGCTGTCCATCACATGGATAATTAAATAAAATACAGATCGGCCTCCTTCGAGGCTCACCACTTCACAGTCCTGCAGCTGTGTGTGTACACCAAGGTGAAATATAAGTTCACAAAAACAAAAAAATTGCAGTGCCTCATAAGTGTGGTGAGCCATAAAGATTCCTCCCTGGGGAATCATGTCTGTTTAAATCTTCGTGTACTCAATCTAACAGTCGGTGAAACATTTAACCTTTCAGCTATAACCACTCTTCAACCTTTTGGCTGTAAAGCCTGAAACTTTTGCAGTCTTGTGGCCCATTATCAACACTTACCCAAGCATTTTACAGCCCAGAGGCTGAACACTGTTTCAGTTTGAAAACACCGATATTTGACTCTGTTTTAGTACTATGAACAAAGACTAACAAAAAATCTATCACACCAATAAAACTGCTTCTTACAGGAACTGCTAGATCCACATCAACATGAACAATCTGGTCAAATCCAAAGATCTCCTTGCTTGCCTTCAATTCTCTGTTTCCCTTTCTGGGACAATAACATAATCTAATAGCAATTATTGATGGGCTTTTGTTTTCAAACCACTCTCAAGTTCAACCTCTCTGTATTTTCAGCTAAACTGAAGCCTTTGATGTCTGACCTTGATGAAAAGAAAATGTTTCTTCCATTTATGGATTCAAAAGCTCACCCTGGCAACAGCTGCTTCACGAGGATCATGTACATGTGATGAGGAACTAAAGAGGTCTTTTCTTTTCAGCCACAGCTAGAGACTCTTCAGCAATCACTGATGGTTATTGGGAAACTAATGACAAATGAAGCAGTGAGTTGTGACAACAACCTCTTCCCTTAGTTTCTTCGCTTTATGTCTCTGTAACTTATTGAAAAAAACCTCAGCCAGATCATCCTTCTTTTCCCTTGTTTTTTTTTTTTTTTTTACTTTTTATGCTTTAAATCAGAGAGAAAAGTATAGTGGATGGAGCAGGAAACGGAAGAAGAGTGAGGAACGACATGGAGAAGAGAAACCAGGCTAGAATCAAACCTGGGTCACCCACTCGAGGCTGAACCCCGTGTGGCATGACCTAAAACGCTAGGCCACATCTGGACCTCAATTTTGCATCGGTCTCGGTCTCATATTCTTAAATTTTAAAGTCAAGTAACTCGATCATAGTTAATTTCAAATCAATTCTTCTCCTGATGTATGTGTTTAAAATGTTTAGTGAATTATTGGTTTAGCAATGGGTTCCTGCACAATAAAATCAAATTTCTGGTAGTTAAAATAACATAGCAGACCAGACAAATGGCATCACTTTCTCCCTTATTAGGTTGTTATCCTTCATAACAAGAAAACAATAGCATTTTATTAGGTAAACAAACCTTTTGGGGTGCCAATTTGTTTAAAAAATACTTCTCAACTCATGACAAGTGCCCAGCTGATAAGACCCAGGCAGAGAGTCTTGGTCACTGGCAGGGTAGTGATGACAGGTGGTACCACAAAGGGTAACACATTTAAAAACATGCATGTTGCTGAATGCTATGGCAGTCCCAGCAGGAACACAGTGTTAACCTTTTTTCCTCTCATAGCCCTCTGAAAATAAACCATGTCGTATGTGCTGATACTACGGTAAATCTTTGACCTGTGTGATTAACAGATACTTGTGTCATAAAAACAATTAAGGAAATACTGATGTCAGTTTTTCTGTTTTCTAGCTCAGGAGAGGCTTTTGCTTATTATTGACAAAACAACAGCAAATGTGTGTTTATGTGTGCGTGTTGCATACTTCTGTACAGGAAGTTTCATCAGGTCTGTGTCCATAAAGAGCCGAAGCAGAAAGTCGTGAACATCTTCTAGTTTCTCTGGTCCTCCCATGTTCAGCATCAAAATGCCAGTTTTTGGCTTCCTGTGCACACAAGGAAAATGGTTATTCAAAACAAACATCAACTTAACTTTTCAAACTTACAATAATCCAGATTCCATTTCATTCATCTTCTCTAAATGTCTTATAGAAGCAGTTACTTTTAGACTGAGTAACCAGTATTTGCTTGCTGAATCAGGCTGTGCCAATCCTAACTTCAGCACACGTTAGCTCGCTAAAATAGCATTTCAGATAAGCTCCCAAAAGCAAAGATTGGCTTTTTTAAAGAAATAAGAAGATAGTTTAGTAAAATTTTTAAAGCTGCAGCCTCATTAAAGTACAATGTCAAAAAAATAATAATAGCAGGAGCAGGTTTTCAGTTGAGAAACAGTGAAGGGAAAAGAAAGCAACAAAAATGTATCAAGACAAAAAGTAGGCCTGCACCATAAACTTATTTTTTTTATCAAACATATAATGAATTTTATGTTAGTTGTTTCTATTCTTGATGTCATCCTCTTTTAGTGCAAGCTTGTGGACGTTTCACAAAGCTCAGTGGCATGCTAGCTTGTGTTCTCAGTCTGTTTAGCCTTGATTTAGCTACAAAAATCTTAGCTTGTCTGGCCTGCTAGCCCACTTCCCCAACACTCGCTGATATAAGCCTTTTAAAGAGTTTTGAAGGAATTTGCAGTGTTTTTAGATTTATACCACCAACTTGACTTTACTCGTAATTACTTTATGATGACAGCTCTTGTTTCTGCTTCTTTATTTTCATTATGAGGCTTTGGTGAACCTGAGGAATCTGCAGTCTCATTCCTAATGACTGTTTGGCAGCCACCTTTGAGGGACTGATAAGAGCGAGAAAGATGAGAGAACAGGGTAGAGAGGGATTGTTTATGTAAAGAGATCAACAGAAAACTATGGTCTCCAACAGACCGCTGGCAAAGACGGACTGCTGGCAGAGGTCCAGGAACATTTCTATTGAAAAGCAAAAGAGGAGGTGAACTAAGGACAAGCCAGCCGCTACACTCACTGTTACTTTAACCAATTTAATAACAAATTCCACCAAAAAAAAAAAAAAGAATAAATAAAAAATAAGCCATCAACTGAAAGTTTAGGCAGGTCATTAATAGAGAAGATATTGTTCATTTTGAAGTCTACGGCTTTGGGTATTTAAAATGGAAACTATCATCATTTATACACAGCCCAGCAGTAACCTAGTAACTTGACACTTCTGTTTGTGATCAGAAAACAGTGGTTCAGTCGCGAAGCGTAACTTTTAAAGCTGCCCCTTTGCAAACTAATAAACTGAAATGCCTAGTTCTTTTGAATTGACTTTAACTGTACCAACAATGCCCCCTTTAAGTTAATCAGACTTTTTGTAAAAAGACAAATTCATTCATGCCTGGTAAAGACCACAGGTTGTTGTTAAACAAGGTGATTAACAGAACACTGCATAAACAACCTTCTCTGAAAGTTTTCCATGTCAAAGACTTCAACATTGAAGAAAATTCAATGAGATGTCAGGGACAGGGAAACCACTGACTGTGTTTAAGTGCGTAACATATGAAGTTAACACATCTTAACAGACTCTGCAGTGCCTTTTTAAGTTGCTCCTTAGTCACGATCTGAGGTCAACAACAGCAGACAGACCATCACTAACAGCTGCTGGACACTGCCAGTCAGTCCCTGCTGTAACATGAGTTATACTTTATGTTGATCTACATCCACTTAAAGTAAAAAATAAATCTAAAAGTAAAAAAGATTAAAAATAAATAAATGAGGTGTTGTGATATGTGTGTATCACCTGTTTTCCTGTGTGTCTGGAGTCTGGGCTAAAGCAGCTGCAGTTGAGTGTCTCCTCAAACTTAGACTGATGCTGCTCCTGGCAACTGAATGAGGAGAGAAAGGGAAAAGTTATCAAAAAAAAAAATCTGTTATTCTTACACAATTTTTTTTTCAAAATAATGTTTATCTTTCTTTTTATGAGTTTGAAGAGAAATTAAAACATCCATGCACCACCTCATACTATTGATTTTGAATTTATTTTCACTAATATAATTACCCATGACGCAACTTGGTATCATTCATGATAAAAATGAGGCAGCACTCTTTGTCACCACTCTTTATTTTCCAGTTTTGTTTAGTGGGCTGTCTTGGGAATACAACACACAACTTCTGTTGTTTTTTCCTTATTCAGATTTTTTTCTGGTAAGTGCGGTTGACATGCTTAACCTGCAACACTGCAACATAAAACTGAGTTTCAGTACTTTTTTTTTTTTTTTTTTTTAAATAAGCCGGACAATAGATTTGGGCTTCATAAGGGATATGCGTCGAAACTACCTGCACCTTGCTCTGCAGTAACCCCTGGTTTAAGGTCTTGCAGTTGCCTTAAATACACGGATATTATCAATACCCGGAGAACAAACACGAGGTTAGGAATTACTGAAGTATATTTACACTTTTGAGGACGAGTGATAATGTTTTCTTCTTTGACTTATGTAAACGCAGTCACATTTAACGAAGCTTTATATAGTTTGTAGGGCTCATAGACTGTATATGTTATACAGTCTGTATAGTCTATGCTACAGATACTCATTTTTAATAACCTGGGCTGCAGTACCCCGGTGCGCCGCTAGGGGTCTTATGCTATTACACAAGTTGACAACATTGGAATTGTGTAACTCAATGACAATGCCAAGTTCCGTCTAACTCGCAGTGGAAACATGGGCCACGGACAACAAACGATACGTGTACATTCATTTGATCCTCTGTCTTTAACTAAAAGAAGCGCCAGTCCGATATAAGCCCATTATATAACATTAACATCTATCTATTCCAAAGTGTAGTGTTGTGCCGTGTCACTTCACCGGCATTCAATCGTTGGCTTCTTCTACAACTTCCGTTACTTTTTACAAAATAAATCGCATCCCAAAGTTTCTTCTTAACAAGTTTAATGTTTCAAGGTTATCTGCATCGAAAATGACTTCAACGGGTCAACTCAATGATGTCTTTCAAAGAAGGCGTGAAATAATGTGATATTCGCGGAAAAATAAATGACGGCTTGAGTAAAACATATGACCGTTGATTTTATTTTGAAAGTCTTGAGTGAGCAGTGTCGTGCTCTCATTCTTTTGGCTTAACGGCTATTTCGAGATGCAGCCAATGTCAGCACGTTGTCGAGTTCTAATTAACGTAACCACATTCAAACAACCAACCAAACAAAAGTCAAATCGTCAGTCACAAGCCAAACACTGCAGTCAACTCTTAAAAGTAAAAACTGAAGTAAAATCATAAATGCACAGCTCTGAAAACAGGCTTGCTTTAGCTGCACATTCACACTTACATTGAATCAAGCGACCGGCGCTACCAAGGACAGCCATCATAGTATTTTCCTCTTCTCACTGCCAACACAGAGTCTATCTATCCACTGAAACTAAAGCTGGACGCTTCAGCTTACAACAGCTGAATCCGCGAGTATTTACCCCCTGCGAATGACTCTGGCCAATGTGACTGCCAGATTCCTTCAGCTACCACCCGGCTGTCTGGACAGAGAAGCTACTGTCAAGTACAGCAGCGACCACATCAATACTTCCGGTCTGAAATTTCAAAATAATGCGTAAGTGCTATGAAGTGTTTTTTTTTTCCTGATGGATGTAAAGTGGTCTCTTTGTGCCTTTGTCCCCCGACATCTGTCATTCTGTGCCCGTATCCATATGTGTCCCAATGTGTCTCTCTCTAACCCGATGTCTGTCGAACACGAATCTGGTTCTTTCCAAGGTTTCTGCCTGTTAAAGGGACGCTCTGGGTTATGAGAAGTAGACCTCTTATCTTGTTTTTGATGTTGGGTCTCTAGATAGAATACTATTTTATTAACCTTAACAGGTTTAGGCATGATATCTTTGTAAAGCCTTGAGTTTGAAATGACATGTATTATTTGCTGCTTTATAAGTAAAGATTGATTGATTAATTGAAAGATAGTCCTGGCAAGCAACATGTAGTATTGACTGCTAACATGTTGCAAGAAAAGCCTGTGAAATACTAAGATTTTTGCCATCCGCTCTAAAGCAGTGTTTGAGTTCAATTGGGAAAGCTGTTATGACTATTTTATGTATTTCTTTATTTTCCTATTCAATTTTATCATTGTTCTTTTTTAGATAAGGGCAAATTAGATTTGAGAATCGATTTTCAGCTCCCAAGAAAGTAGGATTGAATCACTCATTGTAGAGATCAACATTATAGCTTTATATCATTATGCTCTTATTTGATGGCCTATTTTAACTTTTTCCGGTCTTTCTTTTTGGCTCTTGACGCAAAGTAGTTCTTTTGGTATGACGTCAGACTTACGTTCTCGTGAATCTCTAGAAATCTCCGCCCCATAATGTTCACACCCACCTCAAGGACCCTCCTACTTTATGTGAGAGTGTTTTTTTTTTTTGAGTGGTTTTTGTAACGGCGTATAAATTGAGGAAAGGAACATTAATTGAAAAGGTATAACAACCAGTTAGCTGGGGAACGAATAAAGCAGAGAATTAACCAGTAAGCATGTACTGCTCTAAATATTACATGCATTACAATATGCGTCGTGCTGTGAATTATAATTCCAGTTACAGCTGAAGCAATGAACAATACGCTGTATATCAAATAAATTCTTAAATCATCGAGAATTATGGTCCATTGAACATTTTAGAGCTGCAAAAGACTCAATATTATGTGAATTAAATTGTGAAGCAGGTGGAGCTGACAAAGTGTCCAATATGGTTTAGCGGACCAACATTGACAATATGGTGCAAAATATAATTAGCTATTTTCGTCATTTAAAAAAAAATAAAAAAAAAAAAAATCTTTTTAACATCCACCTAAAGAGTTTCTGAAAACGAATTATACATCCTCCAAGTTTTTATTTTTACTGCTTATTCTTTTCCTTGTAACAAGTTTTTCCAGTCCTGGCTTAAAAGCAACGTTTCCTTGTTCCGTTTAACACTTGGTGAGCGTGAGGCAAAGAGTCGAAGAACCAGGAACTCTTTCTTTTAATGTACATACAAACAGTAAGAAATGTATCACCTTTTTTCTGAGTCCTGTGACAGGTCACCAACCTATTACAGGGCTTTCTTGTACATGGATCTTTTTTTTTTTTTTTTAAATCTCTTTATCTCTGTCCTTAACTCTCTCTCTTTTTTTAGAAACATCGTTTTAATTCATTCTTAAATAAATTCATTTAAAGAAATAAAAAATGTAGGACACCTTCTCAGGCTGATGAATGGTAACTAAATCAAACTGATTCCTCCATATGTTAGCTATATGGTTTCAAATTCAATTGCTATTGACACTGGTGTCTAATTTTTTTTTTAAATGCCAAGCATGGGTTGGAAAATAATCTGTATTTATATTTATGTATACATTTATGCAAAATATTGTACAGTACAGTTGTATTTGAGTAGCATCTAGTGGCCATTTAAGACACTGCAGTTGAACTCATTTTAACTCCTCAGCAGCTTTTTACTAAGTTACACTGGTGTAAAATATGGCAAAAAACCCTTCAATTTAGCTTCTCTTTACAAAAACTTAGGTTTTTTGTACATTGTAATACCTAAACAGCCATTAAATAAAACTTGTATCTCTACAAACATCGTGTTTCATTATGTAGTCCAGGATTTTTTTTTGCAGGGCTGTCTATGTCTTTTACACAGAAATATGAGCAGCATTATTTTAAGAGGTAACAATAGTTGTGTCTTTTCCAGATAACATGAAACAAGTTAATGAAGTAAACCCTTATACAAGTGTGTGTTTGATTCAGGTTTTATTTAAGTGCAGTTTATTGAGGAGATGAACATTTTTTACATGAAGAGGCAGAGCATAAACATGATGATTTTCAAACCACCACAGACTGAACAAGTTTTTTTGTTGATGGACAGGCGGCTCTCAGTGTTTCTTACCTCAGGTGACACCTCTGCATGCTTACAGTTAGACGTCAAATTGCTGCAGAGGTTTGAAAACAGTGGCTGTATTCAACTTCCCCAAACCGGGTGTGTTTGTGGAATTGTGTGGCAGCACTTCAGTTGTCATGATTCAGATGTTCAGGTCCTTTACAGTTTCTGTTTGATGTTTGTTCACTTTTTCTGGACATCACAGGAATGAAAAATGCTGAAACCAACACAGAACTTTGAAACATGTTCACTCACCAAAGAAACAAATTGTAAACCTCATCTGGTAATAACTGTTGCATCTTGTGGGTCAAGGACAATTTACTTCTCAGTGGAAGGTACTGCATACATCTGGGATAGATGACATGCTTCAGGTGATCTAATTTAACCTTGCATTTTCAATGCAACTTTATTTTTTGTCTTTAACCCAATGACATTTTCTACACAATTTGAAATGACATTTCTTCTTTATTGTCTGCAGCGTTCAATATTTTCTTAACCTCTTAAGCTATTTTTTATGAACAGACAGTACTTTGTAAAAAATGGATTTAAAAGCCATTACTGAGAAGCAATCAAGACCATATTTGCAACATTTTGGCTTTTTTTTTTTTTATCTGGATGTGCAGACAGAGTACAATCACTGGAAACAACTACTTACTGCTGTCTATTTCTTATTAAATGATAAGCCAAGAGTGTGAGTGGAGGCATATTGTGATCCATGTTTAGGTTTCAGTACAAAAAAAAATGGCGACTCATATTTGCAGGTGAGATCTGAAGCTCTCTATGAGATACTTGAAGCTCAGCTGAGGATCTGAACTCTTAAGAACATTGAACAGCTAAAGGCAAAACACTGATTCTTTGACTTGAAAATGCTGAGACAGAGTGCTGCCACATGCCAGGTCCAGATGTACTACCAGAATGTGAATAATAAAGTTGCGTATGTTTGTTATTTTGTGTGTACAGTTGTGTGTATGTGTGTGTTCATGGTCGGCAGCGCTGGATGAATCGAGGGTACAGGCAAACGTCTCGGATGTGATGTCTGTTCAGTAGCCAGGTGAGGAAACGCTCCAGACCCAGACCGTAACCGCCGTGAGGACATGTGCCATATTTCCTCTGAAACACAAACACATGACCCCATGTTAATTCACACGTGTCAAAGATCAGAGCCACATCAGAAATGGACATGACGTTACAGGTCAGTCAGCCTCTGTCTGTGTGATATTTGATAACAGCTCGCATCCTTTGCAAAACTCCTTTTTTTTAAAGTTTCCCTTCAGTATTTTGCCCATAGGATGCATATGAGAAATGGGAGGAGCCATACACACTCAAACTATGCGTTACAACTATTGCAAAACTGTCAACAATCAAGATACAGGATGAATCTATGCAGTAAATTTGTCAAAACAAAAGTCCAAAAAACACATAAACGCTTCCTGTTACCTGGTCAGTGTACCAGTAGTAAGGGGTTGGGTCGATTCCCTCTCTCTTGTATCCTTCCAGCAGCTCTTCAGCATCCCAGATACGCATTGAGCCTCCAACAATTTCTCCAACATTTGGCATCAACACATCGACCTGATGCACACATAGGAGAAGAGGAAAAGAAGTGTGATGATGGAACAGTTGGGGTATAAATAAACTATATCAATGAATGGAAAAAAGTACCATTTTAGAAAAAAGAAGAGAGAAAGTACTATTACTTGGCCATTATTGAACTTTCTGCAACAGTAACAACTATGGTTAGCTGCAAATTAATATTGCAATTTAAAATTCAACATGCTGCTGTTGCAGTATTTTCCCACAGCTTTTCCACAGTGTGAATGTTTTACTTTGCACAGGAGAGGGTTGCCAAGACACTTGATCAGTAATCTGTTCCTTGACTTTCGGGATGTAATGCCAGGTTTTGTGGCCAAAGTTCAGCTTGGATAAGTCTAATCTCTGAAGTTCCTACCGACTCAGTGAGGCGTCTGTCGTCAGCGCAGCGCTGCATGTAGAAGGATTTGATCTCAGCTGGGAAGCGGCAGAGCAAGATGGTCTCGTTGATGGTGTCGGTCATCAACCTCTCAGGGGCCTCAGGGATATCCTGAGATAAAGACGAAACAGAAAAGTTAATACACAGCTGGCTTTTTTGAAGTTCTGGGAGGAAAAATGATGATATAAATAAAATGATGTAATCAGGGTAAGACTTGGAGGTAATGGAGTTCATGTAAAAAAAGAAAAAAAGACCAGGTAAAAACTGGGGGAAGTGGAGGAAAAAAGTTGCAAAGTGGGAAATACAGGATCACCGTGAAGATCTGAAAATCAATATATCTCAGACTCTTTGATTTTACCTTCTCTGAAAGAGGACTTGGAACATTTTAAACCACGTAATACAAAACCCCCTGAGACAATTGAAATCTGCACAGTATATAAAAGACTTATTTCTAGTGCTTCAAGGGGGATTACTTACATCTGAATCAAACTCCAAATTGAAGCTCATCCACTCAAACCTCTTGCTTTACCATTGACTTACTCACATTGTTATTTTTAGGGTAACTAAGTACAAAGCATCCTAACTAGAACAGACCTTTTGGAGAAGAACAAAAGGTCACTGTAGTATCCCCACTGTGGTTATTTACTTCACAAATATAAGGGAAAGGTTTAACCACTGTTCCCTCTGAACATCCAGCAAAATGATTACTCATGAAAAAGAGTTCATGAGGTGAGTTCTGCTGACAGTGACTGATTTGGAAAAAGAAGAGCGTCAGATATTCAGTTGTGTTCAGTGGTCACCTCTCCAAACTCATAGTAGGTGCCATCGTCCTTCTTGACATCGTGCTCTTTGAGCCATTCAATAGCTTCAGTGTAGTTCATCCTCCTGAAGGGCCTCTTGGGGGGCTTGAAGTTCTGGAGAAAAAATTAAACATCAGAAAAGTTATCACAACTTAATCTTGCAATAAAATGAATATTTATGTTTGTGGATCATGGGATTAAAAATGTCTAAAGATGATAAAATGTACTAAAAGCCACATAGCTACAAAAACGCAAATCCAAAAGGTGACGTCATCAACAAACATTTAATAGAGGATAGAATGATGAAATGTGTGACATTTTATGACTTCTGTATAACATACAGGGTTGATGTCATAGAGCAGCTGAGCAGCGGGGGATTTGAGCACTCGATCCACCACATCACACATCAGATCCTCCAGTCTGTTCAGCAGGTCCTCGAAAGACATGAAAGGACACTCTGCCTCGATGTGAGTGTACCTGAACAGGGAAACGTGTTTATAATATTTTAATACATTAACCTGATTATTTTTGCTGTGACTTTATTACTGACACCTGGATAAAAATTTCTTTACTCTTTTTTTTAAAGTAAAGATTCAAAATGATCACTGATTTGCTGTATGAACATGTATGACATTTTTAACCATCTCAAGCTGAAGCTGTGTGATAAACACTGAGGTTAGCTTTTAATTCTAAACAGAAGATGAAGCAAGAAGGCTTTCTCACTCAGAGAGATGTCTTCGGGTGCGAGACTGCTCAGCTCTGTATGACTGGGCAATACAGAAAGTGTCCCCCAGAGCAGGTATACAGGTCTCCAGGTAGAGCTGAGAGGACTGTGTCAGGTACGCCTGCTCACCGAAGTAGTTCAGGTTAAAGAGCGTGGAGCCACCCTCCACCTGAGTCTGCACCAGGGTCGGAGGAGTGATCTTATTCAAAAAAAGAGCAAAATGGATTAAAGATTTCATAATGTGGCTGTTTCTTTCTCATTTCAAGTCACGTAATGTGGCCTCCGCTGACAGAAAAACTGCAATTGTAGGGTTGTCAGGCAAGATCAGAGGAACTTAGAACCATACAGGTTTTACATTCTTTTGGCTGTACTTCCTTCGTTTTTGAACATATTAATCAGAGACTAAAAGTTCAATCCTTTTATTCTTCACCTCGTAGTATCCACGGCTGAAGAAGTGGTCCCTGAAGCACTGTGTGACAGTGGATCTCACTCGGAGGATCTTAGAGACGTTTTCTCCTCTGATCAGCATGTGTCTGTTGTTCAGCTGGATGTCCACATCGGACTCTTCATTCAGCAAGTTGTCTGCGCCACCTGCTGGAGCTAAGCCAATCAGCTCCCAGAAGTCACAGTGCAGCTCGTGGCCCCCGGGTGCCTTTGAGACAAAGACAATAACTCAATGAGGGCCTTCTGCAAGTTTTAGCACTCTGATCGTCTTGCAATGTTACAATGTGCCTCCTTCAGAATATTTTTCTCACCCCATGACTTTTAGAATACAAAGATTTTAAAGCACTGTAAGCACTGTGGTACAAAAAAGGAAGTATCAGATCTCCGCCACCAAGGCCCTGTAATGACCTGTGCTGTCTGCAACTATGTTAAGGGCAGCCAAGGGGAACCCCATGTAAGGAAATTCATCACATGACCAAACCAAACAACAGAGAATTAGGGAAGAGTGAAAGGTTCACAGAGATTCACCAAATACAGCAGTTCTTTGTGGAATCTGCTGCCTCCAACAAGCAAGGTTTACAGGAAAATTTGTGGTCGTTTCAAGATTAAATCTAACAGGCTTCCTACTCTTAAGGTTAACATTTATTGAATGTCTCAAATGGTTTCTACAGAGGGAAAATTTTTCCACAAGTCTCAGGAGAAGAAAAATTTACAAATGTAGATATAAAAATGTAGACCAGAGTGGAATGAATCAGTACACACAAAAAAAAATCACATTCCATAATGGTAATCTGAAAGAACCTGTTGGATTAAGTGATTTATGTGAGAAGCAATCTGTAGACAGACTGTAAAATCAGTAAGCACATTATCACTTTACATGTAAAAGTGCTGTCTGATTTCCTGTGTAACCTGATTTCTCCCTGTCACCTCTTTTTGTTTGAGCATGTTGACCTACTGCAGGATTAAAATGTTGTGTAGCAGGTGTGTTTACCTGTTTCCCCTCAGGGACCGGAGTGACAGTGCCATAAAGAGCAACAGTACTCTCTGTGGACAACACCAAGCCATTGTAGCACTGGCACTAAAGATGGGGACAAGAAAACAAGTCAGAATCAGGTAGCATTGGAGGGAATAACACACAAACTTTCAACTTACTTTGCATTGATTCACTAAAGAGTCTTATTTCTGACTTGTTAGAAACTGATATTTTGTGATGTGTACCAACTAAAAACAGTACCACCATGCAGCCTAGCTTTACATATCTAACTATTCTTTTTTTTTTTCTTTTTGTAAAAGAAGACAAGGTTTGACTTAATATCACTTATGATAAAACAAATAATGGTCAAGAAAGGAAATATTATATATAAGACACATTATAAGTTCTTCAGTTGTACCAGTTTATCAGAGAGGACACACTGTAGGAAACCAGTCCCATCTCGCAGCACGATAAACATCAAGTTCTTCCCTGTAGGAGACAAAAAAACACAAACTTCAAAAACCGTTCACATTTTAATTTCAAACATTGAGTACATATAGTTGATATATAAATATGTACTTACACTTACAGATATGTGAACACGCACACAGACTAGTAGAACTTGGCTTCATAACCCTGCTTCATGCTACTCACCCTGCCTTCTGAGGCGATGCACCCACCCAAACACTTTGACTCTCTGACCTCGTTTGGCCTCCAGATGATGAATTTTTACCTGAGAAAATTCCAAAATAAGATGTGATTGTGTTCAGGGTTTGAAACACGTTTGGTAAAGGCAAAACCCCTGATTCTACATTATGTGTTGGGGTGAAAAATAAACTAAAATGAATTTCAGTCTGCTTATGTACTGGCTAAATGTCTGCTTACTACTGCACTGTGCTTGTGTGAATTGAAATTAATTGAATTAAAGCTTGAGTTGCTCAGTGGCTTCCCACAGTTTTTTTTTAATGAATACAGTGCTTCTTAAGGAAAGCTGCAGGTAACCATAACAAACACCCACTATTTCCTGGCCTCTAGTGGTGGAAGAATGATTATTCCAATAAATTATACTGCACGGCACTGTGGTCACAATATAAATTTTGTCAAACTTACAGCATCAGGCTCAGGGAGACTGGCATCCTTCTCAATGACGATCTTCTTGGCTTCCTCCAGGTTCTTCTCTCTCCTCTCACTGTCCTCTGCCTGCACAGAAAAACATGCAGACAAGACATTTACACCTGGTTCTTTAAATTCACTAAATTCTAACTCAAACTGCAAGTAAAGCACAATATTTGAATTACTGATGAAACAAAAAGAACCATATTTTAACTTTCTGTTTTGCACTGCTCAAGAAATAGCTTGAGCAGTAAGTAGAACGCACCTCTTTCTTATCTTTGGCATCACTCTTTGATTGTTCCCTGTTAAAGGCTTTCTTTGCATTCTTCATCTGTGTCTTGGAGATCACAGCCCAACGCTGAGGGGGACAAAGAACAGAAACACCAAGTATGTGAGAAAAGTTAGGCTGTGAGGCATTTATGTTGAACCTTGTATCTTCAGTATTACAACATATCATCACTGATTCACAGGTTTTTTCCCACAGTCAAACAAAACACGGAAAAAGAGCCTCTTAATTTTCAAATTTATGAAAACTGACTTTAGCTGTAGTTGAAATGGTAGCTTCCTAGTGGAAAAATCTGCAAGAAAAATTGCTAACAGAGGATATTTTCTTATCTTCAACAAGGAAAGTTTTTTGTTTATGTTGTGGGTAGAAAGAGAAACCGACCTCTCCTTCCTTCTGTGATTCTACATACAGGGTGGGGAATGGCTCCTTCCCAACAGACAGCAGAGCCTGTGAAGATAATTAAACAAATATATGATATGTTGGCAGATGTTGTGATGAAACTGGATCAACTAGTGAAGATAAATGTCAACAACAGTCACAATCTTGAATCTGATGACAATACACATCTGAGGTAGCTGTATGATCGTTTACCTTGAGGGGGGTTTTGAAAGGCTTTTGCTCTGTCCCATCTCCATCCTGATCGCTGCCACATTTGTCTGACACGTAGAGCTCAGCTGAGGATCAGAGGTAGTGAGAGAAAGCTCAACTTAGCTTCATGTTCATTGGGATTTATATTTGCAGTGGGAATGGTTGAAATAACAAAAAAGCTGGTGGATAACTCAGTGACACTAGTGAAATTTGGCTGAGATGGACGTTTGTCAAGTAAAAAAAAAATATTGGTGATCTGGCCCCTTCTTTAAGTGCTGTGTGAATAAAGAATTTAGGAAATGTTAATATGCCATCCATGCATGGCCTGTTCAAGGCAGGAATGTCGTTTTGGTTTGTCAGTCTGGATTAGAGGTACAGAGGCAGACTAATTTATCAATAAAACAGCAGCAGATGTAAAAACAGAGCTGAGATAACACATATTTAAAAGAGAAACCAGCATGATGGATTGTAATCTCACATATTAGCTGTAGTTTACTCGTATCAGAAGTACCAAAGTAGGTGCTTTTACAGGTACTAACCAAAGTCTGTCAGTAATATCTTATATCATTTCACGTAAAATCAAATGGTGGAATGTTTCGATACCTAAACACCTCCTTGTGACTTTGAGGAAGTAGAGCTAAGTTTAGTTAAGGGATTTAATGTTGAAAAAAATGTGACTGTGATGTTACATTTCAAACAGCTTAATGTTGTTGTGATATATTTGTCTAAGTTTATACATCGAAAAATCAATATGTTAAATTTAGATATTTTGAGATTTTTTACCTAAACAAATTCACATTTAGTGCCACATAAACACATACAAATGTACCAAAGGTTTGGTACTGTTCACTAATGATTACGATACCTAGGTACCGGCCATCGATACTGTATCAGTTCAAATGTGAACAGTACCCATTCCTACTTGTCACACCTCTTATTCTCCTGTGACTGCCTGTGAAATAATGCTGTAAGACAATAAAGCCTGCTTCCTTTATTACACTACTGCTAGTTAAAAAATGACTGGAAGTCTGCCTGTGAGAAATAGACAAACATTTATCACAGCTTTGGCCTGTACCTGCCTTACTTGAATATGTGCTTTACTAAGAATACTGTATCATAACACACTGCACAAGAGAAAACTGATATTAGCATCTCAGGGTGGATTCAGACCCATTTGGCCTCTCCTTCCTCAACAGTCAGGAGTTCAGGAGAGACAGAACCGAAAGCGAAAATAGTTGGTTGATTGGAAAATACCGAAAAATTATTCGGGAGATGGTTGGATAACGATTGAAATAGTCGTTCATCTAATATATGACAAAGCAAGGTCAGCTTTATAGATTGGGTTCACTCACCAACACCGCCTCTTAGCTGCTGTGTAACAAACTGACAGCTGTCATGAATGAATTAATCGTGAGCTTTTCAAATTCCCTCTGCAACACTAGTATGTATCTTTCCTGTGACATTCACTTATCACTTTACTGCATATCTATAAAGTGACTGTTAGGGCACACACCTTCACATTCAGAAATAAGAGTTAGCTGGCATGCTAAGTGCTAACATCACTGATGCAACACTCACACATGTCTACGGCAGCGAGCTGACCTGGCTAAGCTACACGGCTAAGCTCGTTTCTTTCTTACCAACTGAGACCTGATCCACACCTTTCGTTATCTCCGTCGCCATAGTAGACACCAGATGCAACGACAACCTGCTGGGGAAGGGGAAGTTCAATATATTCTATTCAAAAAATAGAAAATTAAACCCCAGGAGCGACCGCCGGTGGTGTCTCTTCAGCTGAGAACATGCAACCTTACGTCAACCAAACAGCGAGCCGCAGTTCAGTCATCGAGACAGGAAGAGGCGAGGGCGCTCATTGGTTAATAATTACACGTCACTACCAAAACAGCGAAGTTCATTCGTCGAGTCCCCTGTCAGTTAAATTCAAGCGTCAGCATCAGATACTGTGTGGTCAAAACCAGATTATTCCCAAGAAGTAGTAAACCAAATAAAAATAGGGCCATTACCACCGATTTCACTATGGATACAATACATTTTACAAAAAAAAGTAGCTTATCAAACTTAATCGAGAATTACCTGAAAACAATGAGATTAAATAACTAATATTTCAGTAAGAAAACATCTGTGCTTTTATTTCTTTCCAGCTTTGTTGTAAAATAGTGAATTTGAATGTTCAGAAATATCAACAGTTATTATATTTTAGCATTTAATGGATCATTTCGATAAAACAGCTTGCACATACTGGTAGATTAATGGCTACATTAAAAAAAATGACACTGGCTGATGCTGTAATTCATTTTTCAAGTAATGTTTATGTAACATTTATACCTTCACATGGTTACATATTTTCTGTCCCAGTACAATGATTTATTTGTTTGTTCAACTGGATGAATATATGTATTATATGGCTATCTTATTGCAGGGTACCTGCAGGTTTCAGCAAGTCAAATTTAAGACTTTTTAAGACCTTTTTAACGCCATGTTGAATGAAATTTAAGACCAAAAACACCTAAATATGGTCGATGGTTTGGGGGTTTCCTGCTGCATTACAATCAAATCATGGCCTGCGTCACTCAATGAGATTCATTCAAATTTATTGGACATTTTGTTGGACATAAAGTAATTCCCAGTGCTCTCTGGTTCAATAAATGTATGTAAAACTGCAACCAGTGACCCAGGATGCCGATAAAAATCTATATCAGCAGCTTGTAAGACAGTATCCACTCTACATCTTCTCCTCGAAAAGTCCAGAGAAAAAAAAAAAAAATCAATAAAACCTTAACAAATCCTGCCTTGACATATTTAAGACCCTTGAGTAATTTATTTAAGACCAGAATATAAAATTTTAATGAATTTAAGACTTTTTAAGGCCTTAGTTTTAAACACATGAATTCAAGACTTTGTAAGACTTTTTAAGGATTTGTAGGAACCCTGTATTAAGTAAGTTTTCTAAAACGACAACATCTACACTTTGAAAAAGGTAAGAATGCGCATAGGCCTCTATTGGATGGATTATGTGGACATTCACACAACATATACTTGCACTACAGTATGTATCTCTGTTCCACCTCTTTCTCCGTAAAATGTTCCCCAAGAAAGAGTCTTCACGCACATGCCTTTGAAAAAGGATCGAGTTTTATTTACAGTGAAGTTCATCAGAATTACAATACAAACAATTTATAGACTGACTCTTCTCCGATGAAGAAGTCAGTCAGATCTAGAGGAGTTAGCAGGAGGCTTTTTGTCTTTCTGTGTGTTTGTTTCAGTGTGTGTGTGTGTAAAAGCAGTATGTGGTGACTTTGGCTGAGGGAAAGTCCTTGGGTGTATCTGCAGCCTCCTCATCCTCTTCTTCTCATTCCTGGAACCAGCCCTTGCTCAGTGACTCTCCCCCTTCTTCCCTGCAATCTGCATGGAAATGTAATGAAGAAAGTTGAACATGACAGCAATGTTCTTAGAAAAAAAGAAATCTGCATCATGAATCTCAATGATGGTCTTTACCCTCTTGAAGTCATTCATATTGGTGGCCTGTACAGGGGTGCCTATGAATGTCAGATAGTTGATTTTTGTTGTCTCCTCATCACCTTGGTTTGACTTGACAAACAACTGAGAACAAAAAGAAGCACCCATTAACCGGTTAGTGACTATTGACTTAACATGTAATGTATTTGCCATATTTTCATCCTTTTATTTACATACAGGTTCACTTAATCTATAGGAAGTGCATGAATAATGTATGAAGCCCAAGCAGTGATGTTGGTTCTTACCGTAACACTTTGTACGTTCTGAAACTTGACATAGCGCAGGGGAATCAAACAGTCTTCTTTGTAATCTTCCTCTGAAAGCTCCAAAACCTGAGTGGCTTCGCTCCGCTCAGCATCATCAAAGCCCATTGACCGGGGGAGATTTATGAACACTTTCATCACCTTAGGGGCTTGAGCTAACGCACAAAAGAGAATAAGGCAGGAAAAGATGGTTGAGATAAGAGGGGAAAAGAAAGATAGGAACAAATCAGAAAAATGATAAGATAATCATTAGGATGAATATTTTCACTGCACAACTAGACTTCGTAAGAATATATCTCAAGCTATTAGATAAACACTCACCAAAGTCTGAGGACAGAAGCTTCATTGAGAAAAGCTTCACAGGCTGGTTGAAAGCCATGGTTATCAGCAGCTACATGAAATTAAAAGAGAAATTTGTGTGAAAGATCTATAAGCATGTAGCCCATAGTATTACAGTCTCAATGGATTGAGCTTGGAAAGACTGTCCTGAAGAGAGGAAGAGTTGATTTAATTTTTAGAAATAAAGCAAAAAAACAAGAAAACAAAAAAAAAAAAACTTTGTTCAGCCTTACCTGTTCATCACAGTCAGACTCCAGGTATGAGGAGTCTTTGGTTAAGCAGTTATCAAACCCGCAGTCATCACTCTCGTTGAGGCACTCACAGCCAGCCTTGTTGACAAAAGGCATGAGGTCCATCTGAAAACAAACAGGCCAAAAAACACTCACAAGTCTATTCAAACATTTACATGTCATCATGTCTTCTAGAATCATCTGCTTGAGAGAAATCATCCTCAATCAACATGATGCTGTGCAAACTTTGAGTCTAATCCACCATCTTGGCATAATGTGCTTAGTTTTACTACTGAAAAGTCTTAGACACTGCAGACTCAGAGAGGATCTTGCAGACCACTATCAAAAATAAAGGAACAAGTTCCCATGAAAAAAAAAATCACTTAGTTCTTTATGATGCTGCTCTTTTGCATTTGTGTCTCTCAAAAGTAAAAAGACTTAGCAGGATGGCAAAATAAAGTCACTTCACCTGTCATTTCAGACAGATATTAAAGTAAAGTAAAATAAAGTGTTCTGTTGTAATTGTAACAGAGCAACAATGAAACTGGAGATGCATCTCCACTTGATGTGCATTAACAGGAGACATCAAAATAATAACAAGGATGGCACAACAATTAACAATGAGCAGTGCAAGAATTGACGAATAAATACATAAATATTAATAGTCAAAGTAGAAAAAAGATACTTACTAATAATGACGCAACTACTACTAATAATAGAGGTACCTTTAGCACTGTGGTGTGAAGCTGATATTGTATGTAAGTTGTGGAATATTGTCTTAGGTAAGAGGCTGCAATTGGTCCACATATCCATGCCTAATTTAAAAGTGTGTTTTAAACATTGTGTCCAAAACACTTCAGGACCAGAGGAAACTTATCATAATGCCTTTGGTTATGTCACTCATGTGGAGATATCAAGTGGGACTATATAGAGAAATGTAAATCATAACAAAGTGGACACAGCCAGAAAGAATGTCCACTTACATATCCCTTGGGAATGTCAGAGTCCTCACTGTTTCCCGGGTCGTTCTCTGTGTGCTGTTTGATCTTCTCCTCTAGACCTGCAGCGTCTCCCCCCTGATACTGATCCAACCGAACCCTGTTCCTGAAGAACAAGAATGTTGGTGTGGCAGTGATGTTGTTGGCTGCTGCAGTTGCCTGGGAGAAAGAGTCAACAAAACTTGGTTCACAATGATCAAAATCTCATTTAAACCCAGTCTACAGCTGGATGCAACAGCTATGGGTGACCTTTGTCAATTTTATGTCTTTTTCTCTGCACAAAAGTCCTATCCTGGTGGCTTTAGAGTTGGTCCAAATCAAACAAACCAGTCACAATCACTGTATTAACACTGAAATAATTGATACTATGGTTTCACGGATCTAGATTAAATTACTTTAGTTCCTCTTGGACCTTTCCCCAGCTGTGCCAGAACTCTAGAGATAAACTCAACAGATCAGACTCACCTGACAGACATGAACATCCACTTCAAGGAAGACAACTTGTGGATACTTGGTGCTCAACATATTGAAAGCTGGAGCTATTCTGACACAAGGTCCACACCTGTGGAGGTAGAGAAGCAGTGTTACTGATCTGCCCTGGTTTCTCCAGATGACATAGATGGTCAACAATTTAAAAGGAATGAGATAAGTGACATTCATCAATTGTCTAGGTGTTGTTCAGGGAAAATTCTAATGCCAGCTACTTCAATGAAAAAACTTCCTGCTGATTTCTGTTTGAAATAGTGCTGTTAATGGGTCACAGTGGTGGTTTTTTTTTAAATTTACTTAATACCAGGTACAAGATAAGAAACTATCAAGAAACAGAAGCTCTCTGATCAACAGACATTACAATGTTGACAGGTTTTTTTTCTAATTCAGCATGAACAGACATCAAGACTTCCTGGTTTCAAGAAAAAGTAATGCTTCCTTTTTCGTATATCTTAAACTGTGGATTGTCCAAACACATGTTTGTTTGTTTTGCTGGAATAACAAAGAGAAACATTGACTCAGATACAAACTGGATCATGTTCTGTACTATTCTATCGTAACCTGGAATCCTTATATGGATTATATCTCCATGTCTTGGTAATACATTTACTGGTTGTGACCAAACGAGTGATCATGAGTCAAAAACATTAACCCATTGGCTTGTATTTTCTCAAAGTACTGGTCTGATCAGGAAAAATGACAGTAAAAACATGAGCATGCTTGACTAGGGTTGGTCACTTGTTAAAATACATCTCACTGTAAATCTATTTATGTTATTTGTGTGTAAGTCGTGGTGTGGCTACACTCTCGTGGTAGTAATATAAAAATAACAATAGATTATTACTTCTCCATTTCTTTGTGGGACACTTTGATAGACTGTCACCTCAGGAGTCAGAGAGTTGTGATAACTGCTATGTCATTCTAAGCACCACGGCTAGTTAGCTCGCAGCAGTTAGCATGATAACCTAGCTCCTGTAAGTCAATATCTAGATCTGTCAACTTCAACAAACACTAAAAACAGGAGCTTTCAATGTTTTCAAATCATCCGTCGAGATGAGAGTCTGTGGTGCTGACCCAGGGTAGAAGTACAGCCACGAAACCTGTTTGTCGATCTTACCCGGCCATTGTGAACTTCACCACGGCGAGCCTGGAGCCGGCGGCCGCTAGCTCCGGCTGGAAATCTCGGTCGCTCCCGATCACTTTTACACTGACCATGGTACAGTCTGCGGCTGTGATGTGAGCTCCTTATCTGGCTGATGATCCAAGAAGGGACACTAGACTGACAAATGATGAAAAAGTGCTGTGTTTTTAGCCTTCTGTCAGAGCGTTAGCTTCCTAGCTGTCGTGTTTTCAAGCCGCACAGTTACAGTGAGCTGGTCCAGGACGTGGACTCTGATTGGTCAACACTTACCCGGGGGGGCGGGGCTTCTTCTTCTTCTTCTATGACAGGTATTTTACGTTTGTTAAGCTCACTGCCCTCCTCGGGAACCAGTTACACATGAAAATGAAGAATTGGTGCTTCGTGAATGTCAAGAAAATTGCACAAAACATTGCTAAAAACTTTACAGTAAAAGCTATTGGAAAAAGTGTAACAAGTAAAGGGCTGAAAATCCAAACATAACAGTAAGCATTGTGTACAGAATTCAGATGATATATTCAAAGAGCAACTACTGAGCATGAGTGACATTATAAACACTAAGAAACCGCTCTTTGTGTGACAGGGCCTCAGTACTCATCCTTTATTTTGCATTGACTAGAACCCAAAATCCCAAGTGACTTTACAAATTCAATGTTCATTGTAAGCATATTTTCAATTAAATTCAAGATGGAAGAAGTTTGACTGTAAAATGAAAGCTTTCATCGATGAAGTTAGATTCAACAGATGACTGAGTAAACTCATTCCAATGGACTGTGTAATTTGCAGATGTTTAAGAATTAAACTTTTCCTCTAAATATTGTTTTTATAAATGTGTATTATATATGCAGTTTTGTTCAAGTTATCATTTTTCTACAAAATAACTTTTATTATGAGTATGTTTGTTATTTCTGTTTATTCAGTGCAACACTTTTTACTGTTACATTATAACTGGAATATAATGTCAAAAACATCTGATACATCTGATTCATGAATGTTGATGTACATATTTCCCTACTAGAAATCTGCTGGTTTTCATGAAAAGACATCATAAAATATGCATCTCAATCTCTACTGAGGCACATGGACTTTTTAGTTTGCAGAGAGTTAGCAACGGTCATCGACAAATACCCTACTTTTCAGTCCTCTCATGATAGTTTTCTGCACATGTACATTACTTTACATGAAAGCATTTTCTGAGCAGTACTCCCCGTAGGTGGCACTGTGAGTCAACAAACAGCTGGATTTTGCAGAACTGTCCAAACTTTTAGCAAGGGCCAGAATTCACATCTATACAACTGAGATGTGGTGTCCTTCCTCTGACACGGAAACAGGTCACTCCAACTCAGCAGACAAGGAGTGTTATCTGTGTGGTGTGAGTAGGTTTGAAAATTAACAAATTATTATTTCTATCTCCCGTTGAATCATGTTATATCAGCTTTTCTGCACAGTGTCAACCTACTCACTTTGTGTTGCATGTTGGAAAGATTCTGGTTTGATTCAGTAACAATATCAGTGGCCTAAGAAATACTGAAGAGCTAATACCAAGGGTTTTGTGATATGTTTTGGTCATTGTTTGACTTTTTAATGATGCAGTTGATCTTTATTTTTCTCTTCATATAGTGTTATCATCCTTTTTCATGCATTTTGTTAGTCCATGCAGGCTGAGCATTCTAATGTATACCTGATAAATAAACTGCTACCACTACTTCTACAACTGCACGTTTTCACTCAGTTTGGTTTCCAAATTTAAACATGTATGAAAGACGTAGGCAGCAGCTTTGCTGTGCGAAAGAAAAAACTTCAGATCTTAGTCAACCAGATGTCAAGGGCTCTTATAGGACAGTTCAGCTAACTTGTTACTAAAATTTTTGATGATGATGCTTTCAGCCACTATGCTCGAAGACTGTAGAGCAGCCTGTCGCAGGGACCTGAGAGGAACTACAAACATTGACAATTTTAAACTGTCAGTCTGGCTTTTATGTACAATTATTGTGATTTCTCAATACTATTTGTTTTAATCTTTTAAATCTTGTATTTTCTTATTTCTTTCATTTTTGTATTATCTTAGTGTGTTACTATCTTTTGTGGCTTTTATTTATACTTAACTCTCATTCTTACCATTCTTGTTTATTTTTGTTGTCTTATTTACTGCTTTACTGATTTATTTTAACTGTTTACAATCCAATGAATAGTAAATATTTCATTCAATATCTTAGCTTATAACTTTTAACTTTAAGTATATATTTTAGTGGTGTGCATTAGTGTCTACTGTAAAATCTTTCCTTTAAACATGTTGTTTGCCCTTATTCTGTTTTGTGTTTTGTATCTAATTTATTACATTTTGTTCAATCACTGTAAAACACGTTGAACTGCATTTCATTTGTATGCAAGGTGCTATAAAGATACAAGTTAATTGATGATACGTTGACTGTTATTCTCTATTTGGTTGAAACCACAGCCACAGCCACGAATAAATAAATAAATTTTAAAAATGCAGCTTCATCTCTCATTCTAGCAAATTCTATAAAAGTTCTATAATATTTTCTATTGCTTTTGCTACTTCTGTTATTAGAGAGGATCGTGCGCAAATCTCAGTCACAGAATTGGAGGCAAGCAAAAAAAGAAAAAAAGGCTAGGGTCTTTTTAAGTGAAAAGGAGCCGAACAAACTTTTTTGTCTTTCTAATTTTAACATCATTACCAGTCAAGTTTTCAGAGGAAACGATCATATGTATCAAATTTTACAAGCGGATACAGGTAAACGTGGCCATGTTTGAGAGCAACAGCCAATGGCAGCGCCTCCTTTGAAAAGCTCACCTGGTTTAATTAACAATTCAATTACGTCCCCTTACCTTTGTGTCATGTGACCAGAACACCCCGGAGCCCATTTCTGCTGCTGCCTCCTTGAATGCCACACGTTGTTTTTTTTTTTGACCGCTTTTTATTGTTGTTTTAAGGCCTCGACGTGCCGGACCGGTCTGGCAGGTTTGTGCGGGGCAGAGCAGGTGAGGCAGCGGGGGCAGGAAGGGCGGGGAGCCGCGGAGGAGCTCTCGACAAGCAGGAAGGAGAGGAAAACATGGTGCGGTGACAAGACGTCCGGACACAGACCAAGAACAGGATTCACATCGTTATCAAAGACTGCGAAAGAAACACAGTGAGTTCAGTGAAACATGTACACACTTCTGCTTTTGGTTTGCTTCAAGTTGTTTAAAGTTCTAAAGAGTAAAAATAGAAAAGCAGGTAAAGGTCTCACCTGGGCGGCTGCCTCTACGCTCAGCTCTGTGGAAAGAGTGTCTCCTGTTTGCAGTTAAACGTTCACTTTGTAGTTTTTGTTTTCAGTTTGATCAATTCTCCAATCAATTGTTTCAAACTTTTGACTTTTATCTGAATTTGATACACATCACATTTTGAACTTCAGCTCTCATCAAATAAAAAGTAAGTAAATGCTGTCAAAACAAGCAAAGAGGAAGTCAGGTGTCCAGAAATCTTAACCATATTGTATTTATTTCTTTAAGTCTTTCCCTGTTCTTTTGTGTTTGTCAGTATCAGGATCCATAACTCTTACACGGTTTGAAACATGGTCATTGGCAAAAGTGATAACTTTTCAAAACAGGTCCCATAATGACTATTTGAATTCAAAAAATGTGATGCAAACTCTTATTTACAAATATATTTATCAGATAAATTCTTCTTGATGACCTAGAATACTCTTTTTCTATGAATGTCTTTTTAAAATAAGTAATATTAGTCGGAAAAAATAGTTGCTGAGATAGAAGTTTTCCTTGAATTAGGACATTCTACTTGCATTAAAAAAGTCTGTAAAAAAAAAAACTTATTGCAAACAATATCGCAACTAGTCATCACTAAGTCTCCAACTCTGAGACATATTCATCAACATATAGCCTAATATTTTTTTGCAATAATTCGAAATATCAGGATTTTGATAACAGAAGTGTTCACTGTAAAAAGGAAATAATGATCTCACAGTACTATAAACAGTGATCAACAGTTATTAAAACAGATGAATAATCCAAACATCCTAGTATAGTATACTCTACATCAGAAAGGGACCAGGTAACTTAAAAGTATTCTTAAAACTGTCTTGATTTACAAGGGAACATATCCTGTTTGGAAACTGCAAACACAGGTAACTCACTTGTTTATTTTTAGATGAAAAATGATCCAAATTTGATGGAGAATCATTTGTATTTAGATGTGACTGCACAACAAATAAGAGTAAACAAGGCACGAAACATTGATAAGACACAGAAAGATGTGGAAAAAAAGGAGGACGTTTCATTAAATTGATGCAGTTAGAAATGAAACAAGTTTCAGACGATAGCTGGTTACTCCATGTTCTCACATTCTTTACAGAGCATTATTAGCATGTATGACGTGAAAACTGGGCTCCCTGAAAACATGCAGACAAACTTTTCGGTTTTAGCTCAACAGTGTTTACAAACACTTTTTATTCAAAGATATATACTCAAACCTGTGTTTATCTAAATTAGTCCTGAACCCGTCTGAGTATATCTAAGGGCTTGTGTAGACATACACAGAAGGGTTAGAACGAAATTACCCCACATTAGAGATGACACTTCTCCACATGTATGTGAATTGTGATTTATTTTATAAGTGGGTTAAGCTGGAGGAGTGGTTTCAGGAGTTCAATCTTTGAAGATGTAAAATTTACAGAGGACAATATTTCAGCAATTGTTTTCAGAGATATTTCCCTCTGTTCAAACTGAGCACCTTTTATTGCCCTTTCACAAGAAAAACAAACAGTATTTTAGCAGTAATGAGACTTTGGATACAGAATCATCTGTAAACCTTGTAGGTAGTCTGTGAAATAATCTGTGAAACACCCGCACACACTGTGAGCTGGTGTTGTGTTTTAACACACAGACAACTCCTGCATGTATGTGTGACACCAGCCCGGGTATTTTTCCATAAACACAAACTGAAGCTTTCTTTCTACAGACAGAGCAGGTTCCTTTGATTAGGGAAATGTCTGCCGTCTCATGGAAATATCTGACATTCACAACAGAGACTTCAGATTTGAATCGCATCTTTAGACGCAAATCAATTGAAGGTGGAACCGAGGATAGGGAGTTACGAAACCTTCTTAGAATCATTGAATGACTCTACAGGTTCACATATGGGATTTGCTTGGGATGTCAATCTCTGCTAGCCCAAAACTCTTTTTTTTAAACGTTAAAAAAGTCTGTATATAGATCTTGACACTTATCGATCAACTAATGGGGAAGATTGTACTATGACAGATTCATGATTTGACAGATTCTCAGATAATGAGCCACACAACACAAGTTGAGGATCCTGGGGATTGCACGAAAAATGAACTGTGGAGATGTTTTGAAAACATTTTGTTTGTTTGTCTATTGAATTTGATTCATACAAGAACTATTCAAGCCAATATATCCACAGACACCTCTGTCCATCCACAAACGCTACTGTCAGAAATATTTTTCCACCTGAGGCTCAGACAGTGCTGAGTTTTGAACACAAGATACGCAAACTAGAATTCAAATAGAATTTGAGTATGCAGGAGAGCATGTTGATTTGTGCGCTTTGTTGGTAAAAGTTATTTAGACAAATGTAGATCTTTGGGACATCTGACAACCCCTCCCTGTGATGGTGCCTTGCTTAAGTGCTATGGCAGTCACCTGTTGCAGTTAAGCTGCTGGTGTCCCTGTGGACTGACTGACTGACTGACTGTCTCTGGTTTCATTGTCTGGACTCCAGCTGTGTGGAGGACTCGACTCATTAACTTTCATTAAACTGTGCTAACACACACACACACACACACACACACACACACACACACACACACACACACACACACACATATACACACACTACTGATAGAGACTAGGTGATTGAGTTCGAGTATGATAAGATGCTGATTTGCTTCTTATTCCCGTTTACAGTGATGTGAATGAACATTTTGATAGTTTCAGGATACTACTCCCTGGAGTCATTAGTATCCAAATTTTGGGTGTTAAAGAGTTGTAAACCTTTACTGCCTGTATTCTTAAATGTTAGCAAATTAACCCTTTTTTTCCTCACACAATGAGAATCTATTAGTTTTTTAACTGGCTCCATGTACAAAGTACTTTGTTCTTGGTACCTGTAACTTCTTTATTCTTTATTGCTTGACTGTGTTCACGCCACGCAAAACAAATTCCTGATTCATCCCAGAAAGTAGGAAAGTCCATCAGTGATTGGCTGAACATTAGCCTTGAGTTTGAAGTGGTTTGCATTAAACTTATCGCACTGCAGTGTTTATTTTGCACATATTTACTCTCAGATAAACCATCTGACCTCCTCAGGGAGGAGGTCAGTTGGTTTGTGTCTCTGCATGCAGAGTTACTTTATTAAGCAGGAATCCAGCAGAGAACAAGCAACCGTTGTTCCTCACGTCTCTCACCTGTTGATTACAGACAGATGAGCTTAGAGGGATTCCCCTCGTGGGCTTCAGGAACCCGACCCTGCATTAATCTACCTGATAGCATCTTTTATTGCTTGCCCAGGTCGCTCAGTAACTGACACCAATATGATCCCTGAAGCTGTGTCCCTCTCGCATCAGGAACTCGTCTTTATAAAAAGCAATGAACGTTTCAAATAACTCACTTTTGAGCTCTTTTGAGCAAAACTGTAACCTCTGCAAAGAGAGTTCTGAATTCAGTCTCAGAGTGCAGGTTTTTGGTAGGATATTCCAGAAAGATTCACTGATTTCAAAGAAAGAAATATGTGGCCTGGTAAATATTGCTCCTATTAGGGAATCAAGTGAGTTTTAGCTATGGGTTAAATAGGAGGAATTCCCCAAGGAGTCTTTGCAAAGAGCTTAAACTTTGGTTAGTGGGAAAGTGTCTCTTGAGACCCTGGGGACACATTTGGCATGTGTCTACTTGTGTTTCTGTTGGAGCACAACTAGCTTGGGAGTCTGAAGATAGAGACTGTGACTTTAATTTATAAGTGGAAACTGAAGAAGTGAGCAAGGTCCACGGGTAGTCCATGGACCTTGTGTGTTCATAAGCTATGACCAAAAGATGTGTGACTACTTCTTTATTTTAAAATATTGGTGTCAGATTGATGTACTTTACCACACCACTCTGCATCCAGATAAAATAATCTTTGAGTAAAGAAAAGTATATTTTGAAAATTTCCACAACAAATTCGAGCCATGAAAAGGGAAACATCTCTGTTGTTCTCATACTTTCTTAAAAGATGACTGTAATGTCTAGAGAAGTGTATAAACACACAATCCAAACTGAGTTTTCAGGTGATAAAAAATTACTAGGGGAGCAGACATGTTTTATCAATACCCCCATCAAAATTTTATTTTTCTTCAGATTGAAGAAATCTACAACTCTAAAAACTTGTGACTCTTTGCTCAAGATACAATTTTCTAACTGTACATTTTTCCATTGTCTTTTTTATTCAAAAAATAAGATTTAAGCTATTTAAAGTAGTTTCATTTCTCTCATTTCAGCCATCGGTGCAAACAAATAAAACCTATATTCCTCTTGCTCTTGTTACAGCTGTATATCATTATCAATTTTGAGGATATGACTTAAAATCTAAAGAAACGACTTATTCCAAAATAATCAAATAAAATCAAAGAATTCATCCCCTCATTTTTCTCAACCTGAATTTGTGGGTAAGGGTGGACACATCATTGATTCAGCTATTGCCACGTTTACACTGCAATAATAGTGTGGAGATCTTGTGGTTTATTTCCACACACCCACATATCCCTGCTGTGTTTCAGTGTTTTTGTCAGAACCAGAGAAACAGTTTCTCTCTTTTTGAGGAGTTTTGTTTGTCTGAGCTGTCCTCCACACCTGAGCGAGGACTGAATGCCTGCCTTCCTCTCGGGTTTCATTGTCGTTGCTCAGGTATGTTTTCCCACCTCCAACAACCCCTCCCCCTCTGCTATCTCTTGTCACCATAACTACGCCCCAGTACAGACACCAAAACTGGTTTCCAAAGATGAGTGATCCTCAGGTGAAATCTGATTGGTTGGTTTTCCGAGGGGTGGCTGGGACATCCAGAGCTTGCCGGAGTAGAATGAATTAATTTGCTTTTGTTATTGACATTGTTATCAGGCCTGTCTGGTATCTTTGGGTTGAAATGGATTTTTTACTTCACATCCAATTTATTCTAGTTATGTTTTTTAAGTAATTTCCTCAGCAGTAGATACTTCAGGTGATTTACCTTTTCAACACTTTTTCTCTGCAATAGTTCGATGACTTTCTGTTCATATGCCTTCAGGCTACAACTGGTTCCTCTGTTTTTTGTCCCCTGGACTGTTTTTGTCGTCATCCTTTTTATGCAGTATAAGCACATCCTGCACGTGCCTTTATGTTGACACGTGTGACCATGCAATAGAGTCATGATTGTAGTTGTGCAGTGTTCCTCAGCTTTGGGGGAGCTGACCCATCGAAAGATGCAATATCAGTTCAGGGGTTTGACCCAAAAAATTGTGGGGCACATTTTTGAGTGGGTATTAGCTTTTAAGTTGCATTGTAGTTACCAGTGGTTTAATTTGTTTTAGTGTTGTTTTAGAGTGGCTCTGTGCTACCTGTATGGTGCAAGGGATTACTCTGGCTTATACGTAGTGATTGACACACAGGCATGCCACAGCTACACAGGGTGTGGTCACAAACAGTATTACTGTAAAGGGTCACAACTGAAAAAGGTTGAACACCACCACATTTGTGTCTCCATCAAACATTGTCACAATTTGTTGGTAGATTTAGAAATAGTGTCATTTGCGCTGGCTTGTTTAAGGGTTTGTAATCCTCTCACCACTGTCTGCAATTCAAGTAACATGGCTGAGCAGACTGAGAATTCTCATCAGTTGTCTGATTAAGTGTATGAATACAACAATGAACACTGATTCCTCTACAAGACACGTGAAATAAAAAGGAAAAGAAAAAAAGGGAGAGAAATAAATTACAATTTGTTTTATTTTGATCCCTATGAATAGAAAAAAAGAATTATTATCAGGATTTAATCATGTTGAATCTACATGAAAAATGAGGTGCAGGTTTGGCCTTGTGTTTCCAATGAACAGAGTACAGAAAAGCCCAGGGGTTGCTGGTTTGACCCCTGTCTCGTGATCTTTAGCCAAATTTCTTTCTCTGCTCTCTACTCACCCACCTTTTCTGTCTTTCATCAGCAGCCATATCCAACGAAAATGAAAATATTCAAAAAGTACCAGAATGATTCACATCACTTCAAAGTCCAATTTCCATTCCAGCCCACATACAGCAGTTATACTGCAGTGGTCTGTTTGGACTTGAGAGTCCATTGACAGAATAAAGGGGCAGGGTACATTAGCTCTGCTTGGTAGATGAGCACTGGTAGAACATAACCAGGATTAACCAACATAACAAGTTATGGACATAACTCAGGGCATTGGGCTGTGAGTAGTGAATATAGCCGCTAAAAGTTAAATGGTAAAAAGCTGTTTTGAACAAAGAGAGGTAATATAAACAAAATCTACTGTCCCTCCATACAGCTCAAACATACATCTCGATAGGAGTCACATCCTCACGACAGTTGCTGCAAGTCCTCAGGGAAACAAAGTCTTTATTCTGGAAAAACTCTAGCTTTTCCCAAAAGTCCTCACAGCCTTTTTGAATTATTTGAGATTGATTAGTTAACAAGCTGGAATAAAAATAATAATTAGACAGAGCTGTTTTTCTTTATGTCACTACCATCAGTTGGACATGTTTTTATTGTTTTGTATCTGTTTCACAATCAAGGAAACAAGTTCTATTTATTCCAGGGCTGCATGCATTCCATGATAAGTGTCTGGCTGAATGCAGGTATGACGCAGCGCTTTTGTTCAAATTGTGTTTTCTGTTGGTGTGGCACCTTGTTTGACAGCATGGTGAGGACATAAGGTGCTCTCACCAGAAGATTAATGCTCCTTCAAAGTGTTTTCAGTCAGCTTAACTCAACCTGGCTGGTAGACAATCCTCTGACCGGAAATCTGACTCAAGAATCCCGACGACTACTGTTCAGTAACTTCTTAAAAGCTCCCTCCTAATGAATTAAGATCTTATTTTTAATAAAATGTTTGGTAGTATTTATGTCCAGCAAAAACAAGTTCATTGTGAGAACAGAAAGTGAAAAAGTAATTGAATTGAGTGAATTCATAGACTAAAATACTAACAGTACCGATGGGAGCTCTGGTGCGTCGCTGCCTCACCCGATGGGCTTGTTTGTTTTATTTTGTTAAGTTTGATTTGAGCTTTATTTTTAGTAAGACAAATAGATAAGACGAGGCAGGTATTGATATGTTAACAACCATGTTCTGCAGGGTTAAATTAAGTAAATAAGTAAGAACTGATTTTAACAGCCAAACTCTTTCCTTCTATGACTCCTTGTTTTGTCATACAGTACACAAGTGGGCAAAATACAGCTAATAAAGTGTCAGCTCAACTAAATGCATTCAGTTTTAATGGAGAAATAAATGGTAATTGGCCTTTACCTCTGGAAAAACACACCCATGTTTAATCACATTTGTTATTTCCTCATGACCTTGTACCTTTTGTTTGCTAAAACCATGTTTCAATGTTCAGTGACAGGTGAAAGTAGATGGATTTGTGATTGTGAAGTTGCAGCAAGAAAGTGATCAGAACATGGGAAAAGGAAAAAAACAAAACAAAACAACAAAAGTAAATCTGAAACCAAAGCTCTTTTATGTCTCCACTCCTTAAAATTCATAGATTTTTAAGGAGAACCCCCCTGCATTTTTTTTCAAAGTTGCTTGTTCACACATGCCCCCGTATTGTTAAGTCCTCACCGAAGTGGGCGGGGTGGTAGAAGAGTCTCTGGAGGCAGGGAATGACATCAAAAGCATGCTGTGTAAGCTGCAGTGTAATGTTTACAACATGATGATGGCAGACGAAGCAGCAGAGACCTACATCACATCATCAGTGTTTACATTCATATCATGGCTGCATGTTAACAGACGGACAAACAGACTTCTCCGCTTATCGTCTAAAATGATTCCCCTTCAACCTTTGATGGCATGCCTAACCTGTAATGTGTCACTCTTCCAGGTTCACACCAGTTGCAGGCTGTAAATACTCTGCCTACTCTCCTGTGGTAAATTTCCCTGGGGTCACACATGCAACCCACTCAGAACATTTCAAGCTGTTATTAGAAGTTTGGTTTGAGCACAGATCAGTAACAAAAATGTTTTGGTTGGAATGGAAAGTATCAGGATTCTCTTGAAAGAATTTGGTGTTAATGATTACTGTGCTGTGTGTGAAGTTGGAGTTAGAGAACGTGTGTGTTTGTTTTCATCTTCTTGAAGCAACCTGCCAGCTTTCGTAATGTGTGACTCATGTAATTGTTTTTTTACCCCTTTAGCACAGTAAAAATGAGACGGGAGTAGATGCATTCATGAGTTATTCAATGTAACTTCAGTTGCTTGTCTAGCTTTTCTGGTTGTTCTCACCCAGATTAAAAAATGCAGGGAAACCTGATAAAGTTTTAAATGCTGATAATGTTCAGGTATTGAAATGTGCAGTTGCATTAACTTTGTTCCTGTAACTAAAAACAGGATCAAGTTTGAGTGTCTTGTCATTTGAAGTGTCAGGTTTCTTCTATAAATAAACAGCTCCATTTTTCAGCTAAATTAAGCTCAGGTGAAGCCTCTGATTGTGAAGAACCCTGTGGAGAGGGTGTGTTCACATTTCTGACTATTGTGTCTTAACATGGTACTTATAAACACAAAGACTTCTTGACTGTAGTGTAACATCATCACACATGCTTCATGTGACTTTTGGAGGTTGTAGAGAGCCTGGCCTTTCACAACACTGTCTATCTGTCTATCTGTCTGTATAGATGAAATTGTGTAGTTTCCTCTGCACTGCAGTTGCCTAAATTGATTTAAGAGTCATTACTACTGAGAACGATACAAAACACCCTCAAAGTTTCACCTTCAATTCGTCAAGCAACTCATTATCTGCTTTTCAGAGGTACCTGACTCGACAAGATGAATCGTCAGCATGCAGGGTCCGTGGGGCCCGATGATGAGGTCATGCCATACAGTGACGATGAAACAGATGACGAGTTGGATGTAAGCTCTGAAGAGGAGGAGCCAGAGGAGCCACCGGGAGCCCCACAACCCCCAGTGGAAGTGAGACCCAGTGGTGAGTAATTAATGATGGACACATTACAACTTTGTTTTTTTCATCAACTTTATACCAAAGTCACTTGATTTAGTGTTGTCCCATGTCTTGGCTAGCTTTTGAAGAGCTCAGTGAAATTGTATCCCTTTTATTTAGTCCATCAAACAGGAAGAGAGATGATGGATATTTTTACCTGTCTTTGCTCAGAGACGGGAAGTAAATGGGACCCGCTTGCATTTCCAGACATGACAAAAATGTCACACTTATGGATACTTTTCAAATGCAGGTTTCAAGTGAGAACTCTCTGTAGAGTTTCTAAAATTTCCATCCTCATGAGTTTCTAAATGTTTTTACTTTCAGAGATGGGATGGAAGGTGAAAGCCAATGACAGACCTTACCACCACCTGCCGGAGTTTCAGAAAAAAACCTTCCTGTGCTTCAAGAAAAGCAGATACTCTGTAAGTACAACTAATGAAAAGAACTGCGTTTAATTTACATCCTCATCCTCAGACATCCTGAAAAACTGATCCTGCAGGGCGGACATCTTGGGCAAATAACAACAAAGGGTTTAAATTTAGCAAATAAAGACGTGTTTAAACCATGTAAAAGCTATTTGATGTTTTCCCATCTTTCTCAGGTTGTCATTTGTTTTGATTTAGTGATTAGGTGTCTATAATGATCAACCTGCAGACTATAAAACATGATATAAATGAGCTATCATTACTCAGCCCTTGTAGTTGATTCTGTGCTAGAGGAAACTCTGCAACTAGATGTTTTCAAAAAGAAGAGGAAAAACCCTGCATTCATGAGTCTGACACAAAACCTAAGGGCATTTGAAGACCTGAAGACAAACAAATAAAATGAAATTTCCCCTCTCTTTACCACCCTCCTTGTAAAATTGCTGGTAGATAAATGTATAGAGGAAGATCGAGTGGAATTTGTCTGCCACGTACTCTTCACCACTCAGCTTCTCTACTGCTGTTTGCATTGTGCTTCAGTCGTTCTACAGGTTGTAGACGTTAGCATCTGTCAACACCAGCAAAAATGATGTGCACTTATTTTGATTATGTAATGAACATTTTTTTGGCATCCTAATCTGCACCTTCCTCTTCAGGTTGTCTTCAAAGTTCTTAAATTTGCATGAATAGGTGCGACACTCAATTTAGACTGCATTAACATGTAAATATGTTCTGTCATCCACATTGAGTGAATTTCACAATTTCCCTACGCATGAATGAACACAAATGATGCTTGGAGGAATGAAAATCACCTCGTGCTATGCCTTAGTTTGAATGAGATAACACTCTGCAGTCTCTAAATAATGTTTAGAAACTACAAATAATGGATTTGACAAACTTACTTCTGAGATTAAATTTTACTTTACCTTGCTCAATCGTGATCCAGTGCACATTTTATGATCCTGTCTCCAAAAGGGTCTGGATGTATCATACTGCACCATTAAAACGGGGACTATGTTGGTCTGAGATTGTTCAAAAGCCTTTATTATTTACATTGCATGACTTGCACACAATGACGTGAGACATTTGTTCTTGCTAAAGAAGTGCAATACGGGCTTTGATAATTCACTGTTTGCCACGGAGCATCATAAAATATGCTCATCTGTTTTGGTGTCTTGTAGCAATGGTCTGGACATTCTGTGGTTGTTTATTGACTTGTATTTATTTATGATTTGAAAGATTGCATCAAAAAAGTCTGGTCAGTTTAAAGTGAATACATGAAATGAGTTTCCTTTTGTCTGTTTTTGGAATTGGAATCAGCATGATATATCTATGTCTCCTCTCTACTTCTCTTGCTCTTTTTTGTAAGCATTGTTGTTTATGTTGTTCATCTTTTTCTGTGCTCAGTCACATTAATTGATAGCACATCAATTTATTTATTGTGTACAGTTATTGAACAAATCTGGAGCTGAAGTGGTGGCACTGTTGTGTTTACTTTGCTTCATGTGTCTGAGGGTGAAAGGAGATACAATTTTCTAAAATCTGACAAGAGTCACCTGGTTGGGTCTTGTGCTTCAAAATAATTCTTATTGAAAACAGAGTATGTACTACTGTGATGTACATCACAGTCAAGACACCTGCTGTGTTTAACAAATGGCTTTTCTCATGTCTCATTCCTCCTGATGTCTCCTCTTTGTTTCTGCTGAGTCATTCCTGATCACCTTAGACTTCCCCGAGCATTTTAAAGGCCACATTTCCGTTTGGTTGAGTTTCTGTATGTTTTTGATGTTTAATTCAGCTCATGTGTTTTGTTGTCTTTTAAGTGCAAGATGATCAATTTGAAGTATCATTTCTGTAATTGAAGCACTCACTTTAAGAGGGGATGCTTGGACTGTTTTACTTGTCTCTGTAGTATAAGCAGCAGGTGAACAGAGGAGTGGTTTTTCATGCGGCTGAGTGTACGTGTCATCGCTCTTAGTGGAGGCTGAAACCTGATCAACCAGCTGAGCCGACCTGTGTCACAGACATTAGACACTCAGAAACCTTGGGAGACTGAAAACAAAATATTTAGTAGAAAACTTCAAGTAAAACTTCCTCAGGGTTACTGAAGTCCAACACAAAATCATGGCGTTAAGCCAAAAAGATTTCAGGTGTGTTTGATTGTGCCTGTTTTTGCCCTCAGCTGAGTCTAGGCTTGAAGTGATCAGATGATAACCTGTATTGAAATGCTGCTCCGTCTCATTGCTGTCGTGCCCACAAACTGGGTCACTGCCAGCACAGTTAATGAGGAAACCTAGGCCAACTGGTCCTGAGGCTGGAGAGGAGAAATTATAGTCGAGTGGCACTCTTAACACCTTTCCTATTCAATTACAGGATCTTTAGTGTTGAATGATGTTCTGGTTATATCCAGCCCCCCGCAGTAACAGTACAGGTGAATGTTACCTCAAATTTAGAAGTTTTCTGTTTCATTTCCAGTGTATAAATCCTGCTCCAAATAGAGATGGACAGAGATCAGAGGATTGTCCTCCTGAAACCTGGCACCACCACAGTACTTACACCCATGATAGCAGACTGCGGCTGACTAATTTAGGACAAACTGCCCCCTCTGCAGCTACTTTTTTTTTCAATAAAGAAACTATTGAACAGTAGACAACCAATAGGTTGACATTTTTTTGTCACCAATGCAGTAACATAACACTGATGGCCAAGAATCCTCTACCAAATCACCACTTCTTCATCCTCCTAGCACTTCAAGGTTACATATTCAGTTTTGAGAATCCCCAAACTCATCATTGTTCGAGTGATTTGCTTAGTCAGGGTTGTAGTATATGCCATCGGTCCTTGATTACAAAGTCAGTGTGATGTCCAAAAGTTGAGTAAGAGCCTACTGGAGCAAGAAGTTATTCTGTGCACCAAAACTCAGACGTTAATCACTGTTCGTACTTGCACTTGCATTTTCATCAATTTCCTGTTTCCCACATTTCAATTCAGTTTCTCTTTGGTGAGCTACCAAGAGTTTCAGTTATCAGCCTGGAGAAGATCACAACCAGCAAGGGGTAGAAGCCCCTGCACAAGTTCTGCAGCTGAAGCACAAATCACATACTCTTGTCTTTACACTAACCATTGTCTGCTTGTCTTCTTTTCAGGGAAACGCCATCAAAACCTACAAGTACAACGCCCTCACTTTCATCCCCCTTAACCTGTACGAGCAGTTAAAGAGAGCTGCCAATCTCTATTTCTTGGCGTTGTTAATCCTACAGGTACGTTTACAAAAAAAAGAGAGTAAATGCTGTGGTATAATTTGAATTAAACTATTTTTAAACCATATCTTTTTGTTGATTAGGTTATCCCAGACATTAGCACTCTTCCATGGTACACCACTCTGATTCCTCTGGTCGTGGTGCTCGGGGTCACTGCCATCAAAGACCTGGTGGACGATCTGGTAAAAGAGACTCGCATTTAAAAAAAAACAAAAAAACAAAAAAACAAGCCCTGGTTTCACTTTTATTCCATTCAGTAATTTTATGTACTACCATTGGAGATTGAATTGCTTTCCAAACCATGGTACATTCCAATGTTAAGATGTGTCTTTTTTTTTTCAGGCACGACACAGGATGGACAAAGAGATCAATAATAGAAAGTGTGAAGTCCTGCTCGATGGCAGGTCAGTGGATGCTTGTCTTTTATCTTTGATTTATTGAACAGGATGTCTTCACGTTTCAAGATGCACTAAAGCTGTTTTGTAGACGTCATTTCCAATTACCAAAAGATAGGTCCAGACACTATTTTTTTCGGAAAGTTGAAAAAATATGTCTTGACAGAGAGAATGTGAATTATTAAAAATGGTCAAATTTCAAATTGAAATGAGAGATTTCTTCCTGACCAGTCCTGCTATTTTATTGTACTCCTCTATTCATTAATTTAGAAAAACATGTCTTTAACTATGGTTGAATTTTTCTCTGCCTCAGGTTTCAGGAATCAAAGTGGAGGGACATTGAAGTTGGAGATGTGGTTCGGCTGAAGAAGAATGACTTTATCCCGGTATGATCAAGAGTCACATCATTTACTAAAACTTGTTTTACTCACTGACTGGTGCAGGTGCAAACACTGTTAAAATGAGCTTGTTTGACCTTCTGAATGTTTTCAGGTCAGTCACCTAAAGGTTCAGATGGTTGTGTAACACTGTAATATAAGCTAACAGTAACACAGCCAGCCACTGCACTGGGTTGTGTTTGGTTCATGTTGAGTAAGCCAATGTCAACATTTAATATACTAATAACTATTGACATTACAAAGGAAGTACATGAGTGAAGCTAAAGAACAAATTATAAAGATCCACATTTGAGCACATTGACATTTGGATAGTCAAGCACAGATACACTCATGAAGTATTGAGCTCAGTGCAGTTTGCTTTTGTTTTGTGTCTGATGGTGGAGCTTGGCTGCCAACATCTCTTTTCAACAGAAATATCAAATTATGTAAAAATAAACTTCAGATTGGTTTTGAATTCAGAGGAATTTACAGACCTTTACCTTTTATACAATGACTGATGTTGTTGAAAGTTGTTGGCTATCAGTGATTCCAGTCTTTACATCACAAACTTTTTACTTTTACAGCAGGACTGACTTACATTTGAATCTGACCTTTTCTAATGATTGCTTTTCATTCCCCCAGGCTGACATCCTGCTGTTATCCAGCTCCAACCCAAACAGCTTGTGTTATGTAGAAACAGCTGAGCTTGATGGGTAAGACACCTTTAAAATATTCTCACTCGGATACCTTCCATCTCATCAAAAGTCAGTATTTGACCTGCTTTTATTTGCATCCCCAACAATTATGTATTACTACTCTCACATTTTGCAGTGAACTTTATCTTGTACAAAGTGTTTCAGGATTTTTGTGCTGTTTGCCTTGATAACTTTGTTTGAGCGTTTTCATTAGTTCAGTCAACATCTTATTCATTGATTAGCAGAGCAAATGTTTAAAAAGCTTTTGCCAGGAACTAATCAGCCACGTGACCAGTGGCACTGTATATTTAGGGATTGTAGAACGCCTAAAAATCAAATAAACTGGGGCGCCTCACTTCACTGTAATCAGCCTGCTTATCAGAGAAAAGGAACTAAGCTGAAACAAATTCATGTATGTGACGCTGTATGTGGCTTTCCTCCCCCTGTGAAACTTGCACTAAAGTTCTTGAGGTTTTTTCTCTAAAAATGCTCTTTATATCAGGGTTAACCAAGTTACACTCGATGCTGTCATACTAAGGAAATGAGAATAATTCTTTTCTGAAAAAAAGTCTGAAATGGTCTGAAGTTGTCACTGTGTTTTACCTGAGGGTTTGCATTCAGTCCTATGTGTGTGCATACTTTTATTTCCCCTGTAGAGAGACCAATCTGAAGTTTAAGATGGGCCTGAGAGTGACTGATGAGAGACTGCAGCATGAGCGTCAGCTGGCTGACTTTGATGGTGAGAATGGGTCACGACTACAAAGATTCAGTTATTATTTATTTATTATTATTTGTCTGTTAGTTTAACAAAGTTTTATCACTTTAACCCCATCAATAAAAAAACCTCACGACCAAAAAGTAAAGTTTCATACAGAAATAAAAATAGGATGTGTAAGTATTGCATTTAAAATGAAAACGGGTGTTTTTTTTTGTTTTTTTTTTACTGTGGTTTAAATTATTTGAAGAATAATTAATACAGAAGACAGGTTTTAGAAATACATCAGCTCTATTTTATCAGAGGAAACCTAAAGAAACGTCATTTAAAATGGCAGTGCCAAATGAAATGACAAAACAAGGGTTTCAGTTGAGAATGAAGATGCTTTTGTTTGTCTTATTACCCATCTTATTTTAAGTACCTGCAAATGGGGAATCAAAGATAAAAAGAACAAATGAAATTAATCTGAAGCCCCTCTTTAAAGGGAAAGCAACAAAATATTTAATATTCAACAGAAGTGTCGAGAAAATCCAGGGAATCCAGAGAAGAGAAAATCTCATTATAGCTGAGATAGATGGAAGATGGCAGAAAAAAAAAAGTTCTTCTAACACAGACAGCATGCAGCAACTTCATTCTTCATGCTGAAAGGTGTATCATGTATATAATTGAGAGTTTTAAGAGTTTTTTCCCTCTCCTGAAGCCCTGATTGAGTGTGAGGAGCCGAACAATCGTCTGGATAAGTTCACGGGGACGATGCTGTGGCAGAGAGAGCGATATCCTCTGGACCTGGACAACATGATGCTCCGAGGCTGTAAGATCAGGAACACAGAAGAGTGTCACGGACTCGTCATCTTCGCAGGTATGAACCCTCAACAGTCTAGGAATGGTCTGTGTCCTGAAAATGTTGAATCACAGTATCTTATTTACTGATAACTTGAATGGAGTTCATTGCAGAGTGACAGCCTGTAAGAAAATGTTCCTGTAGTTTTTAGGACTCTTCTGATTGGTAGAATATGGATCCGATGATGATTCAAAATACAAGACAAATTCAAGCACTTAATGTAATATATAGATTGAAAAATGTACAAAAGCTCTTTGATTTTTCCTCTTTTAAAGAAATAATTTACATAAATCTGTTTCTTTAGAGTTGGTGTTGATGGTCTGACAGAGGAAACACGTGTAGAGAGAATTGTTACAATTCATAATTAATACAATTTAAAAGTAGTTTTGGCTTAACAGCTGAAATCTCCAGTTGATAGAATCTATATACATTTTTTTTTGTAGGAGCCGACACAAAAATCATGAGGAATGGTGGAAAGACACGGTTCAAAAGGACTAAGATAGATGAGCTGATGAACTACATGGTTTACACGGTAGGTTAGAATCCGAGGTGAAATTCATCACAATTTTTAATGCAACCACAATCTTTGTCTGTCATTCTTAAGCTATTACCTGCATGTAAATGTACTATCAATTTTTCCCAATCTTGCAAAGTTAGGACTTCAACAAGTTTGTTTTACATGTAAATATCCAAAGATTTTTTCTTCTATCACCTGATTACAACATTCCTTTACCCCATATTTGTGTAGATCTTCGTGCTTCTGATCCTGATTGCAGCTGGTCTTGCCATTGGTCACACATTCTGGTACGAGGAGATCGGGTCAAAGGCCTGGTATCTGTATGATGGGAAAGATCAGAGTGCTTCCTACAGAGGCTTCCTCAGCTTCTGGGGATACATCATCGTCCTCAACACCATGGTGCCCATCTCACTCTACGTCAGGTCAGCAAAACCAGACTCAGGGGTCTGGGTTGTGGTCTGTCCGTCAGACTTTCTGAGAGAGAGTGGGATGTGTAGTTTACATTCTGGATGTAGTCACATTAGGAGAAATGAAATAGTAGTAGAGCAGCTACAGCTCTGGGGCAACAATCAAAGTCTCTTTTTTGAATGTTTTGTTTGTTTGTTTTCAGTGTGGAGGTGATCCGACTGGGCCAGAGTAAGTTCATCAATTGGGATCTCCAGATGTATTTTGCAGAGAAAGACACACCAGCCAAGGTACATGACTATTTTATTACCAGGTATCTACTTTTTCTGTATTTAATCAGAGAGGAGTGGTGATCACATCATGTTTGTTTCTCACAAGCACAGTTAAGTGGAATTATAACGCACCAGTAAGGATGTCAGCTGTTGTGCTGTAGCCTGTTATTCATTTATTAATTCTTACCTCTTTGCTGGAGTGGAATCTTTTTTCTTGTGATTTCCTGGTCAAAGGCAGCAAAGTGCAAAGAAAAAAAGAAAATAATTAACATTGATCACGACCACAAAAGTTTCAGAAACATGAACATGTTCGATCCTACTTACTGCATTTATCACCCATCAGGGTTGCAAAAACACAGTGGAAATATAACAATTTAATCTTTTGCAACTTGTTTGCATAATGTAAGGTTGGTCCACTCCACCTCCAGTCATATCTCACCCTGTCAGGATTATGATTCTCAAAACAACCTATTCACTATACATTCTCTTACTTAACAATCTGTTTCATGTCTTGAATAAATGTAATAAATTCTGGAAACTACCAGAGTCTTGAGGGGTCTAGACAGTTCAGTATTTTAACTTTGAAATAATGAATTACCTGTTTGGCAAGTGTTATAACTACTGTGGAGACATACTGTATTCTAAACCCTAAACCAAGTTTGTCTCCCAAGCAATGTAGAACTGAGCTGCAACATACCAGTACCAACAACTGATAAGCAATGACCCTCTGCATCTGTCTGCACCTTTTCATTAAATGTCCTCTCTGCAGGCTCGAACTACCACACTGAATGAGCAGCTCGGTCAGATCGAATACATCTTCTCTGACAAGACGGGAACTCTGACTCAGAACATCATGCAGTTCAAGAAGTGCACTATAGCTGGACGCACCTACGGTACGGATTTTGTTGTCAAATGAATTTAAAAATAATCCACTCTTTGAGATTGTAGGAATTGTGGCTCTACCTTTTGAGATTATGACTTTTGAGTTAAGTGAGGCAGCCATCTGCTGTATTGATTTGGCATTGACAGCTGTTTCATCATTACTACCAAAACACCAAAATAGTTCAAATCTGCAGGAGTTTTACATGAAATTGACACTCTACAGATTAAAATATTTGTGCCAAGACTAAAGGCTTAGTATTTTATCACCAAGGTGGATGGAAAACGAGTGTTTTAATTATCCCTTTGGGGGAACTGGTTTACATCAGGAACAAGTGGAACAGTGAACAGAGCCACAAACACAAACACAAACAGATGATAATGCTAAGCAAAGTGTTTGTACACTCATTTATAAAGTAGGGTTAAAACAGGCCTGTGGGTTAGCTTGAGGTCACAGATGTACGACCAAAAAAAAAATTTGATGAGGAAAAATTGTAAAGTGTAAAAGACAGTTGGAGGAATAGGAGTTTGTTGAAATGCTACAGGGAGCTTAAAAAGATTTAAATGAAGCATTTAAAGAGGAATAGGCATATGCGCAAAGAGGTCCATCAATGTATGTTCTTATATTTTTATTTTTCAAACTTACTCTCATTTATTTATTTGAGCATTCAGATATTTCAAAATGCTTCTGATCTTTTTGTATCCCTTTTTGTTTGTTACTTCTTTTTTTCTGGTCTGTTTCTTAGCTGACAATTAAATTGAATTGTTGCTGATGAATATTTTCCACCCTGATTTTAAAATACTTTACAGTTTAATGTCCATACCCCCCAATGGTTTCATAAGTCAGAGCAGATTCAAGATAAGGCACATTGGACAGTAACCTGTATTTGGTTAAAAAAGAAACAAATCTACAACTAAAATGGCATTCCATCTGTTTCCTCTTCCCAAATGATCTTGCTTTGCCATGGTTGATATGTGTAGATCTCCTTTTTTTTCTCTTATAATATTTTCACTGTTTTCTACAGGTGAACCAACAACTGCTGAGGGAGTGACACTGGACAGAGGACGGGTAACATTCAATTAAATTTAATCGCAATGATACAGATCACACTTCCCAAAGAGTTATGTTTTTGTATTACGGTGCAAAATAGTTTTTGTGTGTAGCTATGAAATGAATTAATCACCAACCTTCAGATAGACTTGAGTCGCTCTAAGATGATAAGATATGGTTCCTCACCTCAGACAATATCCTACCGTTTAATGTTTTATGTCCTGTATTTCCCATTAGCCCGTGGACTGGGGCTGGAACCGTCACGCAGACAAAAAGTTCCAGTTCATGGATCACTCCCTTGTTTCCACTGTGCGATCAAAGAAGGATAAAGATGCCACCGAATTCTTCAAATTGCTCTCCTTGTGCCACACTGTCATGGTGGAGAACAAAGATGGTAACCCTTGACTTTTAGTTTTGGGGAAATGGGAAAGAGCCTTGGTTTTGACACTAATGCAGGACTTCTAGCTGCTTTTAGCTTTATTTTTAATTTTAGAAGTGGATGTGTCATCAAGGGGATATGAGGGGACTGAAAGGCTGCTTTTTTGTTAAAAACTACAGTCTTTACACGACCTCCACATGAATGAGTCCATCTCTGTCTCTTAGGTGAACTGGTGTATCAGGCTGCGTCTCCTGATGAAGGCGCTCTGGTGACGGCAGCGAGGAACTTCGGCTACGTGTTTCTCTCTCGAACCCAGGACACCATCACCATCAGTGAGATGGGTCAGGAAAGCACCTACGAAATGTTGGCGCTTCTTGACTTCAACTCTGACAGGAAACGCATGTCAATCATCTGTAAGAATACACACAAACTCAATACACACTGTATTGCTCTTCAAACAAGGACTGGGAGCAAAGACAATATTCAAGAAGTAGATGTAGCATCAGGGTCTCAAAGGGGAAGCCAGAATAAAGTGCGTTTATTTAGTTTAAGCTTTGCTTGATTCAGGCAATAATGCAAGACTCAATCAACATCATGTGAGCATTGACTTGAGTCACAGGATTGAGAGTAGAATAAATGTACAAGTGTTCACCAAAGCAGTCATGCTCTGAAGGCAGAAAAGAAAGGTTTGTTTGGTGTCAGCACACAAGCAGTGAGAATCTTTGGACAGAAACAAGAATTTAAAACTAAATATTTGACTCAGGGGTTTATATCACAGACATGAACTCTATTCCACCTCTGCTTACTATTTCAGTGAAGTCCCCTGATGGTCGAATTCGTCTGTACTGTAAAGGAGCTGACACCGTGATCTATGAGCGACTCTCCCCTGACTCCAGACACAAGGAGACCACCCAGGCAGCATTGGATGTGAGTTTGTGCTGCCATTTTTTTTTTAATACAGAAATGCAGAACCAAATACTTACATGTGCAGGCCATGCACATTTTTTCACGGTTTTCACTCGTCTGTTTTGTACTTCAGATCTTTGCCAATGCAACACTGCGGACGTTGTGCCTGTGTTACAAAGACATCAGTGCTGCCGAATGGAATGACTGGTCAAGGAAACACAAAGATGCTCAGGTCAGCTTGTCTGACAGAGACGCTGCCCTTGACAGAGTGTATGAGCAGATCGAGAGCAACCTGTTGGTGAGTGCAAAAACAATTTCAGCGTGACAGATTCTCATAGTTGTGCTTCGGGGGGTTTTATGACAACACTACAGATGTACACAAGAACCAGACAGTGACCTGGTAGTTTGTTACTTTTTTTTCCCTCCTGACTTCTGAGGCCAATCTCTGATAAGAATCCACAAAAGCTTTAAGCAGTCTGGCTAAGCTGCCTTTAAGGGTCTGTTTCTTTTTCCAGCTGATTGGAGCGACAGCCATTGAGGACAAGCTGCAGGAAGGAGTGCCAGAGACCATCGCCAAACTAGCCAAGGCTGACATCAAGATCTGGGTCTTGACGGGAGATAAGAAAGGTATCAGCAGCTTGGGCCACAAGGAGGAATAGTTTTGTGACCAGTAGTTTTTATCAACTTATGAATGAAGCTGCCTTTCTTGTAAAAAATAATAAAAAACAAACAAACAATAATCAATCAATCCATATTTACCTATTGACAAGTCATAACAATCACAAGACACTTTCCAAAAAAAGTCAACAGATCCAGACGTCTGCCTTGACTGCATTGGGGTTAGAAAGAGTGAGAGAAAGAAAGAGAGGGGCAGAGAGAAATGAGGGGGAGAGGCAAAGAAAGAGACGGATGTAGCCAGAGAAAGAGCGAGGGAGGCGCGGATACAAAGTTCGTAGTTCAAGTTTAAAGTCTACTCACAGAAATCGAGAGAGCGTCTGCCTCCCAGACCTCAACCTTATTATTCCGATAATAAACTTTATGTAAATGGAAAATGCAGTTTCTGTTGAGGAGCTGTATCCTGGAAAGTAGATACCAGTTTCACCAATGGTCCCTGATCCTAGGAAGGGACAAGTTTTTTCACAACAGTGACTTCAACATCCTTTTTTTTTTAATCTTGTCTTTATTCTGTCCCCAGAAACGGCAGAAAATATCGGGTTCTCCTGTTCCCTTTTGACTGATGACATGCAGATCCACTATGGAGAAGACGTCAAGTAAGTCCATTTGAAAAGCTTTATACAACAACCAATGGTGGAGACAGTGTTGAGATTTAGTGTTATGTTGAGGTTGAGTTGACACTTTTTATGAATACTCATGTTCATCTTGTCCCGGGCGACAGTGAGAAGCTGAGAATCCGTCAGACCAACAGGAGGAACGAGCCTCAAACAGTTCGTCGAGGGAGAAAGAAAACCATAGAGCCTTTCTTCCCCTCGCCCGGCAAAAACGCTCTCATCATCACAGGAGGATGGCTGGTCAGTTCTAGTCCATAGTAAAGGGAGTCGCAAAGGTTTTAAACTTGGGATGAAATATTTATTTAGTCCAGTAGATTCTCTTCATCTGATATATCTGAAACAAACTATAACGCATGCATTCTAATCTATTCGCCTAAAGGCGTACTTCAGAGTATCATTACAGAAAGGATCAAACAGAAGCAGACTTTTCAAATGAGACTCATTTTTTTCCAGAGACAGCAATTAAATCTCTCTTTTCAAAACTACAACTCATTTTAATTACAAAAATGTTTGTTTCTTTTGCCTTGAAAAATGCAGGAGATACTGATGCACTAATGCCTTTCAGTATGTAGTAGGCATACATAAACTTCTCTGATAGCTGTTGAATCACTCTTTCAAGACTGTGTTTTTAGGTTGTCTCAGGATCCTCTCTAAAAAAAAATTGAAAAAATTAGCAGTTTTAATGGATGCTGGGTATATTTACCCTCAGGAATGACATTGTCACTTAGATTTTGACAGACGTTGCTTATTTAGAAACATTAACACATTTCACAGTGTCCAGGTTTCTGAAAGGGTCAAAATCCCCTTTAACATAGTCACAACATAGTGATACATTTTTTACTTTGTAATAAAGTTTATGTCATTGTAGGAAAAACAAAAGTTCTTTAGAATTGTCATCTTCTTATCAGTGAACATGTGAGATTTGATTTATATTTATTATGTTTTTTTGTCATCAGAATGAAATTCTGTATGAAAAGAAGAAGAAACGCCGTCGCCTACGTCTTCGTCGTCTTGGAAGGCGAGCTCCTCCCGCTACCCCTCACGATGGACAGCCAATGGATGACTGGGAAAAGGAAATGAGACAGGTACAACATGATGAGACATTTTCAACCTAAGTGAGATTTTCTTGTGAAATGCATTGTATGATAGGATGCATGAAAACAAATATGGTGAAATGTCTCCACAGATTGACTTTGTGGACATGGCCTGTGAGTGCGAGGCAGTCATCTGCTGTCGTGTCACACCCAAGCAAAAGGCTAACGTAGTGAGTCTGGTGAAGAAATACAAGAAAGCTGTGACACTGTCCATTGGAGATGGAGCCAACGACGTCAACATGATCAAGAGTAAGACCACAAGCAATTTTTTCTCACTTCAAAGAACATTGCTTCCATCTAATGTCCCACAGACTCTAAAATCCCTGTTTTTCCTTCCAGCTGCAGACATCGGTGTTGGTATCAGTGGTCAGGAGGGGATGCAGGCGGTCATGTCAAGTGATTACGCCTTTGCTCAATTCCGATACCTGCAGCGCCTCCTGCTGGTGCACGGACGCTGGTCTTACATTAGAATGTGCAAGTTTCTGCGTTTCTTCTTCTTCAAGAACTTTGCCTTCACACTGATTCACTTCTGGTATTCCTTCTTCAGCGGATACTCCTCACAGGTCAGTGCAAAGCCGACTCTCAAATCAAATAGTGTTTTTTAACTTTATGCTTTAATTTTTGGGAAAACATTTCACCCAATTTATAGTAGGCATGATTCAGCAAAACTGTGGGACTGTGATTACTTTGGACAATATTGCGATTTGCAATTATAGTGGATAACAATATTAATCTATGTACAGTCTTTGGCCCTGAATTGAACCTTTTTGTTATTTTATAGTGTTGCCCTATTTGGACTTTATTACGAATCTTCAGAAACAGGAGGGGCATTTCAATGAGACTTTGTCAAAGTTTTACGCTGACTAAATATTTGATCAATAATTCTGTCATGTCACTTATTTAATCAAGACCTGCTAAGGTCCAAATAATGCACAGAAAAGGTAATACTACAGTTAAATTACAGAAAACTAGATTTATCTACTTATATAATGTTTATCAGTTAACACAAGAAAGGCTGTAAGTTGAGCTGCTATTATTTTGTTTGTATGTTTGTCTTTAAATCAGGATTTCTTCAGTGCATAGAAGTTTGTATTTTAAAGCAAATTGGCCTACATTACATTCCAGTGTTTCATATTGCTTGCGTACAATTTAAAAATGTTGGTAGCTGGTGGGTGCTATCGTAACCGTCAGAATTCCTGCTGTAGGATGCAGCAAATCCTCGGCTGATTTCGTGGACAAAATGATTTACATGTAATTGTTTTTCTGTCTTCAGGTTGCCTATGAAGACTGGTTCATCACCCTCTACAATCTCTGTTACAGCAGCTTACCGGTTCTTCTTGTTGGACTCCTTGACCAGGTAAGAACAAGGCTCAGAAAAGATCAAACTGAGTTTTATCAGTGAATAAAAAGGCTTCCAAATGAGTAATGTTATAAAAAGTTTTTTGGATTATTTAAGCAGGCTGGCTTAGCAGTAAGGCCAAGTGATGGGTTGATAATTGCAAGTAGTTTTTTACAGATCCAATCATGGTACAGAAAATCTTCTAATATGCTTCTTAATTTTTTTTTTTTTTTTTTGTCATGGCAGTTTATTTTTACTGTTGTTCAGTCTGTTTGATAAAATAACACAGAAACCCTTTACAGCTTCAGGTTATGGTACTTTTAAGACTCACAACATAAACTTCAGAGAAAATTGCTTCACAGTGTTCGGCTTTGTGGGGTGACTTTTGAGAGGTTTAAGATTTGGCACAATCCAGAACATCACAAAACACCATTAAACTAACCGGCAACCTCCCCTGTTCCTGAATGACTGGTTTTGTCAGTGGGGTCTGGTAGCTTAAGAGAGCCGTGGAGGTAAAATCTGCCTGTGGTTTTGGAGGGATTCTCCTTTAAAAAGATGCTAATTTCTGCGGCAAATAGTATAAAAAAAGTAAAAGAATGAAATGTGTGAGCTATGCGGTTTGAGAGTACAGGATTTTGTTTTCTCAATATGTCTCATCTTTGTCTTATCACTGAAATAAAATGGATGTTACCCAGTACTCTTAACTGATCCCACTGTTTCCCCATGCAGGATGTAAATGATAAACTGAGCCTGAAATTCCCAAAGCTGTACCTACCGGGTCAACAGGGGTTGTTATTCAACTACAAGAACTTCTTCATCAGTTTATTCCACGGCATCTTCGTCTCGCTCATCATCTTCTTCATCCCGTATGGAGCATTTTTGCAGACAATGGGGCAGGACGGAGAAGCCCCCTCTGACTACCAGTCTTTCGCTGTCGTCACTGCCTCATCACTCATTTTCACGGTCAACCTGCAGGTTAGTAACGCTGCAGCTGCAGAGCTAAGATGTTTTTTTTCCTTGTTCAACAGAGCTGTACTGCATTGTCATGTACTGAAGATATCAACCATTGTTCTGAAGTCCTTTTCAAAGTCTTGAATCAGTAAACAGAGGTACATATAAAACTTAATTGCAATGATCCTTCCAGCTAAACTTTGTCCTCTCTTCTGTATCTTATTTGTTAGATTTCGTTGGATACCTCCTACTGGACCTTTGTCAACTGTTTTGCAGTTTTGGGCAGCATAGCAATCTACTTTGGCATCATGTTTGACATCCACAGTGCTGGCATCCATGTCCTCTTCCCATCAGTGTTCACATTCACTGGTCAGTTGTCACAAACTAGTTGCAGTGTTACATGATTATCTAGTACCTCCTCTCCTTTCTGAAACAGAAAAATGCAACACATGGTTTAGTATCATATACTTCTCTGAAGCTGTCATGATGTACATTCCTTTCCCCTGACCTCCCTAATGCTAGTATTTTGTTTTGTAGGTGCTGCATCGAATGCCCTGCGTCAGCCCTACCTGTGGTTAACTATCATCCTGACAGTGGGCATCAGTCTGCTGCCTGTCATCTGCATTCAGTTTCTTCACAAGACCATCTGGCCCTCTGTAGGAGACAAGGTGAGACCAGAGAGAGTCAGACCCACAAACTATGGCTGGCTGTTTCTGTTGGCAAAAAAGAAAAAGAGAGAATAATAAGAAAGAGAAGTAGCTCTACTGTGGTTTTTGACGCAACAGCTGTTACTGGGTTAATGCAATACAAAGATCCACTTTCCGAAAAAGGAGACATAGCCACCTATAGAAGCAAAGTTATACATTCTTGGCTAGAAGTCCCTTTTCATACATAAACAAGACTAGATCCCCCACTGTGACTTTATTATTGAGCTATGACCTTTGTCAGACCACTGCATGTAATCGTACTGACTGAGTGAGATGTTTGCCAGCAATAAGAATGTTGATGAGGTTTTTCAGCAGATCAGATGACTTTTGCACAACATTAAAGGAGGCCTTTGGTCAACAGTTTTCAACAAAGACGACCCTAAATCTCATCATGGTAGCTTTTAACATTTTCTAACAGAAACTGTAATCACATGGGACAAGTGTTACATGTATTTGTTAGCTGCACAGGCAATCTGCATCTTAACCCTCTGAATCCCAAACCTGCCAGCGGGAGTAAATAAATAAATAAATAAATGACTGGCATTTACAAATAATTTAACCATTTGTCCAATCGAAAAACTAACATAATTTTCAGATCTTCTGTCTCATTTACAGAAATTAAATAGTTTGATTTAGCTTAATTCTTAAAAAAAAAAAAAAAAATCTTTGCTTACTGCGCTCAGCAAGCCTGGACTGATGGACATACACCGTATGATAATCATGCTTCAAAAACCATCTTCTCTGCAAGTTTTATTTTAAGACAGACAAATTGCCTGGACCCTGTTGGATGGTTTAATCCAACAGTTTGAAGCAACAGGAAGCCTGTACATCCTACTAATCGATGTCACGTTCTGTTCCACACTGTCCTCCAGGTCCAGAAAAACAGGAAGAAGTACGAGATGGAGTTGGAAGAGGAGGAGAAGAAAAAGCCGTCAGCCTTCCAGCGTGGGCGCCGTTCACGTCGCTCTGCCTACGCTTTCTCTCATTCTCGGGGCTATGCAGACCTCATTGCATCAGGGAGGAGCATTCGACGGCGCCCGCCAACTCGTGGGGGACCACAGGACAGCATTAGAGAAGTCCCCCAGAGAGAGGCTGAGAACATCTAGATGTTCTCCTCTGTGCTTTTGCTCCAGTCTGTGACCCTGACTCCTCTGTCTCCTGTGCCTTCAGTGCCTTCTCTGCACACAGACTCTTGAAAAAGAAAAGCTCACCTAAAAGACGACCACCGTTACCGGGGTTTAAGTGTCATGCAGTGAATGTGTGACTGTTATTTAACTCAGGATCTTTTAAATTGATGAAAGCCTTTATTTTAGTCCCCACCCAACATCACTGAAGATAAACATTTGTTTTTGGCATTTACACTTTCAGCCTGAAGCAAGCAGAGCACTTGAAGTGTTAAAAAACATCCCAAAATTGTTTCAGTAAGCTATATGACCATGGGTTTCTAGAAATCCAAACACTTTCCCTCAGGTTGAAACACTGGGCCTTGAACGCATCATATCAAGCTGTCCTCTTTTAATGTTTTATTGTACATGCTGTGATGTTATTTTACCAGACTATGCAAGGAGACGAGACGTTATAAAATGTGTCTTAATTTAAGAGTAAGTTGTGAATAGTCATGTTTTCTCTTTGCATTATGAAATGTTAGGAATGTCCTTGTGGCTGGGCGTTGATTAAGGGACAAAAACTTTGTTTTCATATTCAGATCCTTTGAATGCCTCGTGCAAAACTACATCATTTGCTCTATACCTCACTTTTCCATGTTGATATACACTTTTTGAAACTTTCAAGGGCCTCTACGTTGTCTCCTTAGTGCTGCAACTTTATTGTGGTTACAGGTAATCAAAGTGCTTCTTCCATCCAAAAAGAGCCAGCGATAGGGTTTTGGTCTGTCCTCATTTAACTCTATTCTACTAGTTTAAACTTCTCTTTATTTTTAACTTTTCTAAAGGTGATTCACATGCCTCTAACTGACAGAAAGATGATTGATAAAAAGGGTGTGTCAGTGATTGTTTACAACAAACCCAAAGAAGATGTGTGTTTCAGACCTGTAATCAGCTGTATAATGTCTGCACAGAAATAAGCCAAAGTGACACACTCCTGTTCAGACTGTTACTGTATCTCCTCCATGTGAGCGTCACTGAATGCAGATAATGTCTTTTTATTACTGAATGAATGAAGACAGGAGCTGGAGACTATTGTTGAATGTTTCAGCTGAAGTTTTCTCTCTGTCTTGTGATGGTGTTTTATCATGTGGTTGTTAATAAAAGCCATGGGCACATTTAGCAATCTGAAACTTACTTATTTCGCTGTGATTACTTCCTTAAATGAATGTTAAGATGAGGGATTTCTCAAATAGATGAGTAGTTGTTTGGTAATACAAAGTAACAGACCACTTAGGTATGTTTTAATAAAGCATCTCAGCAAAGTCTTCTTTTAGGTTAAGCTACTGGAAGCTTTGCACTCCAGTGGCTAATTTTATTTAGCTTTATTTTGAAATATTACCCTTCATAGATGAGTCTGCAAAGTTTTGGCTACAATTTTGCATTTTTTTGTGTCTTCCCTCGTGGAGTAGTACCTGTTATCTTTTTGTGATTAGTCTTTAGTTTTAGTAAGTAAGTCCTAACTTACACAGCAGCTTTGGCTTGCTCCAGTGGTATGAACCCAAATGGTGGATTGTGAAACAGTGACCGGTCTGAAGTTTGCTAAAACTGAACAGAATCTAGTTGTAGATTTGTGAAAAGTAAGTAAGAAAGAATTGTTGTGTCTGTTCTCTATCCTTACAATGCTGGTTAGAAATATAGGTCAAATCAGTCACTTCTGAGGAACATGGGGGATGTAAACACTGACTGTTCTGTGTCATCGTTATCTACACGTGCATGCAGAGGTCTGTCCATAGAGATAAAGTGAGTGATGTCAGTTTGCTGCAGATGGGATCGAATGTCAAACCATAGATTGTTTTACCCCTGCTTTTGTGGACTTTTATTCTTGAGTACATTAAATAATGCAATGTGACTGTGACATTACTGTGACTGCAAATGCACAACAAATAGAAACTGGAGCCATACAATCTCTATGTTTTTAGAATAGATAACCTTCTGTAAATCTTCATTTAAACATTTGTTCACCATTGATATTAAAATGTTAGCTGTGTATCCAGATTTATTTCTGCTGAGTCTAAAAGTATGAGTCTAAACTTTCAACAGTTGAAATTTGACAAAACTATTACACCTTTAGCGAAACAGCTGTAAGTTTCATTATGAAATATCGCCATCAAGTGGGCAAATGTGTAATGAAAGATGAGCCTGTCTTCTGTTGATAAATGCTAGACTCTCCCAGTGATTTCTCTTTGTGATGATTTCAGGACAGTTAAGCAAAAACGTACCAAGACACATTAATGTCAGATTTTTAATGCAGTTTATTTAATCTGGAGACTAAAATACCAATGTCAAGTGGAGTCCTTTGCTCTTTGTTATCTCAGGACTCAGCTTCTTGAGATGTCAGTGGTTGTTAATGTTAAAGAGTGAGGCAAAGAGATTAAACTGCTTATCTGTTCTGAATATTAGTAATATATTCAGATTCATAGTATTTGTAAAGATTTAGGGGTAGGAAACAGGGATCAGAAAGAAAAGTTACAAATAGATATTGATCAACGGGTTGATAGTATACACATGAATCTAGAAGCCTGTTTTAGTAGCAATTCTGTACACAATGCCTCCATTTAAAAACAGGATTGATACAGCTGATAGTAAAAATGAAAAAGGGGGATAGTGTTTTTTACCCTTCGGTAAACCCATATTTTGATGTGCATTAGATGTGTATTGTTCATAATTAAAACATTTTACAGATCAAAGTTGATTCTATTCTTCCACTTTTGAACCTCTTGTTAGACTATAGTACATTATGAAAGACTACATTTATCATCCACATATTTTGGAGGAGAAGGTTTTAAAAAAAAAAAAATCCACAACTTTTAGTGAAAATGTGTATTTCCTGTAATTAGAATAACCATGGTAAGTGATTTATCTCATCAACCTCTGAATGCAACCTTCCTGCATGCTTCTACTAAATCTGCTAAAACAGCCTTTTGCCTTTTGTTTACATCTGAACATTTATTCCTCGCTTTTCTACTTAATGATTTTCCACATGCTTCATGTATTAATATCTTTGGCTCCCTGTTCATTCCACGACTGTTTTTATTTTTCTATATTATATCCATGTATATTGCAGAGTTTCCTCCCACTCTTCCTTTTGTATTTCCTCTATATGCAGTTTACAACCACTGTGATTAGACTCTATTTAGATGCAGGGAACATTTATGTCAGGGAGTTTTAACTAAACAGTTTCTAACCAGTGGGTGTCACTGCAGGACTGTTGTGTGTTTCAGCTCTCTGACATCCTGACTCCAGTGAGTTTGAAGTTTTGCTGCAGAAAAAGCTGATGGCCCATATAAAGGCAGGAAACATCTAAACAGATCTAAAACATCACTTTAAATCTTTCAGATCTTTATGTACTTTCTCCAAGGTGAGTAGTTTAAGGTTCAGGTATCAGCTTTTAAAGTACATCTTAGCTTAAAATTAAACTTAAAATACATTCTAATGCAGATTTATATTTCCTACTCTCAGTTGTGTCTGTAATATTACAGAAACAATAGTGATAAAAAGAGACACAGATGTGAAAAAGCCATGGACAGTCAAGCTGAATAAATGTAGGGAAAAAGCACAACAACTTACACTCACACAAACAGACAGGATAATATGACTTTTTCAAACCAAAGACAACTATCTGTAAATCCTAAACTTGTGTCAAAGCAAATATAGTCACGAAAAAATTATGCATAGAAAAAGGTCTAAAAAAACAACAACACAGAGACACAAAACAATATTCTCAAAGTTTGATTCCTGTTGAGTATGTAAAAAATACTCAAAGGGACGTGAGCCAGACACAATGAAACAGAGAGATGTTGGCAATTAAACAAAGATCATTTGAAAGTGAAAATCAGACACTGTCCACCTAAAACAAACAGTCTTTTAAGAATCAAACTCTCACCTCCTGTATATGTGAAAAGTCTGCACCAGCTGTGATCATTTTGTGTGTTTGTGCTGTGCTTTGTTCTGCTCTTCAGCGGTGTCAAAAAAATAAACAAAACAAAAAGACACGGCTCATGTTTTCCAGGAGTTAAAACACAGTCCTGCCTGCATGCATGCTGCAGTCCAAAGGCTTTAACACTGACTTTAACACTGACTCTCTTAAAATGAATCAGTTTGAACAGCAGACTCACAGCAACTCACTTGTTCACACCGGGCAATGAGTGAAACAACTTTATTTTTGACAGACAAATCTGTCACTTCTGGAGGTGTTTCACTTTGGGCTCCTCGGCCATGAAGTCAGAGTTTCTCCTTTGTAGTTATTTCCTGGTTTTGCGTCTCTGTTAATGCTAAGTTCAGTGTGTCTATTGTTATGCAGTTGCTTTTGCTGCACATTGCATTTTTTAGAATTTTGTATCTTCCCTTAATTATGACTGTTTTGGCTTTAACAAATCATCTGCCCTTATCAGCCACCATAGCTTTATGCTTAGAAAAAACTGTCTGCTGTGGCAAACGCGGGTGAACCCTATCAGAAGAGTTGTGCACTAAACAGATAAAAAAAATACGTTTGTCAGAAAATTTTGAAATTAACCTAACAGATGCTTTAGCCATTTGGGTAACCAAAAACATTGAAACTAAACAAAAAAATATTCCAGCGCTTTATGCTGAGACATCAAAAAATGTAGCAAAGAACTCTTCTACAAAACTGTATAGTTTCAATCACATGTGAAAGATGGATATCAATCTGATACCAAGTAAATATTGGGCCAGTATTGACGATATCATTACAGATGTTTATACTTTTTTACATAGAAATGCAGCCTGTCAAAATGAATCAATGATAACCCACAACCACTAAAACTCATGTTTCTGTTCATGAATGAAAGTTAAAAACTAATTTTCCAACTGGAAAATGATCATATGCTTAAATATTTTACTGCTTTGTTGTAAAACAGTAAATTTGAATTTTCATAGGTAACAAAAATATCCATCTTTTAGCATTTTATGTCAAATGATCATTTTGATCAATTAACTTGCACATACTGGTAAATTATCTATTACAGAAACATAATATTTGGGAAATTACCACGCTGATAACAACATAGTATCCATCTTGTCACACAAGTAATAATCAATACTGATACCAGCGTTGGTATAGATACACTGCAAAAGCTGAAATCTGAGCAAGTCATTACGTCTTATTTTTAGTAAAATGTGTCTTACTATTCTTGATTTGAGCCACATTTACTAGACAAGGTCATAAAAATGTTTCATTTTAAGGTTTTTTAAAGACAAAAATGAGGCATCAATTGCTTGTAACAAGTAAAAAAAAAAATCTGCCAATGGGAATAGATAAAAGATTCTTGTTTTAAGACATCTTTCTAGTTTCAAGAAACTTCCGGGGCGAATTCTTCTTATCCCATTGGGAGATTTTTTTGACTTGTTACAAGCAATTTACACCTCATTTTTTCTTTAAAAAACTTGAATTAAGACATTTTTATGACCTGGTCTGGTGAATGTGGCTCAAATTAAGAACAATAGGACAATTTTTACTACAGATAAGACATAATGACTTGCTTAGATTTCCGTTTTTGCAGTGTATATTGATATTTTAGATCATTTCACCCACCACTTTTGCATTTAGGCTACAATGTAGGTACTTAGACCTTTTAAGGATACTTTGTTTCTGTTTTTTGGTTGATTAGATACCAGGAGGGATTGTTTTGTTGTCATGAACTTTCTACATTGTGATATTTTCTTGGAGATTCCCATGCTTTTGCAAGTGTACTGTAAATTACTATGCATCTCTCTGGGCACATTTAAAGAAATTAAAGCTTAAATTAAAGAAGCTCATGAGCATCACGAAAGACCTGACTTTGGCCTTGAAAGGCTCCAAAAGCACAGAGTTGTGAGAATTCAGTCACTTTTCATTGCACCTCCCTCCAAACTGTTAATATTACAATCCTGCATGAATGACTCCATCAGGGTTTTTCTAAAAAGTTGAAACGGCATTGGGTTCATCCCTACAACCAATAAAATTACTGCTGTAACACTGCTAACAGCATGCTAAATCACCTTTTTTTTGGCTGCTATCTCTCAGTCGCTCTGTCAAATCTGCATCAGTTCCACATCGAAGGCCTCCGGGCAGACTCAGATAATGCTCTCCATATTTACAGAGGCAGGAGGATTGGGAGGTTTTTGACTAGATCCCATTTGTGTGAACCTATTAGTACAGAGCGCTCTGAGCTCCCTCTGATACGCCTCTGAGATTAGGCAATGGTATTACTGTAAGAGGATCGACTCGCCTCGAGGTGAGGGCCGAATATACGGGGAGAGAGAGAGAGGGAGAGGGAGAGAGACAGACACAGACAGAGAGAGAAAAAGAAGAACACACACAAAGACGAGAACATGCTCACACAGATAGGACCACACACTCCTTGGAAAGAAAAAAAAAGAAAAAAAAAAGAAAAACAGGTCCTGGCAGTGAGAGCAGAAAGGATGGAGGGAGGAGGAACACACACACACACACACACACACACACACATGAAAATCAAAAACTAAAACTGAAGCCCTGCAATGGTGAAGATGGTTATTGGAAAGAACTATGAATGAATGAATAAACGAGGGAGAAAATGTTGCTGTTGTCACATTTTGAGCTCCTTTATCCTTTTTTTCCCCTAAAAGAAATTCAAAGTGTTGTTGAAGAGAAGAGAACTTTATCAGTCTATGTCTCACAGTTGATAAATTCTGTGAAGAAACAAAGATACCAGAGTGTCAGGATTACAGTTATTGGAGGAGGAGGACGTTGAACAGAATCCTCTCCATCATGGACAACACTCACCAACCTCTGCATAACACTCTCACTGGGCAGAAGAGTGTGTTCAGTGGCAGACCGCTGCCTCAGACACACTCAGGAACTCTTTTGTCCCTCAGTATAACACCTCAGGGTCAGGGCAGGGGGAAGCACACTGGACTAAACTCTCCTTTTTCCATTTCCCATCTGCACAGCTGTCCAAGAGTTCACCTCAAGTTGGACACTTCAATGTTTACTTCACAATTATTTAAATCACACCTTTAATGTTTGCACCATTGGTTTATAAAAAAAAAAAAAAGTATTTTGCACTATATTCTTTCATTTCACAACTTAGGAACAGATTTTTTTCCCTGTATTGTTTATGTTTTTACTTTCAGTTTTTAGTATACTGAAACAACATGTTTATCTAGACATATGAGTTTTTGAAGTTTGTACTTTAAAATATGTAATAGCAACAACATAATTGGTGCAAACTCACTTGTTTCTACATGCAACTTTAACGCTCAAATTATTCAGTGGCAGATAATGCGCAGTGAGTGGTTAAAAGGACACTCACATTTTACCACAGTGTCAACAGACAGAGGGAAAAGTTTGCTCTGGACTCTTTTCTGCTGATTGATGTGATATGACATGTGAGACCAGGTTGTCCCTGGTGTTACTTCTGCTTTCAAGGCTTAGGTACTGTTGACCTAACAGACTCTGTTTCATACTTAGAGGCTTTTGACGACATCACAAAGAGTTAGCTACAGGAGGATGTGGAGAAATGCACAAATTTAAGAGGAGCCTAGAGTTTCATATTATAAGTGTGCTGTCAAAGAAGGGAATTTAATTTGTTGAAGATTAGTTTCTTGCATTTTTAAGCCTCAGAAACTCATAGACTTTTTTTGTTTGTCTCCATACTGTTAACAAATCAACGTAAAATAAAAATTAAAACAATAAAAAGCATCTTTTTTCATTCAGCAATGTTAAAAGTCAACTTTTAATAATAATAAATGAACAACCATCCTTAGAGCAGCAACACATTTATCATTAAAATAGCAGTGTGCATGCAATTTTATTTCTTATTGGTCAGCACTACTTTAAAAGTCACATTACAGTATTGAACAGAAAGTTTATTTTTTAGATGCAAATTGATACTGAATCGAAATACACAGTTGGATAATATTGAAGTTGAAAAGAAAAGTTTTGCACCTGTTTTTTATTCCTTTTTGCTGATTTGTTGCTCAAGAGTAAGTCTTCCATTTTCTTAAATATTGTCAGAGATAAAAGTAGGTGACCTTGTGTATGCATATGTATCAGTGTGTGTGTGTGTGTGTGTGCAACAGTGAACTTCTCCTCATCAAGACGAAGGTTGACATAGAGGAAGTCACAGCCCCCCTCCTCTCTCTCTCTCTCAGCCGTGTCATAATTTATGCCTTAAAAAGCATGAATTTTTCAGCACACAGTGGCAGGGATGGCACTTCATGTTTACGACAATCATTTCCTTAGTGAATGATTCATGTGGATGTGGCTCTTATGAATCTTTCAGGGAACAAACAGAAACACTGATGCTCAGAGCTTTAAACTCCATTGCTGGTTGCTGCTCTATCAACCAAACTGAGAGTCTGTGATCTGAACAAACAGCAGAATGAGGGTGGGAATAATAAACCTACCAACCTCCTCCTTACTTTAATAATGTTTTTGATTGACATACAAAGCACACAATGTGTTTACAATTTGTGCACTGGTCAGTTATGTAACTGAGACCACAAAGATTGTCGTGTTGGGCAGAGTTTTCATGTATTATACTGTCATAACCATGTGTCCCGTATAGAGTAGTATCGTGGTATTCTTGCTGTGCACAGGGCTCATAATCTAACCACCTTATTTTTTGTCTTAAAACATTTTGAAAAAGATTAAAATCTGGAATTATAAGATAAATGTGGCTTCTTTAGTACAGTTATGCCATAGCTTGGTGCTGTATCACTCAATATCATTGCATACACTTGCAAATGTTTTGATAATTTTCAATTAAAGTAACATTTTGGTCAATAACTTTCACTAAAAAGCCAATTTGTGTAGATTTTATCTGAGAGGACAAAGATTCACCACTCTGTCTAACATTTGTTTTGTGTATTATGAGTTGCATGATGTGTATTCACTTCTCAAATACCCAGAATTGTTGCTACAGACAAAGAGCTTTGCAGCACTACTGGCAGCAGCTGTGCAACATTTCATTTGCTGCTGCAAGTCAGCCATACCGACTGTCTTTTCAATCTCCAAGATTTGATTGATAAGGATGCCAGTAAGTATAGAAGTGGGTTATTATTAGTCAAATTGAAAATGTTGGATGGGCCACCGTCACCCTGATATTCACTGTTGCTCTTCTTCTCAGTGGAAGCATGTCCTCCTTTAAAAATCACATTTATCTGTTGCCTGGAAGCTGCAGTCGCCTGGTGGAAATCTTTCATCTTGTGTGTGTAGTGCCCTTCAGAGGGCCCTGCCGGCTGTTTGGATTTTAGCCAAGGTTACTATAGAAACACACAGAGGGAGAAGTGCAGGGGAACAGGAAAGGCTTGCTCATGCTAACGGAGAACACGCTAGCTGAATCCCACCACAAACACACACATTTCAAAATATTAACACAATATCGACACAAATGGCTCAGCTTTTGTAGTGATTAAACTGTTTGTATAACCTCTCCACTTCTAGTATGACTGATTAAATAATCTGAAGTTATTATTACAACAAATAGATTCACAGATTTATAGTTTAATTGACTAAGACTCCCGTCCACAGATTACAATGTGTGTTCGTGTGCAGAATCTACTCCTCTTTTTTCATGGTCTGGTCTTTTCTTTGGAAATGAAGGTGATGGAGTAACTCTTTCCACTGACAGACTGACATTCAGGGTGGGGTTTGTGTGCATGTGTGTGTGTGTAAGTGTTCAGAGGAGTGTTATTCTCTTTGAGGTGAGTTTGATCGTCATGGCAGACACCTGCACAGATCACAGCTGAAAAATTTAAATCACGTTGACTGGGAGAGTATGGAACCAAAGAGCGTACCACCGAGATGATGAATTCATTAAACTGCTGATCAAACATATTAATTAAAATGTATGTCTTTCTGAAGTCTACCTCACTGAATGCATATGAAATATAGAAATCATTAACTTGAAGAAATGTACTCACAAGCAAGAGCCCCAGAGATGAAATGAATGAATTAAAAGGCTACATAAGACAGTTTTGCAGTCACACTTGCAGGTGATACAGAAGAAACACCAACAAAGTTGCTTGAGTGGCTGTTGGCAGTGTTATGGGTGCAAAAGCTGATGTGTTAGGGGAAGAAAAAAGAGAGCACCTGTTTAAAAACATGCTATAGGTTCCTGAATATACAACAAACCAAGTGTAACTAAGAAAATATAGCTTAAAACTATGTCTCAGGGCACCTTGAAACATTTTCTGTATTTGATCTTTTTTTTTTTTTTTTTACAGCTGAAAATGATTTCTGTGTTTTATTTTGTGGTAGTAGTGGAAACAGGAGTAGAAAGCTAAATTGGGGTGTGATCGAGCACAGGTTAAAAGCTAAAGCATAGGCTGAGCAGTTTCTGATGATGTTCATTCCAGCCCACATGCAGCAGTTACACTGCAGGGATCTGTTCAAACCTGAGAGTTTGTCACTAAAATGAAGAGCCAGGTTAGGTGAGCTGTGCTTGGTAGATGAGCACTGGTAGGACATAGTGAGGATTCACTAATGTTACCTGAAATGTCTCGGAGCACTACTACAGTACAGGACTGAGTTCACAAAGTTTGCTTGTTGTCACGTTTCAAACAGTTGCGCTATGTAACTGTTGAAAAAATTCTGCTCTCCATTCACTTTTCCAAAACAAACTGAAACTAACACACATCTTGGTTCATCATGACAATATGGAGTACGCGGTTATGGGAAGCGATCTTTAATGAAATGGTAGCTACCATGAAACAGACTTTGAGATATACCCATGTCAGAATCAGAGGATCTGTTCTGAATATTTTCTCTGTAAAGAAACATCATGAGTGAATACCTTCCAGTCCTAATGTGAGAAGTGAGTTTCTGTATGTCTTCCTCTACAGATGCTCCATTTTAAATGTTGCCTCTTTTTTTGTTAAACCTAATTCCTCACAGCATTTAAATTCCCATGGTGCATTTCTTCCCTAGAGATTATTATTTGGCCATGAATAGCTTTATTTAAAATACAACAGAAATAGTTTGTCTTCATTTTAAACAATTAAAATTGTATGGCCTGGTTAGCTGGACAAAGTTAGCGCTCATTATTAACACACGTGGCCCCGCTGAGATCGGACTCTCACCTCGGCTGCATTGGTGCCTTGCTCTGCTGATTTGAAACAGCATAACAGCAAAACGCTTCACCCAGGGGACCAAAACATAAAAACATAAATAAAAAGAAAAAAAAAAAGGTGTGGATCTGAACCGATAAATCAAAGTGATACAGAATCATTATGTAAATTCTGACCTCACAGGGCAGTTTCACTTAGCACTGATGTGTTTGTGCTTTTTGTGTTTGTGTGTGCACACACTTCTGCATCTCAGAGATACACACACTCATACAGAAGACATTGTGCCTTGTGCCAGCTGAGACCCAAACAATGAAAAAACAACAAATTATAAAACTCCTCTCTGTGTTCTCCATCCCTCGAGGACACACTTTCTCTTTCTCTCTCTCTTTCTCACTCTCTCTCTGCGGTCCACTCTTTCTCTTAAATCTCACAGTCTTAGATAATTCTCCCTTTTGCGCCATAAATCGAACCATATTTCATTGTTTTGTTAAGTGTTTCAGATAAATATCCTTGTTTGAAACTCATAGCTCCTTTCTGAAGTCTTTAGAGAGTATAGTTCACAGAGCAGATATAAATGAGAACCATGTTTGTTTTTTTCTTTTACTCTGAAGAAAGGTTGACCGCTGAATTTTTATTTTTATCATACAAGATGGATTAAGAGGGAAGGATATTGTTTTTCAATGAGGAACAAATCCAAATGGAGAAAAGACTAGATGGCTTCAAAGACTTGGATATGTCAGTCTTTCCTTTTCCAGATTCATCACTTATATGATGTTTCTTTTTTGTATTTTTTTTTAAATTTTGGCACCATAATTGAGTCTGTTGTTAAAAAGTGTTAGAAATGGAGAAAAAAGTGTCAGATTTCAAAATGTACTTTTTCATGTCTTCAGAGTGCCCGCACGCTAATTGCTGATCTTTCTTTTCTTGCCATCTCGTATTCAGCAGAAACAAAGGCATGTTTTAATGTTATGATGTATTAAAACATGAATCTGTCAGTATTTGAAAATGAACAGTGCATTAGATGAAACATGTCCAATGTAGAGACAGTTTTCAGCGAAGACTTCTGCCTACTTTAAGGCTGTTTCTGTATTTACTGAGATTTCATTGTTAACATTTGATGGAAACCTGGGTGAAATCAGGTCTGGACACCTAAGACTTAATTGCAAACAGTTTCTGTGGGCTAACATACAATTTCCTCATCAGAGTAAGGATGGAAATAATTTTTGTGGTGACATTTCTCAAAAGCCATTCCATAGAAAATGAATGGAAATGTTTTTGTGCAAAAACCGACTTTCACTCTATTTTCTTTTCCGTACTTTTTTTTTTTTTAGCCTTTTCATACCTATTCAGCAAGGACAGGACAGTAAATTGAGCGGAAACAGGGAGAGAGTGGGGAGTGACATACGGGAAAGGTGCCACAAGTTGGATATGAACCTGGGTCACCTGCTCAGGGGCCTGCCTTAGGAGGCATGTAACCCAGAACGCTGGGCTTCAGCAGCACCCCAGTATTTTGTTTTCTAATATACATACAAAAAAGGAAAAGAAAAAATGGACTATATAGATAAGTGGTTCTCAACTTTCTTTTGCTCTTTGTACCACCTGAGCCATTTTGTCCCACTGTGAGTATCCCCTCACTCATTCATGACCCTTCAAAAGTAGAACGTAACATGACTGAAAATAATTTTGTAGAATGAAACATAAAATGAGAGCAACTTAATTTAATTTTCATTGATGCTCAACCCAAAGTGAGGTATAGAAGAAACCCAATGACTGACAGTGACCACTCAACAGGTTTTTGATTGAGCTTATTAAGTCATGGCACTATTGCTTACACAGTCATCCTAACCATTGAATTGTAACTTGAATCATTGTTTATATGATTTCCTGTGGCTGAGACAAATTTATTGATTGATTCTAGTCTAAACAAGGACTCTAACCCATTGTATAAAGATTGTCAGGGAAAAAAAAATTCCTCTCCGACACCAGTTTCAAACTTCTGTTCTGTTTTTAAAATGTCATTGCAATGGAAAATACTTTTTGGGGCGGGTCTTATAAGACTGAGATTAATTACATTAAAATTAACACAGATTTTACTTTACATCTCATATTTTTTAACTTATTAAATTCACTAAAAGATTGAACTTTTTAAAATGTTTTTATTTCATTTTGGAGAAGTATAAATAACTAAGGCAATTTCATCTTATTTACTACTTTAAATGGTACCAGCTGAGGCACAGATTTCTAAACTGAAATGTTTTCCTGCTCAAAATTTTTTGCTTTGTTTGATGTATTTGAGGAATGACAGAAGAGACGCAGTGAGAGGCGGGATATTGCTGTCAAAGTAACCTAATAAAGGACGAATAATAATCCAAAGATTTATGGTTCTCATCAATGATATCACATCAAAACTAGCAGAAGAGGAAAACATTCATTTAGCAGCATCTGTTTTGTCTGCACTCATCTTTTGTTTTCCCCTCCTGCTTTCTCTTTGTGGGAATGTGTAAATCTTGATGAGCTCTGTATACTTGTTTTTGATGTTTTTGGCCTTTGCTGATGAAAAATATAATACTTGTTCAACCATGCATAAGTTTACTGATGGCTTGTAGGTTGGCTAGTTAAACACAGTTATTGAAATATGTAAAGTACAGGAATCCAGAGCCCTTTAACCTTTCAACATGGGCATTTCATTAGTTTCTAGTTTGTGCTTCTGTTACCTACGGTCCAAAGATTTCATTGGCCAAGTGCTTGCTAAAATTGTAAAATGAACCGGTGTCTGTTGAACTTCAAGTAAGATAATAATCTGTTTAGTGCATGTGCTGGCAGAGATCTGAAGGCATTGTTCTGCTAACGATGTGCTAATTGCTCTGCCTTCTTTCCATATGCATGATTTCACTTTCATTGAATGTATTGTCTCACAAATTATGGATTGGTAAACAAAACCATACCCAAAACAAAAGTTTAATAACTGAAAAATTCCCTTATTCTCAATATCAACCTAAAGGGAGGTAATGGGTTTTTGTTGTTGTTGCTGTCCTGTCGACAATGATTTCTTGACAGTAGCGCACCGAGCACAAGGCAATCTTTTCAAATGTGACTTTCTTCTGACTCATGCCTCCAATTTTCTAGTCTTTTCCAATGGTCACTCTGTTCATTTAACACAGTGTGTATCCAGCATTGCTCTGTCTGGAAACCTGTAGCATGCAGCTTAGTTTAACCCGTGGAACATCCTGACAGAGGAGTCATCCACACTGAAATAATAAACCAGCATTTCTAGCTAACTGAAGCTTTTTGAAACCAGAATTTTTCAACAATAAACAACAATAGAGGCAGCAATTTTGTTACAGAAATACTGTAATGAACACAGTTACCAAGAGAAACTTGCAATGGAACCAGAGTTGAACAAGCTAAACGCATAAACCCTGTTTCCTCTCTACGTCACTTTCCCAGTTTTCACATCATTAGTTCAACTTTCTTCTCACATCCATATATTCTGTCCTTGTGTGTATGAAACTGTGTAAGCTACATCTCTCTCTGTCTCCCCCTATCCTCCTCTGACACACACACACACACACACATACACACACATACGCACAAGATCAGTGAAGGATGCAGAAACACGAAGCTCCTCTCTTTCCCTCTTCGGCACGTCAGAAGCATTTTGCCGGGTGATTAATCGCCGCGGCAAGCGTTCGAGCCCCATGGTCGGCCTGGGGGCGTCGCCACGATCCCTGCACCTGCCACTGTGATCCACACTGACCCCCCTTAACACCCACAGAAACACACAGTCAGACACACATAAAACCACAGATAAATGTAAAAATGAACAGAACATCCTTTCACTGTGCATAGAGGTTACATAAGGCATACTTACTGCTCCGCATGATTAAAATAGAGTAATCATCCAATTTTCTTTATATATGTGCAAATTAAAACATTTACGGCTGAAGTACGTGGTTTTCCACCCTTGACCATAAGTAAAATATACTCCTGTCAAATTTTCTTGTAACCAACTCACATTGTGTAGCAAAAAAAGCCATTAGTCTCAAACCACCCATATAAAAAATTTGTTTATATGCATTTATTTGTGTGTGCGTGCATTTACACTCCTGACATCTGCACTGATCTCAAACGATTCTAAGTAGGGTCTCAGAATAAAAAGGGAATGATGGGAGCAAAAAAAAAAAATGTTTGAGCAATTTATTGGGAACAACAATTCAAGTAAAGTAGTCTGTTCAACAGCTGATTAAAAGTTAAAGATTACAGCCTTTAAAAAAGAAAGTCTTTGCAAAAATATGCGATTGTTTAGCTGCATAAGCAAGGCCTCTCACTACACCCCATCACTGCTGAGGGTGCTGAACACATTAAGACAGTCAGTTTGAATCCTGAGGGTTGTGGAATAAAAAAAGTCAAGCGGTAGACCCCCATCTGAGAGAGAAGGGCTTTTACAACAAAGAAGCTCTTCAAAGGCCTCATCTCCTCCAGTGACACAGAATTGCTTGTTTGGACTTTGCAGGATGAGCACCAAAACATGGGACATTTAAAGGTGGGAGAAACCCCATGCAGCACAATGGGGGGAGGGAGAGGGGGGCATCATGATCTAACTACTTTATCCTTCAATGAAAAAACAGCGCTTCAGGTTTTAAGGAGCATCAAACGGCATCTGGCTTTTTGGAGATATTGCAGATTGCAGGGGGTATCCTTCATGACTGAGGGTCCTGCTCTGTGTGCTAATGACTGGACAATGCTGCAGTTCAACGCTACCTGACAAAGGAATAACCCTCGCTCTTTTGAACCATCCTGCGTGTTCTACTGATCTTAAATGACACCTTTTTTGGGGGGTGGATGGTAAGGAGAGTTTACAAAAAATGGATGTCACTTCCACCAGACAGTGGAAGCCATCTTCACCACTTGGAGCAACATCCTCACTAACTTTGGAGCCTTTGTCCTGGAAAAACACCACTGATTCCAGCCAAAGATGTTGCTGTAATCCTCTTCAACTCGATTGTCCTCGCAGTCCCTTTAAACACATCATTTTTCATAATTACAATAATTCATTCAGAAAATCAATTCTATTTCAGTTGAAAAGCAAAACTTCAAGACATTTTCTGGACAGAAGCACCCCCTTACTCTCACACACTGCTCTCTCACCACCTGAGTTGGAGGAGAGCGAGCATGTGTCTCAGGCCCACACTACATCTGCTACACTCTGTGCTCTGTGTGTGTGTGTGTGTGTGTATGTGTGTGTGTGTGTGTCGCACCACCAGTTCGCATGTTAAGTGTGTAATATATACTCTTGGTGGTGCAGAGGTGATATGCATGCATGCCTGTGTTTGTGCATGTGTGTGTGTGTGGCAACAGATGTCATTTGTTCTGAAATCAGCAGCTGGATCCAAGGTTCCCAATGGGACCTTTAATGTCTACAACTTACACACACACACACACTCACACTCACACTCACACACACACTCGCACAAAAGCGGCCAACAGGTTGTGTGTCTTGATGGTTGTAGAGTTGAAGCGACTTTACAGGAGTTTGTTGTGTGTATATGTGTTTGTGTGTGCGCGTATTTTGTTGATATTAGTGGCCTGACCTGCCGACTGTTTACACATGAAGCAGATCATCTGCATAAATTTACCTCATGATGTAAATGCTCTCACACACAGATTATAATTCCTAAACAGCCCTTTGAAATGTTTTCAGAGTTCAGTTCACCTGCGTAACTTCCTCTTTTTTTTTCAGCAGAAACTGAAACAGCATGAAAGTGTTGATGAATATTTGTGCCAGGTGTAAGAAAGATCTGAGAAAATGAAAGCTTAAGGAGAATTGTTTTGCATTTCAAGACAGAGTTGAGATCCAAACTTTCAGTGTTGGAGCCAGACAGAATAAACAACATCTATCCTCGGCTGATTTTAAAAGTTATCCTGTCCTGATTACCTTCCAGCTTGTCACTGACAAAAACACTGAAGTTGGATGTAATTTTGACATTTCAACTATGGTCTTGGGATGCAAAACTGAAAAGTTTTCCTTCTTTCTGTTTTTATGAAGAGGAAAATTTAAGTTTTGTTTCTGCATAAGATATAATGATTAAAAAAAAAAAAAAAACCCATCTCTTTCAAAAGATTTTTTTCAATGAAAATGAAAAAAAAGGAAAACAAACTACAACTACAACTCACATGAGGTTCCTTTACTTACTAGTAGCGTAGAAATAAGTCTGAGATATCCTCTGAAGGCCACCATGAAGATGTTAAATTCTTCATATTTTGGCCTTTTTGGACACTTAAAAAGAATACCCAACTCATAAAAGACTGCATGTTTCTTCAGTTTTCATCCTTTCACAAAACTTTTTCCAGCCATTCATATATTTAATATCTTTCACAGCGTGGCCATTTCACAAACATTCACCTTTTTCAAAACACCCGGGGAGCTCAGCCCTGCAGCTAGGCACCATATGGCTGTCTCATACAGGATCCACCCTCGTCCTGACAATTAGGACCACGGGCTAAAACCCTGCCGGATCTGGAGCACGGCCAGATGAGAAGAGGACAGTCGAAGAGTGAGAAAAGGGAAAAAGAGAGCAGTGTTGATGTGAGGACCCAGAAAGAAGGAAAACTGATAGAGAACAGGTGAGTTTAATAAAGATCTGAATTACAGAGAAACAGTGTGGGGAGCAGAGGAGGGGAAAGGATGGCTGTGAAATAATAAAGTAATAACAACAATATAAATGAAAATAATAAAAATGTAGGAGGAAAAAGGGACTAAGTGGGCTAAACAATGTTTAGCCAATTAAGCGTTGCAGAGGAATCCATGTGCACAATGAGCCATCCATGAATGAACGCAGAGACAGAGGCAGAGCTGCTTAATTACAGCCCGGAGAGAAGTGAGTCCTCATCAGAGCGGAAACTCAGAGAGTGAGTGAGTGAGGTTTCAGTCTAAGGAAGGAGAGATGTAAGGAGTGAAGGAGATTTAGCAGAAGGAAAGGAAATGACTTATGAGGAAGATACTTTGTTTGGAAATAAGTCACTTTCTCAATTTAAGGAAAAAAAAGACAAAACAAAACCAGAAAAAATTAAAAACAGGAAAAAAAAGAAATAAAAAAACAGATAACAGGTAATGAAAACAAGATGCTTAGATGTGCATCTTACCTTTTGATGACAATAAAAATGTCAGAAAATAAACAACAAAAACAGGAGTTTATTGAAGTAAAATTTCACCAGATCAACAAAAAAAATCTGTAAAACGGAAACCTTTACTATGAAAATATTAATCAATATGCAATCCTTGTAGTAAAAGCAGGAAATGAGTACATATATATTTGTGTTTAAACTGTACAATTGCTAGACTTAGTTGGGTAGTTTCTATCTTACTTTAATGATCCCTCTGGATGTTAGTGTTGCTGTAATCACAAGCTGTTGTTTGCTGCTCTACATTGACTTTGTTTTAAAGCAAATGTAAGAAATTTTCAGTGTGAGTGAATTCTGGTAGTGCGGGGTGCATTGATCTGAAATATCGATACCAGTGTTGCTATCAGCATGGATCAATACTTGTGCGATGAGACTGATAATTAAGTAGTATGTTGGATACCTTACTATTATTATGTTTTTGTAATAGTTAATCTACTACTGTGTTCAAGCTGTTCAATCAAAATGACACATTTTATGCTGGAATAAAATGATCAATGATAATCATGAACATTCAAATTACAACAAAGCAGAAAAAAACTGAAGCACGTGGTTATTTTCTGGTTGAAAAATTAATTAATTACTTTCATTCATGAACAGAAACATTAGTTTCAGTGGTTCTGTGTCATTCTTGATTAATTTTGACACACTTCTTTTCTATGTAAAAAGAATCTATTTCAGTATTTATATCATCAATGCACACTAAAACTTATGCACCAAAGGAAGCTTAGTGCAAATGAGGAGGTGTACTTTAATAAGCTGACACAAAGAAGAACAGATACAAACACAACAAACGATGTAAGAGCTAGGGCTGCACCATATTGGAAAATTGAAAAAAAAACATATACTGTGATATTTATGTTTCCTGGGATATATATTGCAATATTTTTCAAAGTATCTGTGAAAGTGTTAAATGAAGCACCTGGTGTGATATTAACTATGAAGAAACTGTCAAATTGTCCAGATCTCTGCGATGCTCCACTCACATTCACCGCTCCCTCTCTCAGTTGCTCGACCAGTCACGCTGCACGTCACTCTGCCCGACCCTGAAAACAGCAGGTGAGATGACAAGGGATCAAGAAGGTGGCTCTAACTGTGTGAGTTGTTGTGTGTACTGTGGTAAAATATATAAAAAGATGCTCATAGATCTTTTAGTAACTGGGTGTAGACAGATAAACCAAATTTGACTGAAGAGCACAAATACATCAACATATATTATATACCTTACAGTGATGGAACCAAATCAATAAGTTGTGCAGCCCTATCAAGAACACACAAAACCAGTTAACAAACATGATTTCCTGTTGTTAATGCTTGGTGAGAGGATTACGCAACAGTTTGAACGATGTCCATAAAGTCAATGCAAAAGCAAACGGACTAAAAAACAACAGGCATTGCAGCTGGAGAGTAGTGAGCCTTTAGGGTTGACTGTGTTTGCTGCGTGGTATCAAGTTAGCTGTTGTAATCGATGCAAGCACAGATCAATTTTGCATTTATTTGGAAGCCTTATGGGTTCCTGGTTCCTAAAATATATTTGAAATGCCAAAAGGGTCACATTAAGTACATTAGAAGAAGAGCAGGGTTCCTTGTTTTGGGGACCAGAGTCTTTAGAGAAAACCTGTTGTGTAAAGTAAATCAGAATAAACTGCCCATTTTTTATAAATATAAAGCAGTTGTGGTTTAACTTGATGGAGCACATTTACACACACTGGATTTTTTTGTAAGTGCATCTAAAAATAAATAAAAATGAACATTTAAGTTGATGGTTTGTCTTCCTGTCTGTCCACCTGATATATGAGGATGATTTTACTGCGGTCCATTTAAGAGAAGCAGAGAATGAAACTTCTTCGTTTATTTTACGCTGTGCTGCCTGGCACACATGTTTAGCCCGGGGTGATTGTGAGCAGGAAGTATCTCTAAAAACAGGGAAATTCTGGAAAAATCACTGCAAGCGAAAATACCCCCACCCTCCCTCTCTTCCCCCCACTTGATGTCTTTGGCTGGGTCATTGCATAATTTAGTAATCAACTAAATTAAGGTATGGAGAGATGAACTTGCAGCTCGTGAGCATTTGTGTCAAGTTCATCGGCTTTTTGCGCAGAAACTTCAGCCAGACAGTCTCCTCGCTTTAATGAATCTCAAACTGCCACCGATTTTCATCTGCAGCAATGACAAGGGAGGGAATTAGCCAGGGTCTCTGCACACACACTCACACTACAACCACACACACTCACACAGGAAACAGGCACCATTTGGTGTTTATGTAAATGTGCAAAAACAAAATGGCTGACTGCCAAATCCTGTCAGTAAACAAAGCTGGTTTGAGTGCCAGGCAGAGTGCTGTTAAGGTGGACCGCTCAGGATGGAGTCTGAGCAAGAAGTGGCTCCACGAGGCTGAAACACCTTAAACAAATGAGCTGGTAACCATGTAAAACAGCCATTAACTTGTGATCGGATACAGCATCGGTCTGAATCTCAACAAAATAGGAACATTGTTCCTGGGCCTGCTGTACTTTGGAGACGCTTTGCTGTTGTGAAAGCGAATCAGCCAATAATCATTCAGAGCTAAACAGCTGATTTGACCTCTACAAGCCAGGTAGTTCGGGCTGTACAAATCATGCATCTAAAGGCAAAAATAAAACTCACTGCAGAGTTTGGTGACATGTGTATAGTTACAGACCAGTCAGTTATGTCATGTGGTTGTTTTCTTCCATGAACCACCATTCAAAGGGTCAGCTGGTCCTTATATAGAAACCTTTCATGAGTCTCTAGACCAGCCTTACTCAAACAATTCCCCTCTCTTTATTGAAGGGAAAAATAGTGTAGACATTTTATGTAAAACCCACTTTTTCAGCATTTTTGGACACAAATGTACAAAGTACCCACTGATCCACAAAAGCTGAAACGCCTCTAAGCCAGTTGGGTCTTTTGTTTGTGGTCTATCTGTCTGTAAACACAAAATCTCAGAGTCTGTTTTCTTATTGATGTCAGAATGAGAGTCATTGACCTCACCAGGTAACTTTCCTTGCTTCCTCACATATTACAGCTGTAACTTTTCACAACCTATGAGTCGACCAGCTCCACCCTGCTCTAAGGCATTTATAATATCCAAATTCCACCAGAGCTATGTCCGTTCTGTCTCCACTGTATCTCAGCGCTGGATCTCATAGCTACTTAGCATGACTATCATTTTGCTGATGATTCGCAGAGTATGGAAGCAGGACAGGAAGTCAGGCATTAAAACAACATTAAATCATTAGATTGATTTATAGTTCAAGCCAAACATATTGACCCTCAATTATGGAACGTATGAACGACTGAAAAATGGGCGTATGCTGATATCCGCTCACAAATCCGTATTTAATAATCTGAACGCTGGCGGAAGGTACCCTCCAATCCCACACCAGGTCTGAGTTCATGGAAACAACACAGCTTAATTTCTCTCTACCTCTGTTACATCTCTACATGTCATAAATTCCGAAGATTAAGCGGGCTGAACCTTGAAGAATTAGGGGTGTGTTATTTAAATTACAACTGTTTTCAGCCTCCAGATTTATTAATACTTTATTGAGCTTGGCTCTGGTTCGCACATTTCATAAATCACACGTGAGCATTGTTATAAGCTCTTCTTTACACCCTAATCAATGCTAATTCCAATGCAAGATTGACAAATGAGGGCCAATGAGAGGAGCCAGGCCTGGGATCAGCAGGTCTGAGCTTTTACAGACAACATGAGTGAGGCAAGGCTTATAATCAGGGCAGTGAGTGCAGGAAATCCTTGGTCAAAAAGCTCCAGCTGTCCTGCAGACAACAAAGTTTATAATTGTGGATGGACAAAGAAGTATGGAGCCAAACTAGAACAGAGTGGAGACCAATCTGACATGGGTCTGGTGGAAGTCCACCGCTATTCATAGAGAGCAGGGGTATGTTGTTATCACACTACAAGAAAAAAAACTAATTCTTACAAGTTACATTGAAATGTTCAGACAACTAGATGTCAGCTTCTGTCAGGGTGAATTTCTTAACAGATGTATCACCTTTTAATCTACCGTTGTCACTGAACTGTGACATCAGTTGTAAACTCTTCTACAGTTACTCCTCTCTTACTTAAACTTTCCCTGCATGAGTGACGTCTGTTGAGCCGTTTTCATCTATACCTTAGCTTAGTGTTGAACAAATACCAAATATTACATATCACAACTCTTCCATACTGTTATTTAAACTGCATTTTGACCCACGCTGGGATTAACAGATTCATCATTCTCACTGCCACACTGACACTGTACTTATGTCAGAGCAACAAACAGTTCTCACACTGAGAGAGATTATGAAGATTAAAAGTTGTTGTAGGTCTACAAGCCAGTTTGTTTCACATAATTCAAAAATGTAATAATGATAATAGGGTCAATATGTCAGATTATTTACAGATTATTATGAACACATCTGCCTTGCTTTCCTTCTCCTTCTCCATATATCTATTTTTTCCTGCACAATATATACTGTAAGTGGTTTCAAAAGGTAATTTTGACTTGAAACAACTCAAACAACAAATGCTTCCTTCTTCCCCCTCTTATCCTCTGATGCTTCATTCAATCTTTGTTTTGAAGTCTTTTTGACTTTAAAAGAGGACAGCCGAAAGGATAGCTCCTTCCCTTCTCCTGTCTGCCCCTGGCTCTCAGTTTGTGTAACCGCACAGCAGAACTGATAATAATTAGCAAACGGGGAAAGGAATAATTTGGTCGAAGTGATGGTGGCAACGGGAGCTCCACCCCCTGCAGAGCGGCGCTGTTTGCTCAGCTCGCCAACGGACGAGTGGGAAAGAAAAATACACAGGCTAATTATTTCAGATAATGCAATTAAGATATGCATATTTAGCATAAACTCCAGAATGGAAGTGTCGACGTCAGCAGATACTGCATGTGTGTGTGTGTGTGTGTGTGAGAGAGAGAGAGTGAGGTATATTTCTTGTACATGAAGTGTGTGCAGCAGTCTCTGGTGGCAGGTAGCAACATTAATCTCTCCCTGTTTTGGGTCTCTAAACTACACAGAGGTTAGAGTCAGTGTCTAAAAATTTGTGCCCTTGTGTGTATGTGTGTGTGTGTGCGTGTGTGTGTATTTGTGTGTGTGTGTTCGTCAGGGGGAGGGCTTGCTGTAAGCCTTGGGCTTAAATTAAGCACTTTTAAAAAAGATTTTAAAAATACATGTATGTTCCCAATCATTCTCAGCTTTGCATGCTCACTCACACAAGCACGCTTGCACACGGGCACCTTCTCTGCATGCAATAGGCCAGGTGCAGCAGTGTGTGTGTGTCCACAATGTGTGTGTTTTCAGGCTTTGAGCGGATGTGTGTGTGTGTATTTTTCTACCTGCTACACTAATGATCTGCACCTGTCAGCAATACACAATCATACACACACACACACACACACACACACACACACACACACACACACACACACACACACACACCTGTACAGACACCTACACACACATACAAATGCACACACATACACTTCACTGGAGGCGAGAAGAAGGCGTGGACTGGAGTGGATAAAAAAAGAAAAGAGGAAATCAGTAAGAAAAAAGGTAAGGGGGACCAAAAAGGATGGATGGAAAAAAGAACCAATAAGAATATGGGAGATGTATTGTCCGGGAGGAATAAAACAAAAAACAAATAAAAAGTGGAGGCAAAAGACAAAATGCAGATAAACAGGGGGAGACAAAAGCAGAAAAAGGGCCAAGATGAAGAAAGGGTGAACCCAAAAGACTTAAGAAATTAAAGCTGTAGTAAGACAAATAAATAAATATAGACAAGTTTGGAGGAAAATAATATGAGGATATGGAGGAGTTAAAAAGATGAGACACAAAGGACAGAAGGAAGAGGAGAGGAAAAGAAGGGAGAAAACTGTTGGCATCAGTCCAAATGACAGCATCTTCCTCGCCTGCGTTCTGGTTTGAATACCGCTGCACGCCATTAGAGCCGTCAATCAGCAGCTGCTGCTGCTCTGCTGCAGCGAGCAGCTCCATGCAGGCCAACAGCTGCAGCTTACACACAAACACTGAACACAGTGTGCTGCAGGTTCTTTAATGGACCTGCAGGAGGCTAAATGTAAGGCAACCTGCGTGATGATGTTGGCAGGTCTTGATCAGAATCTGAATCACTCCTTGAATCTGTGTGCCATTACAGATCAGCTCTAACCCAGTGCAATTTCATCTTTAATGAAAACAAAGAACTTTTTTAAAGAAAATTTATCAAGACGTTTGTATGTTTTGCCTCTCCAAATGTCCTCTGAGTGATGAGCACAGAGGGAAACCCTAAAGGTAAAATATTAACAAAAATAAATATTTTGTTCTCATCTGAACCAAGTTTTAACTTCTTCAGCCAATTGCAACACCCGTTCCCTAAGCGTCCACTTGATACTGTGCCTAAAAGCTGAGGAAATCCCAACAGAGCCACACTAAAATGTCAGTTTTTACAGCAGAAACGAAAAATTACTACAGTGTGGTAAAAAAGACAATTTTGGCATGGATATCAATTTTTGAGCGCAAAACCCCCTTTAGAGGATTTTTTTCTGCACTTAACTTAACGAAAAAGGACGAGTAAAAAGATCATCTCATGACTCTAAAATAACACAACGGAAAGATGGACAATGATGAAAAAAAAACAAGTTGTAATTTGATTCTGGAACACATCGACACTGAAAAAACATCAACATAAATGTGAGACTGCAGAGGTGGTGGGTCAGGGCTGATGTTCATGAAATGTGGCATTTTAATCTGGATCACATATAACTTTGGTTTTTCTGAAACATCTGATTAAATGTAATAACTGTCTATAAAGCCCAGAAAGTATCTGGGTTTTTCTTGATCATTTTTTCTCTTCTTATTCCTTCTGATGGCAAAAAGCAGAGTGTTCAGCATCAATATAAAGTGTCTTTGACCAAAGAGAGACTTCCAACAAAGTGATTTGTTTTCACAGAAAGAAAGAAAGTCAAATACTATTTTCTATTTTCTGTTGAACGAGTTTTTTCAGGGATTCCCCACCAGAAACCTTCCAGTGGCTGAGCAGATCCCAGAAAGAGACATAGTCAAAGAGGAAACATGTGCTTCGGACCTTGACCTACCTACACATGGACGTATGTTGTAGCCCTTACAGATATAAGAAGTGTAAACGACTTTCCATACTCTTATGTGTTTGTCTGAAGACCATTCTCTCCCTTGTTAAATGTAAGTCTAGTGGGTTCGTGTTCATAACATTTGACTTTTGTGCTTACATTAAAAACCTCATGAACCCTCACTCACCTGCTTCAGTCAGGAAGAGTAACACATAAAGAAAAATGACAGAACCATAACGTCATCCACAGTCAGGTTAAAACTTGATATGGGTTTTCAGCTCAGCACAGTTTTCCAGACAGGAAACACAAACATCGAATACTGGAACAGGAAGAATGTCTATTGTCCTGGTAACCACATCAATATTTAAGGATGTGGAGAGTTTATCCGACACGTGGACTGAGGACTGGGTGTGATAGCTCTTGACCTGCTTGTCTGTATCCATGTCTTTCTCCTCCACACAGCTGGTAGAGAGGTCTGCAATCTTTTAACAGGTAGGCTCACGAACTGAAACTCAAGCTGATTTCTACTTTTGAGGTTTCACACACCCAAAACACCAGATCAAGTATTTTTTTCTTAAACATACTTTCTTTCCAGGCTTCAGTGCCCTATGAACCCACAGAGGAAAAGTGATAAAGAAAATGGATGGATGGTTGTTTGTTTTGGTTTTCAAATTTAGTTCATTTGACTATTGCCTACTTCTTTGTGTCCAGAAGTTTGATTTTAGTCTCTTATATGATGCTGACATTTATGTGGTAGGGTTCGATTGGGCTTGATTTTAATGTTGGGAGATATCTGCTGCTATATTAACTGCCCCTGTGAACCAGGTCCCTCGTCAAACAGATCCCTGACACCAGTGTATCTCACAAACTAAGACTTGTGCATTCCCTGCTCTTTCCATATAAAATAATAACCGTTTCTTTGTATGTGGTGTGAAGAAATCTTCAGACCTTCATGCCCAGTATGCTCATGTAAGGCGTGGTGCAGTATGTCAGCGGCTGTTATTACAGGATAGTGGCAGCTGGCAAAAAGTCCTGGTACACCAAAAAAGTCCACTTGTGCCAAAGGGAAATGGTGGTTCTGAAATAACTTAAGTGAACCAGTCAACTTACTGTGCTACCCATACATTTTTATTCATTTAGCTGCTGTCAAATCCAACCATTGTGACAGTTTGAGATGAAGAACTAGCAGACTGAGCAAACACAAACTCTGTAAAAAGTATTGCAAGAAATCATTGTGCTTTACTTTTCCAAGGGAGGAGGTGCAAATAAAAAACATGGCTGTATTAGGCTTTAGGTGAAATGGATATAGAAGTTAGACTGTCAGTAATGTTTGACAGGTGACCTAATGTTTGTACTGATTGAATGTACAGAGGGCAAACATGGCAAGCACGACACACAGGAGGGGTATGGAAAGCCAAATGAGCATTTAATAGATATCCGAGATATCAAACCTAAGTTTCCTGTACTAGTGCGCTCTATGGCTGCACTAGTTCATTTGTAAAATGCATAAAAATTTACTAGTAAACTAGTAGAGGGCAAAAAGTGATTTTAGTGGATATTTGGGTATTACTAGTAGGAAACTGGTAAATATTTTACACTTTACTGGTTAATATGTAGGACTTTTTTTCCCTCCAGTAGTTTACTAGTAAATCTTTATGCATTTTACTAGTAAACAAGTGCAGCCAAAGAGTGTACCAGTACATGAAACTGAGGTTTGATATCAAGTATATCTATTAAATGCTCATTTTGCTTTCCATATAGGGGAATCTGATGTACAAAAGGGAGGGAGGGTGAAGCTCTCCCACAGACTGTTCTATTCTGCCGCTTTTCATCACAAATTTGCAACTTTGCGACATTAAAGAATGGTCACTTCTTTAGAGTTGTGGGCTCTAATGCCAGAATGCCTATTTCATAAATGGTCTATAGTTTGCCTTAGAAGTTATAACTATTCTTTGAACAAAATTGTCCCATAGTGATGAGGTCACCATATTTTACTTCACTTGGACTGAGTAATAGGTCAGTGGAAATTAAGTTGAATACAGGAAGAAACATTTCCAGCACTGGAGAGAGATCGCCATCATTTTTTCTCTTTAAATACACTGACATCTCTCCCTCTCTCTCTCTCTCTCTCTCTCTCTCTCCCCTTCTCATAGCACACAGCTGCTGCTTCAACTCACAACTAACGCGCGTGCGTGCGTGTGTGCGTGTGTGTGTGTGTGTGTGTGTGTGTGTGTGTGTGTGTTTGTGTGTGTGTGTGTGTGTGTGTGTGTGTGTGTGTGTGTGTGTGTGTGTGCCTGTGTCTGAATCAGATAGCCAAGCAATTTCTTTCTCACCAACTGACTGTATGGGAAATGGATTATCCTAAAACCTGAAGGTTTATATTTCATTACATTTCCACCCTAAAGCCACAGTTTATAAGAATTTAAGACATGTAATTCACTCTGAGTAGTGAACCATGATACGTTATTAATGAAAGAATATAGATTTAAATAGTGATGCAATATCTGAAGCAGAGATTGTTTTTGATTATTCCTCAATGGAGATAACATTTCATCGTTTTTGGGGGAAATCAAATGCGTTTCTGTTACCAGGAACAAGCAGTGGAAAGTACCAGGTTCCGAGTGATGGTACTTCATTGGTCTGAGAAAAGTCTTCATTCAGTTTTACTGAAACTTGATTTCATGGCTAGTAAAAAGGGAATTTTACCTGTAGTTTGTACTTCAAGAACTACAAGATAAATGACCTCTCTCCTGTCTTTACCCCGTACTAATTATACTTCTTTATCGCACTGTCTGGCTCCAGTAAAGAGGATAAGCACTTGGTAAAGTAACTCATCCCATTACGCCCTCTTCGACATTTATAAGTTCCAATCCAAATGGCCTAAATGTCCCCTTCCACTAAGATATGAAATGGTGACAAATGAGCAGAGTGTGCCAATTAATCATCATCATCAGTCATATCTTCAGCACATTTCTGTGTTTGTATTGATGTCTCAGTTTAACCCTGTTGGTTTGGGGCTTTTGACAGTTCAGTTGTTCATTTCTGAGAGTGCTGATGGTTGTTCACACTTCAGCAGCTGAGGCTTTAAACCATTTGAGTGTGTGTGTGTGTGTGTGTGTGTGTGTGTGTGTGCGCGCGCCTGTGTGTGTGTGTGTGCGCGCACGCGCGTGCCTGTGTGTGTCTACGTGTGTGTAGTAAAGATTTGTGTTTGACATCAAATGGGAAATATGACAAAAAAAGAAGATTGTGGATTTCTAAAATAAAACCTGATGTATTATTTATTCTGTCTGCTCTGTGTTGTGTTCGTTTCATTAAACTCTAAATAAGGTCAAATCCCAAGTGTTGTCTGCAATCTGCCGCTGTGCAAATTCAAAGGTCAAAGGTCACAGCAGGCAAAGCCTCATTCTGCAGATCCACTTTTACTAATGAAATTAATTCGATTTTAATCTATAGAGCTAATATGAACAGAATAAAATGAAGTGAGGCTGGAGCAGAGAAATCATCTCTGTGGGGGATTAAAGGCTCGACTAGTTTAATGCTGATTATGTCGGGTCATAATGGGTGACTGCAGGGTGATCATCATGAAGACAGAGTCTTTCATTTGTTTTGCAATACTAAATTTTAGACAAATGGGAAAACTAACTAATCTCAAGCTTATAGTGGGGTGAGACATCAGAGATCAAGCAATTGCCACATTTAAGCCAAAAATGAAAGAAAAAGACTTACTTCTACCCCTTAATTTCATCTGCTGTGGCTCATTCTTCGGACACATTTACATTCTCTGGGCAAATCTAACAGCTTCATTCCAGATATGAACCTTTCCTGTAATTTTCAAATTTCTGAGATTTGTGGATTCAATGAGGTGTATTCATTTTAATTCAGCTCAGCGGTTCCTCACATTGACAGAAATCTGTAATGATCGAACCTTGGTGAGAATTCTGTGGTCCATGTAAAGTTGTTCTTTTCTGCCATCACCTCAGTGGAACATTGCGTCAATTGACCTATGACTAAGCTGCACCGCCCTCCACTCACTCGGACAAACAATAAACACTGAGTAACAGGCACAATGGCAGGTGTCACAGCAGGAGACATTTCACAGGAGGCCACTTTGAGTTGATGTGGTTCAAAACACAACTTTATACAAAGAAGACACTATTCTGGGTTGAGATGTGGCCAGGGAAAGGGTCAAATTTACCCCTTTCAGCTTCTCAGGACACCTTATGCCAGAGTTATATGTACCCCATGAACACTATTTGACCATTTTAAAGCTTAATTGCAGTAAAAAACTTATAAACTAAATGAAAACTGACTTTCTGCAATGCATTTCAATGGACGTCCAGGCAGAGAATGTCCGAATGTATGGGAATGGCTATACCCCCTGTGATTGGCTCATTATGTTCGAGGGCAGGTCTTAGCCATGGGTCAATTGTGACTCATCAGTGGGAACCATCCCAGACTGCAACAACAGGTCTAAGGTTTGGCTAAGCTTCACCAAAAATGATAGCGACAGCAAAGGGAGGAAGCACCTTCATTATGACTCTATACAGAGTGAATCTGCAAGAATGCTCTGTCTTTGATGGGCAGTAGTCTCTTGCCACAGCTGATGTATATCTTGTTACACTCAAGTATTGAACACAGTAGAGCTCACATCAACATTTATGTAGAGGTAACGAGTTGTGTCAAAATGAATATCAAATTTATTTCTGTTGGATTCAAGTTCAGAAAACTCCTCTCCATCCCCGGTTCCCATGAGAAGACCCTGTGCTGCACCACTGGGCAAACTAGTTCTCCAGTTAGTGAGGTTTGGCAGTTGTTAGTAGTGTGTAAAATTCGTCCTAAGTTCAAAAATACATTCAAGCAAGGCTACACTTCCACTTCATGCTGCTTGATGAGCCCAGAGTTAGTACAGACCCCAAGTTTCATCATTGACCAAAAGTATGCCAGACTGATTCTGAGACAAAGAGAGGATACTGTTCAGTCTTTTTGTTTCTTTAATGGTCAGGTGGGTTTTTGTCTCTTTTGAGACGGTCCCTGAAACTTCCTCCTCTCTTCGTCTCTTTCTCTTTCTCTCTGATGGACTCATTATTGCCGTTGTTCTGCCGCTTGCGCTGCTGGCTGCCAAATGGAATTAAAAACCAATTATTGATAAATGAAGAGTGGCTTTAGCTCTGTGTATTTGTGTGCGTGTGTCTGTGTCTGTGCGCTTGTGTGTGTGTGCTTGGAACCAAGCCTGGACCAGAGTACCACATCTGTCATCCAAACCCTGTGACAAGCACTCATGTGTGGCGTCGCATCCTGTGCATTCAGCACACACATCTGCACAGTAATGCCTTCACTGCAGGAGTGTGTGTATGTGGGTGTGAGTGAATATCATATGTGTACGATGTCTATCAGTGACATCTTAGCATGTGCATATGTACATGTCTGCAGGTGTGTGTGCAGATGTGATACTATCTTTGACTGAGTGTTTGCTGTGTGTCTGTGTGACAGATTGACGTATGCACAGATGGTGGATGATGAACATATGAGTTTCACTTCGCACTTTACATGTTGACATGACAACAGTGTTAAAGCACATGTGATAAAAGTTTGAAAAAAATAATCTTATTTAAACTATTGATTCCTACGGGGTATTTTTGAGCACACTGAAGGCAACATAAGCTGCATTTAACGCTGTTGGCTTGATGATGTAAAAATCAGTAGTCCTTCTACTTACTTTGGAAGCACAATTCAAGCTCCTTTTTCACACTTTTTACCCCTCATTTTTGATTAAACACACACGTTGAGAAAAGATTCTTGGAGTAAACATGTTATAGTGTATAGGCTGTGGAGTGCACAGGCTGCAGAGACTAACTTCCGTCTCTAACTGGACGTAATTGGACAAAAGCAACTGGGTGAAACTCCAGAAACCACATTAGAAGGCCACTTTACAATTATTTTATTCCTTCGCTGCTCACTCGATATGCTAACTATTCCATTTTTCCTAACTTAAAATGATTTAAGGGCATCACCCATCTTTCATGAAAATCCAAGTGAGGCATATGATCAGTGAACCTGTTTTTTTGTTTGTTTGTTTTGTTTTGTTTTGTTTTTTGACTTGTTAACCAGACTTATTGGACTTTTCGTTATTGCCTCATGTCATGTTTTTACTAGAAATTACACTTTTCACTCATGGATTTTTTTTTGTTTTACATTTAAGTCACACTTTTGTCCATATATATTATAGAAATGTGAAATTTGTGACACCAACAGTCATATACCCCCAAGATTATAGGCAATATCAAAGCATTTTGAAAACTGGTGGATAACCAGAAGTCATTCTGGGTCAGCCTGGTTGATTAGGAAAGAAGGAGGAAGACCAGAAGAGGATGCAAAGGAAGCAGAACTGCAATTCCACAAGCTCCTCTGCACATTCTCTGGAGCCATTTCTCAGACTCAGTATCCATCATGACCCTTCATCTCAAACAATCCAAATATAAAAAGAGGAAATTTTAAAAGTCATATTTAGATCATCCCATGCATATTAACAAAACAAGCCTTGGCTTTGTTTCCATGTCTGTTGTAAGTTTTCAAAGAACACATCGTACCTTAGTTGTGTATTGAAAAAAATAACTGTATGTCCCTCACTTTCTGAGTCAAATTGAGATCAGGTCTTCCTTCCTGAAGTGCGGTGAAATAAAAATAAAAAATTGGCAGGGAGCGACATTAAATTCGAAACAGACACAAAAACTGCATCTTTTTGAGAAATCTTTAAAAATAAACAGAAAAAAGCATGCCTTAACAACATTATTAATTAGCTCTAGTAAACACAAATTTCTATATACTTCATTTAAATGCACCCCCCCCCACGCGCTCACACGCACACACAAACACACATACACACACAGTGAATTACTATTAATCCCAGTAATAACAGCCTCAATATAAATCCATCAACTGATCTCTATCTGTAAGGACCAGGCTATTTTTAGAACTGCCACATGGGGATATTTCTGTGTGCGTGTGTGTGTGTGTGTGTTGTTCTTCATGTAAATCTACATGCATATGTATTTAAGTGATGGTGGGGGTCGTGGGACTGGAGTTGCTTTGGAGTAAATAGTTTTGTAATTACATCTGCAAGGGGGGGAACTCGTTATCTGCATTAGCGAGCGGCCGACGGCGAATGCTTTGAAATATGGCTCCTCTTCAGCGCGGCAACGCCAAAATACTGGTAATAACTGCTGATAAACAAGGCGAGTGTAATTGCATCTATTAGCATTTTTAAATAATGCCGCTGAAAAAATAAATGTGTTTACTGTAGACTGTGGCTGCTAGGTGTAAACTGCACTTGCTCTCACACAGGGGAAGGAGCTGTTTTATTAATACTTTTTTGCCTGTTTTCATTTCAGATTATCATGTCAGCATTTCAATGAGCTGATATATTATCTCATTATTTTTGGGATTAATATTAATATCATTCAGAGTTTTAAACCGTAAGGACATGGCTGCCCTTCAAAGTTTTGAATGCTTTTCAATGACGAAAAGACAATGTGCTTTGTTTATTTATATTATTGCTGCTTTAATGGAAGCAGCATCTAACAGAGGTCAAAGGTCAGCCAAAACTTCACCAACTGGAAATAACATCTCAATATTTCTTTGTAGAAAGTGCAACTGTCCTCCCTTAGATTTTCTGATACCCCATTCCCCCTTGAAATAATGTCTGTCCCTTTTCACAGAGACATCTCATTCCTTGGTTTATTAATCCACAAAAACTTGTTGTTTTGTCTTCATAGACACAAAGACTAGATCTAGAGCCATAGCTTTCAAGGTGGGTTTGTTGCTTGATTCTGATTGGCCAACATCCTTATGGTCTTTTATTTCTTTCAGAAAAGTGTTGAGAGGATTGGGGTCAGATCCCTACACTGACCCCATCCCACATTAAGTCAAATACCTACCTAAGTTGAGAGCGGTGAGAAACCAGACAGACATAAAGCATGCAACAAATAAACATGGTTTGAATTTTGGCAGTGCTGAAGGACTGGAAAAATAAGAATGTTTAGAGAATACAATGGTAATACCAGACAATGACAATCAAGTGCAGAAGTCATTTCATGCACTGACAATGACACTTGTGCCGACAGCAATCTTCAACCCAATCTGTGTTCAGTCCATCTCTGCTCTGCCTCTGCTTTCTAGTTATCCAGCCCATGTTCTGTTACTCAAGCAAAACAAAACAACAACCACACAAGTTTTATTCTTTTGGTCAACAAAAAACTCTCAGCCTTACACATCTTTTATTTCCACTCTCTTTGCAGCCAGCTCCTGTAGTTATTGTGTACTGTTTTTATGAATAGAAAGGCTGGGAGAAAAGTGCCCCTAAACCACTGCACAATCTTCTCCATTTTCCTTGACTTCCTCAATTACCTGCTTAATTCATCAACACAGAATACAACACGCTCTTTGATGATGTCATGGTTCCTGACCTTGAACCAACTTTTCAGGTTCTGAATTAATCTTTTTTCCAGACCGAACATGCTGACCAGGTTAAATTTGAGTTCAGGACCCGGTATGGAACCGTGCCAGTGTGAAAGTCCTCTGTGATGCATTCTTGATCTGTCTCAACTCCAGCAGTCCTGAACCTCTGTACTTGGAACACAATACTACTGATTTTCTAGATGCTGTAGCATAGAGCAACAATCAACACAAAGAGGACAGGGTCACAGGATGTCTGAAGCCAAAACAACTGAAAAACATCTTGTTAGTTTACAGAGTAAAACATCTCTTTGTCACTCCATCAACAACCAGCTATACCAAGTAAAACCAGGCCTTCATTCAGGGGTTGTCAGAGGCCAGTAACAATAACAGCAGAGGTGAGGAGAAGCTTATCATAGAGATGAAAGTCAATGATCTTGTAGTCTTCATGGGCATTTTTCATTACAAGGTACAATGGAGCGAATGAAAAAGTGGGTTATGACCGCCGTTCTCCGCTCACTAGCTATTGCAAACCTTTGACTATCCAATGTCCTTTATTATCAACACATGGACCAAGAGAATGGTAAACTTATCAGAGATATTTTAAATCTACAAAAGTAGCCAATGCTCAAGGGCCAGGTGTTAAAAAATCCATATTATTCTAATGCCATCTTTACATATTTTGAATTCTCATGTTGCCCCTCCAACTCTCATAAAGCTCTGTCTCTGAACATTTCCATTTTTTGTAGCTTGTTGACATTGATGTACCTTTGAGCTAATTATGAATATTTGGAATGTGAACTTAAATCTTAATTAGGCTGCTGGTGGTCTTCCTTAACCTTTCGAATTTTTCTCATTTTTCCAAGCCAGTTGCCCACAGTCTTATGGTTACTACGTCCTTTTCTCCTTTATTGCCTTTCATTTCTCAGACTTTCACAGTTGTCCTGAATGCGTGTCAACATTTTGCATTCCATCACTTTTATTTTTCAACTAACCTTTTGTTTTCATCTTGCCATTTTGCCAGTGTCTCTTTTGTTGTTGTTTGTAGTTTAATTCTGTCCAATTCTCACAGTCCTTCTATCACTTCTTGCTGCAACACATGTACATCAGGGGTGGGGGGGTATAAGGGTCTGTTTAATTAATACCACAGCTTCTCCCCGCTCTGCTCTCCTCTCCGGCTGCAGACATTAATCACAGGTATTTTCGGGGGAAGTGAGGCGGCGCAGGTGCAGATCGTCAGGGCAGAGAGGGAGAGTCAGATGATGTATGGAAATACACGGCAGACCCTGATCCGGCCGGCCAATCATCATTCATCACCATCCGGTCACCGGGTGGAACAAGTTATTCCCACCAATGGAAAATAGGGAGGCAGTGGATTTACATCAGCTTTATCTGGGCAAACAATCGGACAATGTGTAAGTGAACACTGGTGGTAAAGTTTTTACAAACCTATGAGCGCTTTTTCTGTGGTCTGGCCAAATATGAAAATACAACAGCTCTGTGAAGCCCGATCCCATGGCCCCCATCTTTTCAAGCAGCATTTCAAAATAGTTGTTGTGCTACTTTCACTAGATCATTCAGCTTTCTTGGTTTATACAAACACAGCTTGATCATTTAATAGTGTACATCTCTCTGTAAATTTTCTTTCATATATCTACCTGGAGCAACTTTCTCCCAAAAATTGCCATGGGGGATCATCAGAAACTAAGATGGTGTTATGAGAGCAGTTCACTTTCACACCAAGAGTGAGCTGTTTCTTTTTTTTAATCTAATAAGGCCCACTCAAGTTACAGTCCAGGATGGTGACAGAGTTGACAGTTAAATGATTCAAACAAGCAGCTATTAGGCTTTACAATATCACTTATCAGCATATCAAAGCTGATGATGATGGTCATGATTAGTGAAACAATGAAAGGACAATCACAAGCAGCAGGCGACCGATAACTGTGATGGTAATTGCTACACCAATAATTAAATTGATATCTGATTAATTATGATAATGTTATTAAACAGACAGCCACACACTCAGTCATTTCCGTAACCCCTTCCTATCTATCTGTCTCTGTTGCAAGATTATTATTGGAAAAAAGGTCATTATTTGAGTGATAATCATAATAGGTTCTTCCTTAATTCTTAATTATCTTTTGAGTATCTAGCCTGCTTGCTCATCTTAAAAAAGTTGTAAAAAGTACACATTTTCTTTCTGACACATTGAAGCACACACTCTAAACAAACACACTCTCAAAAACAATCACGCTGTCTGAGTGTCAGGTCAGTCTAATGAATGTAGATCAAATAGTTCCGGCTAATTGGAGGCTTTTATTATGCATCTGTCAGACTAAGTACAGACACACACACACACACACACACACACACACACACACACACTTTATGTTATTACTTGTTATCAGAGTCTATATAATTAATATTCAAGCCTGATATGTCTCGTGCCTCTCAGAAAAAGCCAACTTCTTGTTGCACACACTGAACACACACGCTTTCCTTTAATGATTTCTTGATATGCCTTGACATCACCTCACTTGACATTAATGCATAAATCACCCTCTCTACAAACCATTAAAGCAATTGATCTATTTGCACTGAATCAATAATTTTAGAATTACCCCCTGGCGTCTTTTTTTTTTTGTAGCCCATCCTGACAGGATAAGTGAAGACAGTAGATAACTTGAATCTGATGGAAAATGCTGCACTGACCCACCGTGCTTTAGCGGCAACACCTCACTCTGCAGTGCACAGCCAGCCCTGCCCTCTAATAAAAGACAAAATATGTCTGGGTTCAGATAGATAATTTCAACCTGTTGCACTGACACGCAACAGGTTGAAATTAGACTTCTTGGGTTGTGGAGCTGTCTAAATAATTAGTCTTTTTATTTGTTCCTCCTGTGATTGTGATAGCTTAATATAACACGAGTGACTTAAAACTAGTGGCATGCATTTTTTTCATTGTTATATTAACATACATTTATTATATAAATTACAACTTGTTTACCAATGACATAGGAGTACATAGCGAGCCTCTTTTATGTAATGCCAATCAAAAGTGCTGTAAAAACATAGTTTTGAAAGCTTATTACTGTCTGAACAATTTCCAATCAGAAAACAATCAGAAAAAGCTGCAGACGTCTCCACAAAAAAAATGTTGCCACCCAAAATGACAGGGATGCTGATTCAGTCTGGATAAGTGTTATCAAATTGAAAAAAAAGTCACTGAAAAGAAATTCAAGTGGGGTCAGTGTAAAAATGTGAGAGGTTTAACTCTGATTGCTTCATTCATTGTGATTTACTTAAACGCAAGAGTTGAAAAAGATGAGCCACAGAAATTATTCATGGCACTTAAGCCAATAAGCATGAGGATCTGTCAGTGACATATGACTTAATGTAGGTTCATTTAATTTATTTGAAAAATATGGGATAAATTAATCAACTTTATCTGCTGACGTCAGTATCCACTACTGTTTTGCAGCCTCAGATCCATCTTTTCATGACCAGAAGTGAACTTAAACAAACACATTACACAGCTGCTGATAAGTTTGACGTGTTTGCTCTCGCATGTGTTGGTTTTTATTAGAGCCTACAAAGCTGCTTTGGTGAATGTGTCTCTGTATGTGCCCATTACGAGTCAGTGTGTGTATTGGTATGACAGCAGAGCCGCTTAGCTAATGCTGTGGTATTAATTGGGGGGAGGTTATCCTCCTAAGGTTGTTCTGACATGGCCACTAATCTCGCTGCCAGCTCTCCTTTTAATTTAATTACAGTTTACTGTGTTAATATTTCATTAAAGTATTAGATAGAAGACCGTGCTTTAATCAGAGCGATTCTGCAGCGGCGTTCGAACAGCCGAGTGTTGCCCTCCGTCCCTCCCTCGCCATCACCCGCTGTCTGCCTGTACGTTTATTCTCTGGAGAATCTTTCATCCTTTCATCCCCTTCTCTGACAAAGCTGGCATGCGTGCTTGCCACACACACACACACACACACACACACACACACACACACACACACACGCACACAAACAAAAGTACAATAAAAGCACACACTTATGCAACTGCACACGTTACAAAAGGCAGTTAAATGAACATACATGAAAAAATGGGAACTTTTTGTGTAAACTCTCACCATAACACTTGAAATACACACAAAAACACACACACACAGACACATACACACATAAACAAACACATACTCTCCACAGGCCAGGGCAGATGTCTCTTGTCATTCTACACAAGCGTCAAACAACCAGCCTGTCATATTTTCATATTTAACTATTCATCTCATTCTAATTTATGGAGCTCAAAACACACACACACACACACCGATGTACCTTGTTGTCTTTTTCTGTATTAAACATTTAGTATGAAAGCTTTCTTGCAGGACACTTTTATTTGCATTTTATTTTGACCTTGGTTGTTGCATCAATCTGCAAAAAAACAGTAACTTTTTTCAAACTAATGACATTACTCAAAATTATGATTTATTTTTCTACTCATGGACTTGTTTGAACAAACAAAATCTTCAAAGTGCAGTGAGTTCACTAGCAATTTATTGAAAACTACAGTTACTGGCTGTTCATCAGACAATCAAAAGTTTCAGACCACAGCCTTAGACAAAACATAACCCCCCCCCCAACAACTAAAAAAACCCTAAAGTAGAAATAAAGGTTTTAAAAAATGACTAAGTCACAAGAAGCTCCTTTTGTTGATCACTTCAGAAATTTAGCGATACTTGATGTGAGTGTTTCTAGGAGGAATGTTTCCCCAAGTGGTGAAGATAACTTCATGGCCGGTATCCACTGTCTGGAACTGATTTCCATTTTGTAAACTTTCCTCACTTTCCATCCCCAAAGGTTCTCAATGTGATTCAAATCAGGGGAGCACACAGAATGGTCTAAAAGAGTCACCTCATAACTCTGTAAGACGTCCCTTTTCAGGCAGGCATTGTGAACTGCAGCATTGCCCGATTGAAAAACGCAGTTATTAGCACACAGACCAGGGACCTCAGTCATGAAGGATGCCCACCACAAAATTTCCACACAGCTAGCTGTTGTTCACACCCCTGAGCAACCTGAAGCTCCATTGTTCCACCGGATAAGAAAAAGAAAACCAAAGAATAAGCACCCTGGATAATGATGGTTCCAATCATATTATACGGTACCGTAACTGGACAAGCCAACCAAGAAGAATCTGTGAAGCTGAGGTTGATGGTGAGTTTTACGATTTTCGAGTTCACACCAACTTTAGAAAAAACTTTTAACAGGCCTCATGCTGATTTTTACATGATGTAACCAACATTTAATACTTACACACACACACACACACACACACACACACACACACACACACACACACAGATGCATCTATATTGAAAAGTGTGTGTCAGGAGTAATATTTGAAGCTTTGATACACAGATGGTGGTGCTGTCTACACCTGCCCTCCATTGGGACCTGTGTGTGTATGTGTGTGTGTGTGTGTGTGTGTGTTTGTGTGTGTGTGTGTGTTTGTGCCGGTCTTCAACACTTGAAAGAGACTTGTCAGCATTCCTCTCTGAACCACCTCTGCCGTCTATTAATCTCTCTCTTTCACTCTGTCATACTCATGTTCCCTCTTTCTCGTCTCCTCTTCCTTCCTCAAATTTCACTCACTTATTCTTGTTCTTGAACCCACTAATATATTAATGTCTCTGCATTTCCTTTTAGTCTTCAACTATATATATATTTTACTTCCCTACCCTCTGGCTCTCCATCACACATATGTGCCTTCTCTCAAAACAGTTTGTTATGGGGCATGTAGTAGTTTTTTAGCTTCTAAAAAAGTAAGTAGGGTGAATGGGAATCCTATCTGACCAAATGCAGAGAATGTATATTTAAGTTGGGCATATACACTGTATGTATATCATCAGAATGTTATGCTCCAAACAAAAAGGAAACCATCAGAAAAACCAAGTTATTCCTAGTTCTTCTTTGAGATCAAGTGGATATCTTCTTCAAGTGTGTTCCCAGCCAGGACCAGTCACATGAAAGTGAAGTGGGCCTTTTGTATTCTTAAACTTTTGTACTTTTTATTTTATCTCATGGATCTGACAGTGTACTTTTAAAATTTTTAGTCTTATGTATATTTGGAAAGAATGAATTTATAATCATGAGAAAAGTTTTTATGACAAAAACACTCCACTATGATTAAAGCAAACAAAATACGGGTACATAAAAGCCCCAGCAAATGCTTTTATTTGGGTTGTTAGAGTACATCAAGGGATGAACATTCAGAATGTGAAATGCCAGATATACCAAAGAATAAAAAAAAACTTATAATGATTTTCACCTCTGTGAGAAAAAATAGAAAATCACAATAGACAATGAAATCCCTGCTGTGTTTCTGTGACTATGATCATGAGTGTGTGTGTAACAGGGAAGTAACCATGCTGAGAGCTGCTATAACCATAGAATATTCTCATATTCACTACTTCCTATGTGTTAAAACATGCATTTTACTTAGCTTGTGTGTGTGTGTGTGTGTATGCGCGCAAACACACGCGCAAACACACACGCAAACACACACGCACACACACGCACACAAAAATGCTTATGGATGTGTACACAAACACTGTCATTGCCAAGGGGAAATAAATAGGTGTTGGGGTGTAGATTCCCTCATGTGACTGAAATATGTTTTCTTGGCCGTGAGATGCAAAACTGAGAAATTCCCATATGTTACAGAAAACAGGAGAGTGTTTGGGGGGGGCTCCAAAGGACCATTGGGGTGGAAGGCACAAAAGAGTGCATAGAAATAAACTCAAAGAAATATTTGTTAAATTTGTTGACAATCTTAACAGAGATGTGTATGCAACTAAGTGATGCTGCAAATAGGAAGTTTTTGAATGTTTCAATATAAATATTTCTGGGTTACGATGATTGCAAAGAATTACAAAGAACTTTCACCATGTGACTACCCATTTGAGAGAAGTAATTTACTGCTTTAGTATGAACATAACTTTGAGAATATAGCTACTTCAACTCTGAGTGTGACTCAACTGAAACTACATTCCCGTTTTACCTATGACATTCACTTTTATTTTAGTTTTGCACAGACAGTTTTGCTGTTTCTGGATGAAATACAAATAACTGAAAGAAATCTTGCTCTGGTTTCTTGGCGTAAGCGCCTGAGGTAATAGCCTGTGATTACAGACTGCTTACTGCTGCATCAGTCATTAACCTTTCAACTATTAGTCCTGTTTAAACACTCTGCCCAACGCTAATGCAGCTCGAGCTGCTTAAAAGCATTCTGGGTAATTGGCTTTTTGGCACTCTGATGGTCAGCCTGTGTGTGTTTGGGAGAGAGAGGGAGTATTTTTTTCTGTTTATGCTATGTGTGTAATACTGATAGATTTCTCAGTGTCTGTGTTGAGTAATGTGTTTTTTTTTGAGAGTGTGCACAGATGCCTCCATCATTTACACCACAAATCTGCACCTGTTAATAAAGCCTGTGTTATGATTTATTTGTAAAACTTAACCAAAACCCTTTCCTTTTTGATTAGCAACGTTATCATCGGGTTAAATGCTTCCTCTGTTTTCTACAGTCCCCGGAAGAAACAGTTGTTTTACAAAGACACAGACAACTTCTTATATGAGAAACTTGATTCTAATTGGGAAATTAAAATCACAAGCGATGGCTCGAAACAAATGCAACAACTGCAACAAGCTTCAACAAGCTGCAAATAAAAGGGCAGTATAAAAAATAACAACAAAAAAAAGCAAGCAATGCAATAACAGGATTCACTATTTCTAGCTGGCAGACTTTGCACCTAAGATTAAGTGAAGGACAGTTCTCTTTCAGCAGATGGAGTTAAATCCAAAGACAGTTGAAAATACTTCAAATTTGATTTGGGACAAACACATTGTAATATTGTAGGATACGTTGACATAGTCACCAGATAGTCACCCATTGGTCTTTGCAGAGTTTTTAACTATGTAATCAGTCAACATCATGTTGCAATGGCTGACTCAACTTACATTTTGGTTGACCTAGCTACAAGCACAGATTTAGTTAAGTTGAGCTACAGCAGAAAAGACCCGCCTGTCAGCCAAGCCAGCCTGCCCAAAAATCATGTGTAACTTAATGTCCTAATATCTTTTGAACTAATGAGATGAAAAACAGAAATTTACCCTCAACAAAAAGTACGAATTAAGAAATTGGACCCAAACCATTTCTGAACCAGGCTGCAAACATATTACTTGTGCTGTAAAGTAAAAACACAGATTCTGTTTATTTCCTAAGAAAAACTATTTTACAGCATCAATATTTCTCTACTTCACCAGCATGTTTCTTATTCAGCCAAATCTGATTCAGTCTCCTGTATAAGCAACTGAACACTAGAATTTGTGGTGCAATTTAAATCTATTGTCTGATAACTTGATTAAACAAATTATTCAAATCTCGGAGATTTAACAAAAGCTTGAAATAACTAATATCACATGATCCACATGACTCAATGACATCATCAAAAAGCTTACTTTTTTAACTTTAATTTCAACCGAGCAATACCAGGTCCCATTGAACTGGTCTGTCATTCCTGTCTTTGTTTATTATTCTGCCCCTGGCTAATCCACTAAGAAGTATTGGAATTTTCTACAGATATTCTTCACAGCATTTTTTTTGTACTGGGCTCATTTCAGTGAAGATTTTAGCTTGTCTTGACACCTTTTGGTGTTAATTGGAATTGATCTATTTTTAAGTGACTACTGGGTAAAGGAGAGGATGATCATGGAAGGTGCTCTGATTGACAGTAAGAAGATGTTATGGTGTTATATTTGACAAGAAAAGAAGTATTGTGCTTGTCTTGATGGTGTCAAATAGCTCCTTCCTTGCTTATCTCATGCAATACATTGGTTCGATTTGACATGTGTCTTAGTTGAGGTCTCAATTATTTTGGTAGATCGTTATAATGTTTTTGTAGTTCATTTTTTATCAATGGCCTGTGCATTTTGTTTCCTCTTCTTTCTTCTTTTTGTTGTTACTCTTTGTGTCATTAAAGGGTAAGGAGTCTGTAGTACAGAATGACAATGATGCCCCGTGTTGAAGGTGTGAATGTATGTGTGTGTGTGTGTGTGTGTGTGTGTGAGAGAGAGTCTATGTTTAATATGTGTGACAGCAGGTCTGAGGCTGTAAAGCTCCAATAAACCCAAACCTGAAATCATCAGGAGGGCGTCACGCTGGGACTTTGAGACAAGGAGACACTAAAACACAAGAGTCTGAATTAACAATGGGACAGCATCAACTCGGCCATTCCCTGCAACTGGCTCCATGTCAGGAAAAAAAGAAACTTTCTACATTATAGACAAAGTGAACATGGTTTTGCATGGTTTTTGTAGTAGGTCAGGAGTCTGGATGCTTCTTGCCATGTCCAGACAGATAGGAAAGGTTGACATGCCTTTTGAACCACAATTTTTTTAAGTCCATGTATTCATAGGGTCCATGTGTAAAGTTTGAAATGTTTGAAAGCTAAGTCTGGATAGGTACAGTTAGTCAGTTCTCTGTGCTGTGAGCAGACACACTGGTTGTTCTTTTGTCATATTTCTGACAGAGGAGCTGCTGGGTGTTCCCTGTGCTGGAGGGAATCCAAGTCAATCAGAACTCAAATCTTTGAGATTTCTATGCAAGCTAGTTGCTCAATTTGTCTGCCGACCATTTGGTGCCATGCAGGTTGTGTACAGTGGGTTTATGAGAGGCTGTTTGCTGAACACAGCTGCCTGCTGTTTCTGGAAACCAGTTTGATGAGAAAATTCAGACTGAACTTGGTGTAAATGTACTGCAGAACCACAACTATCGACTAAAAGAAGCTAGATAAAGGTTGGCAGGCCTCCACTGTTCAACCATTAGCCAACAGTGATTGAAAAAGATTGACCAAGGGACGCTGACAGTCCTACACCATGGAGACACTTTAAAACCATGCACCTGCTTTTGTTTTGATTACACAGGACAAAATATGAATATAACACCCGGAAATGTTTTTACACTTACCACTGTGACAAGTATTGCTCTATGTGTTGACACTCATTTAATTTAAGAAGAAATTGTAATAGTTTTCAAGGGACTGTCACGACTGTCCCATTGATCTTGAATTGACCTGATATCTAGATACATACCTGATCATAATCCCCAATTTAAAATGAGATTATGAGTGCTTATCAGTGTGATTATGAAGTTAAGCTAGCTCTGCTTGGTAGATGAGTGCTAGCAGGACCTAATATGTTAGGCAGGAGATTGTGATCTGACACAAGCATTTGCAGTTTGAGTCTCATCTAGCTCCATGAGAAGAAACTCAATAAGCAATGCTGGTTTCTTTGTGTGACTGAGAACTAAAGTCATCTCCCTGCTGCAAGTGCCCTCTGTGTTTTATCCATTCTTCTACTCAAACAACAGCCTGACAGCCATCTCTGGACTACATTACTGGACTTCAAAAACACATGAAACAAAAAAGAGAGTTTTACCATTGCGCTACCGACCATAGTGCTACAACCCATGTCTGTGCTGGATCTTAACTATCAGTGTCACCTTTGTGCAGCCACAAAAGACTGCAAAAAGCAGTGTTAGTGTGATGTACCCATACACACACATAGTCACACCTGTTATATTGAAACCCCTGGCAGATTTTCTTTTGGCCCGTTCGTCTGCTTGCCAATTTGAAGCATCCCTCGTCCGTCTCCACTAATAGACTTTGTTTCAGTGCCAGAGGTTCAGCACGTCTTAAATCACTCTGCCAGTCCAAATCTGACAGTGTGTTCTGTGATGTTTAATTAGAAATAATAGTTTCTAATATTCCACCAATTAGGGCCTGTCTGTCGTTCAGTCGGGGGAGATGTATAAAGTGAAAAAGAGGCAGGAAAAAGGGAAAAAACTAATACAAAATGACTGAACAGGTAATGCCAGGTTGATGCACCCCTGGGGTTTTATTTCAGCAAAAAAAACTGGCAATGCTGAAGGATTTCTGACTAATGAATCATTTAAGCGTTTCTCGAAGGAAATCACTAATTAAAACAAGGCTGAAAGTCCAAATGTTCAAACCAGCAGAAAGGTTTAAAAGAGGGATTCAAAAAAGGTGCTGCTGGTGGGATACCTGGAGTGTGTGTGTGTGTGTGAGAGAGAGAGAGAGTAGTCACTTAAAGCAGAGATTTGAAAAAGGCTGATTTGTGAACTACTTTATGTAAGTCATCCTGCAACCACAGAAGTTTCTGTGTATTGATGCCAAAACCTGAGAGTCCCTAACGTGAAGCCTGCTAAAATGTGATGGGTTCATTAAGACCAGTTTAACGTTTTGGTAAAAAAAAAAAAAAAAAAAAAAGTTATTTATTTTGAAATGTAGTATATGACTTTACGGCAGGGTTGGCAGTCTTGGAAAACTAGCATGAATTTGAATGTAGCATCTCCTGAGTACTCCGTCTAGCTCCTCCTCTCTCCCCCCTCCCCTCCACCAAAACGACACCGCTGCTCGTGCAGGAGCAAACATATGATCATAATCATGATTGATTCAGAAAAACAGCATGTCATTTTTATTTTGTAAAACAAGTCATGTCCCACTCAGGGGTAAGAAACATCAAAACATGTACCGGTGACTGATGACAGTCGGTTTGATTGGCCTCGAAGTGGACGATCCTTCACATAACTGAATCAACACAGAGATACCAGATATTACACAGCTGCAAAACGTCCGGTTCAAAGCCTGTCGGTCTGTATGAATCAAACAAATGCCCTGACACATACTGAGAGATATAATAAAATATGTTAAACTGGGTTTCAGAAAAGTAACACATGTAAAGGCTTTTACAGACAGCAGCTAACGTTATAGCGTTAGCGGATAATGTTGCTAAATGAATGTAAACATGACTTCCTATTTCACACCAAAACAGAAAAAATCCAAGTAAAAAACATAACTAAAACGACAGATGGATAAACTAAATCCCCACACTTGAACTGTTGGCTAAAGCTGGTGTGTCTGTAGTAAATGACAGATCTCAGACACACCACGGACACAGCAGCTAACGTTAGCATCGAGCTGAAGTCACCACAGAACAAGAAACATGGCTAAATATTTTATCAAGATTAAATTTTGCCCTCTAAAAATCCCAGAACTTACCTTTCCAACAGAAAATGAGCGACCGGGGCATCACTTTTAAAGCTTTGACTTCTTTGAGCTGTCTCCATGCTGAAAAGCTGTCCTGATGTGAACTCTTGTCTTCGCCCTGGCTTTGTCTGAAATTTTTCTCAATTCAGTTCTCTCTGCCTCTGACCTTCTTTTTCTGCCCCGTTTGGCAGGAGGAGCGGTTACCAGCAAACGGGGTATAGATAGTTTTTCTGCCATTCCGCTGCGTTCTCTAGAACATCCGTGCTCGGTTATGCGCACTGAATCAGAGACACTGGTGCACGCTGGCAGTATGAATGAGCTGGACAGCAGGGGGGCGATCTTATTGGATAACTCCTGCTGTAGAAAGTGGCTGTTTTTTGTTTCCTTTTAAGAACACATATGGTCTTTATTGCCATCGGGACATATAGATCATTTTAACCAGTATTTAAAAAAGTGTACTTAAATCAGATTACCAACTATACCTTTAAGTGCCTTATTGTAACATAACCAAAATGTTAACGAACACAGACTTTGATCATTGGAACCATGGCCAGCACTGCAGTCTGCTAACTTTTCAAAACAAAATGGCAAAAATGGATACCGACCAACATTTAAAGCATTACATCGCTTGGACTTGGGCTCATTGGTCCAAATGATGCATGAACGATAAGGAATGATGACTGGCCAGGATAGGATGGTGGGTAGGATGATGATGTTTCTTTGCAGTCATCACCAAAGATACTCACCCAAGAGCCTAAGATGCACCCAGGGTTTAAAAGTCTGCTTGATAAAAAAAGGTTTAACCTCTTTGTGGCTGCGTCATTCACTATGGAGCTACTAGTGAATGCTTCATGTGGCACTCAGAAAGCTACTTACTCATCACAAATATACTCCAATATTTTTTTGCCAGTTTTTTGATGGTTTGAAGCATTGCACCATTCATGTTCCTCTTCATCTTGAAACAAGTTGGTGTTCGGTGTATGGTTTATGGTAAATTGTAAGGAGTCATTTAGCATGAATTTGCCTCAAGATACTTACAATGTAATACAGCCACAATGAAATTCTTGACCTCATTAGCTTCAACCCTGTGAGTAAAGTAATAATAATCATGTCAATAATCATCAATAATGATGATGTTGACATTGACCTCTAGAAATGTTACTCTACAGAAAGCATGCTGGCTCACTGGACAGTGAAGTTGACACTGTCTGCAGCATTTTGAACAACAGGCCACTGAAAGAGCTTATAACATCCACAGCAGGCGATTCATACCCAAAGTCTCTTTTAGTTAAAATATGTACGGATGTTTTGTTACTGTTGAGAACAGAATGTTTTTCTGAGTCATGTGAACAAAGAATGTGGACGAGCAGGTTTTTCTTTTAAAGACATTCTTTGTTGATAAAAGGGGCAAAGCTGTCTCACAATGAAACGCTCTGATTTGTGTTCCTCTTTATTGGGTCACCGAAGGCTTTTGTCCCATAAATAGGACCAAGTGCTAAAACACACACATTCACATACACTTACAAGCACGCACTATGTCCACTGCAACAACAGAGGGGGGAAAAATGAAGAAGAAAAAAAAAAAGAATAACCCCAAATGGATTTATTAACCCACTGAGAGAGAAAAAGAGGATGTTGTGTTTTGGGATGTCCGCTCTGAAGAAGTAGGTCACACACACATACACACAGACATGTTCACACAAACCAGTGTCTGACCTGAACCAAAAATAATCAACACAAACACACTTGCTTTTTTTGTCTGCCTTATTTCTGTTAAATAATAAAATACTTTTTATGCACTTTGAACTCACAGCTAAAAATGATCTGTGTGGTGAGGAGTCTTTATTTTTCATAAAATTGTAGCATTTCTGTGTATGCATCAGGTTTTCAACTTAAACAATGCTTACAGAAATAAGAGGGCCTTCAGGGGACACATTTTAGGAGGGATAACATTATTGTTGAGGGCATTGTTTGGACTGATCCCAAACAGTGTTTAAAATGTGCCATGAAGGACATTAATGAGGATTCTTAAGAGATTTTTAAAAAAGTAAACAAGATAGCCTTATATAGAACTTTTTAATTTCACTGTCACACCAAGCTGATGTGAACTCATGGAAATCAGCTCCTGACTTCTGCTTCCAAACCACTTGGGTTGCTTTTCAGACTGTGGAGAAACTGAGCTCTGAAAACAAATTCCAAGCTTGAGGTTCCTTAAAAGGATCCTACAACCTTTTAATATTGGTCTAAATGAAATACACAGTCAATAGTAGTTATCGACTGTTGTAGATAGTCAACTCTATCAAATAATTTAAGTGTTTTTAACTACTAACCTCCAACACACTTTTCACAATGTAAGTGTTCTCTTTGAACATTTCTCAGTGTTTTGATTTGCTGTCAGATAACCCATTACATTTTACACTTAGAGACAAATCATGATCTTGGTTGAATTTTTGGGTTTGTGGTGTACATCTTTGAAATAATTGTAAATATCAATTATTTTGCTTCTCAGATAAAATATTTCTATGCACTGAGTAAAACTTGAGCAACCCAAGATCATTCAGAGGATACGATAAAAGCTCCGATTTGTTTTTCCAGTTTAGTTTCTCCTTCCACCACTCACATGGATTATTTTGATAAGTTTGCCCCATAAAGTACAGTGTGGACCACGGGTTGTGTCATGACGCAGTACAAAATAATAGTGCTGCAAACGTACTTTAAAGATGCACTTCCATTTGGCTTGAACGTTTTGCTGATTAAATGCAGTTTACACACCAAAGAAGTCTCATTTGTGCAAACAAACAAAGACCAGACCTCGACTCTGCATTGTTAGGTAACGCTGTTATAAAAACAAGTTAAGGTGTTTTGGAGGAGAGCCGAGTCCTTTTACTCCAACAGATTACTCACTTTGGAGTTGTGTTAATAAATCTCTGGGTTGTGTTATTGGTTGGAGTATAAATAAAGAATCTCCACATATTACAGAGTTGTAAATGTGTGCATTTCTTTGTTTATCTGCCCATGAAGCGTCAGGAATAGACACCTTTTCAAAAAAGCCCCAAAAAGAGAAGGTAAAACTGCATAGTGACAGGAATTAGCTGCTGTTTCAGGGCGTGTTTGATTTTTTTCCCCTCCTAATGCCTAATAAAAGGTTCACAAACCATCTGTTTCTCTTCCCCCCTGATGCCTTGCCCAAAGGTCCCCCCACCCTGAGACTGGCACCACGCCCAAACACATCCATCCTTCCCATTCTCCTTATACCCTCCACTTCACACTCCCCTTCTTTTCTATATTCCTGCTCTGTCATCTTCTTTTAATTATCTCTACTTTCATTTCTTACCTTCTTTCTTAGCTCCCTCACAGCCTTTATTTTTCTTCTTTCCCTCTCCTTCCCCACTCTCACACCCACCTTGTTCCTTTCCGTTATTCCTTCCCTCCCTGTTTTTTTCATCCCTTCTTTGTTATGTCTCCTATTTCACCTTTTTCCTATTTCAGCCCCTCTCTTCTCCCTGAAATATTTATTTTCTTTCCACTTTTCTTTTGATTTTCTACTTTTATTTTTCCATCCCTCATCTTTCTCTCCCCACCTTCTTTTCTTCATGCAGTTTTTTTGTCCTTTTTCCCTTCTTTGACTCGCCTGCTGCTTTCTTCCGTCTCTTTTTTGTCTTTCTTACTGCCCCCTATTTCCCTACCTTCTCCTCTTATTTACCTCTCTGAATTTTTCAGTTTTCTTCACCTTCTTTCCCTCCCTTACTTCACCTAGCATCTCTTGCCGATCCCTTTCTTTCTCCCACTCTTCCCCTCTCTCTTCTCCTCTTCTTCTCTCTTCTTATTCCTACCCGTTTAAACCTCTCTCGTCCGCTATGCATATTCATAAACCAGCAGACATTCCCATCCAATAGTGTTTAATCCCTCCCTGCATTAGCGTGTGTGTTTTCTCCCCTTAACCCTTCACACACACATGCATGTACACACACACACATACACGCACACACTCACACACACTCATACATACACACCTCCTCCTCCTCCCAAACATCTAGCAGCTGGCCGACAGATGGGGCCCGCAGCCAAAAAAGCAGCAGCGGCATCGCCACAAAAATAAAAATTTACAAGACGCCAGTGGAATTTATTTAAAAACAGGAGGAGGGGGTGTGTGCACCTCCCTGCACCCCCTCTTTTTCCTCTTTTGCTTCACCCCTCCTGATTAACGCCTTCCTCCTCATTGCCCAAAATGTGATCATGTTCTTAAATCTCTGCTCTCTCCCCCTCTGTTCTCTACCCTGTAAGTCAGCCGAGTTTAGAAGTAAACAGAAGGTGAATTCTAGCAGCAGTGTTGCATTGTGGGTAATTCTGCTATCCTTGCTTATTGTCAGCCATTATAAAACATTTAAAAGGGGGAGAAAGGTAAGCTAACAGGTGCAATCCACACCACCTGCTCTTTTTTGTCAACACCACATTCTTTTCTTCTGGGGGGCACTTAATATCTTTAAGCCATCTTAGGATATTAAAAGCTAAAAATAAAACCTGAAATGTTTGTAATGAGTAAAAATTCTGCCACTGCATCAATTAAAATGTTTTTGTTCAGTATCTAGATGCCAGTCTTGTTTTCTGTAAGACATTGTTTTAAATCCATCAACAGGCATGTTATCTATCACATTTAAATTAGGCCTTTGTTTTGGAGTGTGATATCTTGAATAAGATCTGTCTCTGGGCCTCACAGGAGAGTTTGACGTACATATTTTATGAGGAAACATTGTGACCAAAATTTCAGGTTCAATTCATCATTTCGTTTTTATAATCAGGTGCTGAAAATGAAAGGTCAGCCTTTATGTGTGACATTTCTGTTTATGCTTAACATTTCAAATTTCTCCCTAAAGTTTAAACTAATGTGAAATTACCCTCCATGTCCCATTCCGCACATTACCTGCTCTTCTAATTTGGTCAAACTTTTTTTTTTTTTTCCAGTTTTTTCCAACTAGTCTCTTTTCTCTCTTTTGACCTCCAGTTTTTTTTTTTTGGTTTTTTTTTTGTATTTTACATTTTTTTCTCCTCTTTCTCTCTTCAAGCCCAATCTCTGTTCTCTGATGTTATTTATAACAGTATTGGTGTGCCCATTTTGTTTTGGGCCTCTTTTCCAACTGCTCCCTTTGCAATGTTATTCGTTATCAAATTTGCCATGGATCAAAATATGTGGATCTTTGTTTGAATGTTATCACCCAAAGCTGCTGAATTTTCTGTTTTAACCCCTTGATACATGAATTATGAAATATTGTTCTTGGTTTTCTTTCTTTCTTTCTTTTTTTTTCAAAATATTTGACTTTTCATGAAATTGCAGCATGCACCTTATCATTCAGTATTAAACAGCATGAATGTAATGCAAAACTGAATTATGTTGTGCTTTTTTCCTTTAAAAACATTTTGAAATGATTTCACACATTCAACTTTGTGCCGGAAATATACTTAGTACTGCATAATGTCCACTTGAGTAGCCACGTGGTTAATTAGATGTCACTGCTCAGTTGGACTATTTTTTACCCCCCCCCCAAAAAAAAAAAAAACTGTGAATATAATGACACTATTACTTAGTTTATCTCAAAGGTTCTTTTGGAATAGTAGGATTGAAAGAATAAGCCAGCAGGGGTCCACATGTGTAGCCGTCTGGTGAGCATCTTGCAGTAAGAGAAAATTTACTCGCAGTTACAACAACTGACCACTGAAGAAACCTCAAAGGAAAGGAACAGCACAAACCATAGGGACCATTGTACTTAGAGGAAAATGGCTTTTAAATGGCTGTTCACTGCAGTGACCTTTGTAAACCAGGGAGTTAAAGTTGCAGGAAGCAGATGTTTTCACAGAGTATGATGTGAAAAGCAAGTTACTCTACATTCCCACAATCTTTTATGCATAAATTTGAGCTTTTTTGATATTATGTTTTTGTACCAGGGAATCTTAGTGGTCTATTGTGTTTCTTCGACCAACAATATGTCTCTCTCAGGGCTTGAATTAACACATTTAAGTAGTGTTTGTGTGTCATATCACAGCTAATATTAATTTTAGCAGTATACTACCCCCCAACTCCAAGCTCAGCTTCACTACCAACCATACACACTATCCCTAACCACACACACACACACACACACAGCTAGAGGACTAAAGAGAGAGTAAAGGATGCTATAGGTAGATTTTCTTTGGCTAACTGACCCTCTCCTGCCCCCTGCTTCTCTCTTCTCTCCTTTCTGTGTCTCCCACTCTGGCTCTTAACCTTAACTGAATCTTGCTTTGCTCCACTTCTATTGGCAAACATGACAGAAAAAGGACAGAGGGCGATAGAAAGAAAGTCAAAGAAGACAGGACAAGAACAAATAAGAGGCAGAAAAAGCAAAAGAGTCAAGTGGAGAGAAAAGCTAGAGAGGAGTGAAGAAAGTATTTGAAAAAGAAGAGAAAAGAACAAATGAAAAGAGGAGACTAGAAGGAGACTCATCCCCAGGGGGCACTGTTTGCCCTTGTAGCAAAATCACACACACACACACACACACACACACACACACACACACACACACACACACACACACACACACGCACACACGCACACACACGCACACACACACACACACAACAAGGAAGATGGTTTGAACAGAGGGAGAAAGATGCATTGGTCAAAGCAGCATAGCTTTTATCAAGATCAGTCTATCAATAATAATTCCATTTTGTCATGATAGTCACTCTGCTGCTGTCTCTAGAAAAGTCCTGTGAAATTGTTGACACGAACCTCAAGTGTGTAATCTACAGGTTCCATTGAAACCATGTCTTACTGAAAAATTATCATGAGTAAACGCTACAAAAAGTTATAAACCATCCACACTTCTGGAACTAAAATGCATTTTTCACCATCAAGGAAGTGGACTTTCTTCTAAAAACCAGATACAGGGTTCCTCTGATTGTCCACCTGTGTTGGGACATGTAGTAAATGTTCAGTTTGTTCATCCATCTTCTCATGTAAAAATAATGACCTTGGGATTTGTAGTCATCATCCAGACAAAAGTCATCACCCAAACTATGAGCATGACTCTAATTTAGACTATTGTTTTTCCCTGTCACACTCTTCAAGCCCCTTGGGGGAAAATAAGCAGCACTTTTGCACTTCTTTTTTTTTTCTGGGAAAAATCAACAATGAAGCACAACTGCAGTGGTACATTCTGTTACAAGTCCGTGAGATCAGGTGTGTTTATTTTGTAGACCTTTTCATCCCTTCCCCCTGCTGCCCACCTGTGCTGCACCTGACGTCAACCCCGCTGAGACATACACTCGTGGTCACCATAAAAAAACACACACACACAGTCACACGCACACACACAGGCAAACAACAAGCACATAACACACACACCAACAAACACATGAAACAGCCCTGAGCTACACCAAACATTCCAGCACCGTCATCATTTCTGTCTCCCATTTGAATTCTTTTCAAAGCTTATATTCTTTCAAAGAGACATTCGTGGCAACTAGAAGCCTACTTGTGGCCCGCACACGTGCACACACACACACACACACACACACACACACACACACACACACACACACATTTTTGTCCCCATCTGGTCACCATTCAGCATGATGCATGCTCTCTCTGTAGCTATGTGTTGAAGCGAACACTCTCACAACCCCTCTGTTCTGGAAATGTTTGCTTTTTTGATCTTTGACCTTCCGGGACCTTTATTGGCTGCTGGTAGGATGGGCCTTAAGTTTTACACAGACTTCCCGTAACCTGCTCCAGACCATACTTGTCTTAAGTTTCTACCTATATTGACCTAACAATAGGTTGGAACAGAATATATCTTGCAATATACAAGAAGGATATCAAAGGAAGGAAAGAGAAATTCCTGTAAAATGTGCTGAGAGGCGGAAGCAGTCTGAAACTGATCCCAGAGGGAGGCTAAACAGATCCTTTATCGGTATAAGCGCTGGATTAAAAGATGGACTGGATGATGGTTTTCTTGTTTTATGCTGGAGAAGATGAGAAAATGAATAGAAATAAATTTTAAATAAATCCCTCTTTTTGGAATTCTGCGCTAAAATTGCACAAACTAACCGAAAAGTCTGTCCTACTCTAACATAACTTAATTATGATGTCTTCTGCTTACACACTGAGTCAGTCTGAATGAAATCAACTTTTATAAATTGATTGAAACATCAGTCACTACTCCTAAAATGTCTCTCATCAACAGGTTATTTTCCCTGGACAAGAGTTCATTCATAACACTTTGAGTGTGAGAGAATGCCCAGGGGCTCTGGTTGACAGGATCTAAAATAAGCAGATTTTTTTTTCTGACTCCAAGCAGCCACCTGTGGCAGCACTGTGTGTATCTCAATGTGTGTGTAAGTAATGTGGGTAAAAGTGTATCTATGTGTGTTTTCATGGGACATCATGGGGTTTGCCCCACCTTCTCCTCAGGGAGGAGGAGGGGGGTGGTTATTGGTGATCCAGCCCTCCAGATGTTCTTACAGACTGAACTGTTCCACAAGAAACCTCCAAACCAAAACCAATGGCACAAGAAATGTCTCAAAATACACTGCAAAAGGCAGAGGAAAGCTAAAACCCAGAGCATAAAATTAAAGAAATGTGCAAAGGAAACCCTTCCTCTGTTTAAATACTGTCAATAATTTTAATATATAGCTATAAATCCTCAAAATAGAAATGTAATAACTTTCTAAGTCCAGTTCATGGTGAAATAACGTTTAACCTCTTAAAGAACCAGCGTCTACATATATGGACATTACATTTCTGCCTCTCAGACCCATGATGGTTCATTTTTTAAAACTTGGACCTGTTAGCCACATTGAGAGACATTTCCAACATCATCTTTGGTGATATCACAACTTTACATCCATTTCAGTGAAGACAAAAAAACAGTGTAGTTATGAACAATAACACTTGCAACTAAAACTAATAGCCAACCAACAGCAATTAAAGCATAACTTCCTATACAAAGAACAAGTTTAGTTTTTATACTTATCAGGTCTTACTTATCCAAATTTTTTAACTCTCTAAACTGAAGGCCATGAAATTATTCAACCATTTTATTTTAATTTATTTTTTTACAAGTGATGATCTATGGATTGCTTTATTTCAGAAGGAGACACACTATAAGCGGAATTTATGTAAAATACGAGTTAGACATATATGGTTATTTCCTTTATATGAAATGTAAATGAACTGCATTAACTTCAGCTGGATGTTCAGATTCAACAACAAACCAACACATCTTAAATATAATAAAGTACAATACATATCTTCATAAGAATGTTTAAACAGCGCATTAAAAAAACAACAACATACAAATGCACAAACCCTTATCCATGACAAAAAACAAAGGCTTTTGAACAAGTGAGAGGGACAAACTCCTGTATCCTCTCTCTGCCTCTCTCTGGCCTGCCTGTGTGTTGACGTCAGTATCGGTGGTGAACCAGACCACAGTTGCTGCCCGTGGAGCCCTTTGATCCCACACTCCACTCTATTAGAGCTCCCATATGGACTTCACATCACACAGACACACACTCACATGCACGCGCACACACACACACACACACACACGCACACACACACACAGACTGAGGCCTGTAATTTAATTGTGGTTTAATAAAGATCAATTTGATGACGATCTGAGCCTCCAAGTGGACAAAATCTTTGCTTAAAAAGGATCATTAAATACTGCTGAACTTCATCATAACTCAAACAGCTACCTTTCGTGTGGACTGACCAATTTTTTTTTCATTTACATTAGCATGGTAGAGGCCATAGAACTTCAATTTGTAAAGCTACATAAATATACAGTACACCAGTGGTTTTGTTAAATTTTACATATAACATATCAAAGAGATACTTTGTCCTTGTGAAGTAGGAGGAGCTTGTTGACAGTCTGTGTGTTATCCTTGTACACGTCTCTCCTTTTGCAGCACAGCCGGTGCTCTGAGATATGTAACGCTAGTGAATCCTGTTTCCACCATTACCTCAAAATAAATCACAGAAATTGTTTTTAGTAGAGATCCCTCTTTAACTGCTAAACTTCCTCAGCTGATGAGGTGTTGTCCTAGAGACTCCAGTGCGCCGTAAATCAATCCGGTCCAGTCCAACTCCATGGGGAAGCTACGAAATAGCATTTAGAAATGTACTATTTTGGTGCTGATAATATAATTTCAAGTTGTACATTATAATCAGGCATATATGCAGAGATGATACTTTTTTAAGATCACTTTGAAAGTCTTCACAGTCCCTTTGATATTTAGAAATGGAAGAAAGTGAGTGTGACACTGGTGTTCGGTGAGGTAGGGAACTCTGGATGGTAAGTTATGCACACCACAATATGTAAGCCACTTGTATCCACTGATCCAGAAAAAAGTCTTGATGTGTTGTTGCCAAGTCCCCCTCCTCTCTCTGGTTTCACTGGCTCTAAATCTTTACACCTGTACAACCAACTGAACTGGAGATCTCATCTGCTCTCTAGTTAGCACAAAGTTTCTCCTTTTTCTTTCTGAGTCTATTTCTTCTCTTTGTTTTGTGGTTTAAAAAGGCGTAAAACTTATGAACAAGAGCTTGACTCCCGAGTAAAGTGAGGTAATTGGCATGTAATTATTACTATTGTTCTTTGGTCTCTTTCATAGTGTGCACACCCAAGCTAAATTTATAAATGAAGATACACTGGAGTTTGTTGAAATCAGGTAAATTGCATGGTACAGCTGATCACATCTGCAATGGCTGATGGCTGAGCTTCTAAGCCAGTTCACAATTTGTTTTTGTTCATTTTTTTTATTTTTCATTTGCATTTTTTTAATCTCAGTTGCCAGCCTTATTCCAAAGAAAATATGTTGCAATTAAATAGAATTTTTTGTATTTTTCACCAAACAGTCTTCATTAGTAGAAATGTGATGCTAAATGAAAAACTCATGCAAAAGTCCAAAATTAATGCATTGCCAACAATGCAAAAGAGATAGTTTTCATCAGCCAATGTAATATTTCAGTTTCATCATTTGATAAGCTTTCTTTGCAGTATGTTAAGTTAATCGATAATTTACAAACATCTAAATCTGTTTTATTTTAAGACAATTTGGCATTGAAGTTGGAAACACTTAGTTTAGCTGAGGTTTACACACCTACAATGTTTTAATGCCACTAACCTCAGTTGTTAATGTCAACAAACATGTTTGTCAGCGACAGAAACATACAGAACAATTTACAGCCAGCGCTTGTGGGGATAAGTGTTTATTTGTGTAAAAGCTGTCACCTTCTTATTGCAGCCTAACAAACAGTTTTCCACTTAGGTGAGCAGTGTGGATTGTCGTTCTCTAAACAAGGGGAAATAAAAAACTCCCTTGTAAAGATCAAATTATCAGCTCACATCGCAGCTTTTTATCCTGCTCGGTCCTCTGATTTTTTTTCCTGCAATCGTTATCGTTTTCCCTCTCTACCTTCTCCCTCTCATTTTCTCACCCTCTTCCCTCATCAGAGGTGAAAATTTACCCAAAGGGAGTCTCTCTTTCTTCTTCTCCTCTCCTCGTGTCTTCACACCTTCCTCATCAGTTCTGCCAAGTTTCCTCCAAAGGTGTGCCACAGCTCGCTGACTCGCTGCAGGAAACGATGGCGAGCTTCAGGCAAATTTTATCACCTCTTCAAACTGTTTATTTTTGGATCTTGAAGCTGGCTGTCTTTTTGTTTTAAAGTAATTAAGACTTATGTTACATGGGTTTAGGGTTAGAGAGGTGTCTTGAGTAAATCAGAAGTTTAAGTACCTACAGTGAGAAACTTCTGAGCAGTTTCTGAATGAATGTAAAAAATGATAAAAGAAGAATATTTTTTATTCCCACTTTCTAAGCATCAACCAGACAGTCGTGAATGATAGTCTGACGTATGGATCAAGAAGATGTTCTTTTCCTTTTTCTATAAAAGGCTGTTAAGGTGAGGAAGTCTCACTTTCACAGCCTTTGTCTTGCATTTGCTGCTCAACCTTTCATGCTGCTTTTGTTACATTTTTTTCTCCTCAGGGCAATTTATACATCAGCAGGGGTTTGTCTTCAACCACATACTATATGTTCTTGATTTCATACTTAAAGGACTGATTACGACATCACAGCAGTATTATTGGGTTCAACTGTGCCCATTATGTTTTTATGCTTTTGAAATGTTAGAGATTCAGTAAATAAAAAGAAATTAAAGGTTAACAAGAGTGTCTGTTTAGCATCCCTATATACCTTTCTCACCTTGTGGCTCATGGTATTTAGAATCACATCACTGAATCTCATGGTGATAAAAAAACAATCTGACACCTATTAATTGTTGCCAAGAGACTTTATTTGGCCACTTTGTCATGTTGTAATTTGGTTTCCTCACTTTTTGGCACATTAGTAATAGTGGTAGTAGAAGTATAGATGTCTCATTGGACACTATTTTTTCTTCCACCTGGGTGAGTGCATCAGCACACTGCTTAAGTTGGTCAGTCTCAATCTGTGGGCACAAAGGCAAAGTGTGAACAGTGTCATGTGCGGACCTGAAATAGCTGCACAAACAGCCAAGATGTGTGATGTTTGAAGAAAAATGTAAGAAGTTGTGGCAACACAACAAACCTTGTGAAACACCTCAGGTTAAACCACAACACAGATATGTATGAGGCGTTTAATGGTGGGAAGTTCAGCTCTTTTCAGAGAGCTGGTTCTTTTGAACTGACTCCAAAGAAGAGCCATCTCTCTTGACTCCAAAATGACTCCCAATACAAAATTATTTGTAGCTTTACATTTTGGCCTTAAACTGGCAAATATTAATGATTTGTGAATTGAGGAGTGCGACACTGGTACCTCACCAAACACCAGTGTCACACTCATTTTCTTCCATTTCTAAATATTAAAGAGACTGTGAGCATTTCTTGTTTTTATTAGAAGCCTTGTAATTGGCTAATTTTGTGTATTTGTTCTGTTACAAAAGCAGACATTCTTACTTTATTATTTTAATGATACTTAGTTTTGCAAAAAAAAAAAAAGAAACACTACGCACAAATCCACAGAACAGAATGGTCCCGGAACAGTACCAATCTCAGTATTCAAACAGTATAAATATCCTCAGAGTAGGTTGGCATCCTGAGCTTGGATGAACTGATGCAATTTCAGAAGTTGCCACAATACACATTCTCCCCTCCATCACCTTCACTAAGTGGGGGGAGACTGAGGCCTTGGCTTGCCCCCAGCTCAGTGGGTCAGCTGCTCGTTGGATGAGGCGCTCCTCAAGATAAGATCTCACCTCCATCACAGCACTGGCTTTGTCAAATTCAGGGCCTGGTAACGTAGTTTCTGAGCGGACAGCGTTAATAAAGTTCAGTCCGTGGCTGAACCTCCACCAAGAGTTGCAACCTCTTTCTTTTTGCAGTTGCTGAGAGAAAACAGGACATGTATGTATGTATGCACCGGACATGGATGGTGAGTCCCCTTCTAAATTTTTTTATGGCTCTGGTGATGTTTGAAACATTATCACTCACACAGCACACCACCCATTTCTTTATTTCCACTCTTTTATCACTTTAAATAGCTCCTCTGCCAAGTTTTCTGTGGTGTGTCCATCGGTGAACTCAAATTTTCAATGAAATAGCAAAAGACAGACATGAAACAGGTGGTTTTGTTGTGCTCAGTTTAAACATGAAGTCGTGAAAAAGGCTAAAATAAATAAAGTCATTGATAAACAATAACAGTGCAAATGATCCCATCCGGTTGCTTTAAACTATAGCTGGACCAAAGGCGTGATATAAATGTTGGCTTTACTCCAAGAATTCAACCTAAGTTATAATGAGTTAGACCTTCAAGAGCAGTCATCAGCCTTCACATCCATGGCATGTATATGTGTTTCAATGTGTGTGTGTGTGTGTGTGTGTGTGTGTGTGTGTACAGGATGTCCTCAGGCTAAAGCAGGTTGAGGAAATCTGTATTCCATTAACTGGTTTAGCTTCAGACCCAGCCCTCCTCTCACCCTGTTTTTGGTGCACTGATGCTCTCAACCTGCTGCACAGCCACATCTGGCTGTTCAAAGGCCCTGATGTGTGTGTGTGTGTGTGTGTGTGTGTGTGTGTGTGCGTGTGTGTGTGTGTGTTAAGGTATTTTCCCAGCAGCTGCCTGCAATCTCCACAGAGGGCTTTGGTGTCTCTCTCTTGCACACAAAAATGTACAAGCACACATCATTAAAACCATTAGTTGCTGTGAAACACAGCTTTCCTGTTGCCTAAAAGCAGTACTGTGTGCAGTGTGTGTCTCTTTTCTGACCAACACAAAGGAATGCACATATTCACCTATAAAAGTAAAGGTTAATTAGGAGCAGACACTGTGCTTCTTTTGTTGCTTCACATTTGGAGAAAAGACATTGTGTCATTCAAAGAAACAACCCAAAATACACAATGACTTTTTACATTTTTACGTAAGAATTGTTAGCTGTTTTTAAATGTGTGTGCAATAAAAAAGTGTTTGTTACTACTACTACCAGATAGGTTCATGGAGTGTCTTGCAAACAAATCCTCTCAAGTTAAATTGAAAGAAAAACTAGAATCGAACCAGGGACGGGCAGAGTTGGTCACACAATTGCCCAAATAGATAAATATATAAATGTAAAAAAGTACAAAAAAGGTGAAAAGTCTAAACAGGGCAATGGCAGAGGGCAAGTTGAAGACAGGCTGAGGATTGGAACAAGGAAACAAGGAATGCTGGAAAGTCTTGAGTGGCTGCTGAGAACAATCTGGCAAAAAGCTGGTGAACAGGGAAGGTTTAAATACAGGCCTCAATGCAGATGAGCTACAGCTGGGTGCTCAGGTGCACCCAGTTGGCTGATAGGGTGGGCGTGTCCAGCAGGCACAGCAGCAGAAGACAGGTGAGTGGAGTAACACTTCACCTAAGGGGAAGACTTCTGACAGACACAACCCATGGTTTGGTGACAACAACGCTGCTACCTGCCTCTTTGACCAAAGTAAGGTGACTCAACATTATTTGAATACACTGCCATGGATTTGAAAGTCACTGTGCTGTTCTTATAAAAGTGAAGCCGCTTCAGCTTGGTAGTAAGCAAAATCAGTTCACACAGGGCAAGAAAGAAGAAGAAGGGATATCCTAGGGCTCCAAATTCTATATTCAGCTATTTTGCTGATGAGTGTTTTATTTTTTTATATAGTATTTTCTTATTTATTTATACATATAATATTAGAATATTGGAAGTCTAGATTAAATATAGATTTAACCAAGGCTCGGGCCAAGTCCAACAGCTGTTGACATCACATCATTATGCGGAACATTGTTGTTGTGGGCGTGTTAGTTTAGCATTGATGCAAATACTTCCTGCTCCCTCCTTTCTTCAAGTGCATCTTACTGCTTATGTTAAGGAGCAAACCTCTTCATCAGTCCAAGCATATGATTGTGGCACCATGTTTAAATCTGGCAGAATGGTCAGAGTGATGGGGATTCATTCTGACTGGCTGGCACCGGTTTCATGTCTGAAAAACACTGCCACCTATGGATCTGGCATGTTTGGAGTCATGCTTTTTGACAAATTTGCTCAGTTATCTGTAAAAGTGCACAAGGCCTCGGAGAATTTTCTAAACACAAGATACAAGCATACGTGCAGCTTCTCTCTACAGTCTCTTTTCACTGATCTTTTGGTAAATATTTGGTGGACTTTCTTTAAAGGCTCAGGACCACAAATTGCAAGTATCACCACAACAGCAGGTGTAATGTAATGTAACAACAGCTGACATGCTGTAAGTGAGGAGCTAACATGGGTGATGATGCTTTTTGTAGAGGGACAACCTTCAGGTTGTTTCATGACTAAAAGTCTGTGTACAAAGTAACATCCACACACCGTCTTCATTATCTTCATATGACTGGAAGAGCAGCCAAAACAAAGTGTTTCAGGCAGCTGCTGAAAAGTGAATGTTACATGCTGAATCAGCCAGAAATTGTAGTTAGTGTTTACAGATTCAGGTCTAATTTGTTGTTCTCATAACAGAAATGTCTGAAAAAAACCTGTATAGTATCTGTTTTCTGCTATGGCCTTGAAAAAACCATATGACAGTATTTGCTGCACCTTTGGCTTGAACTCATGCTGCTGCTGCGACAAAAAGCTTTCTGTAACTGTGTCGTATAATGAATGAATCTTGTGTCCGTGTGTATGTGTATGTGTGTGTATGCGTTTGTGGTTGTTGGGTTCATTCTGACTTTGAGACAGAACGTTCTGAAAGAGGACAGGCTTACTGTGGCTGATTCCACAGGTGTCAGAAAGAGACAGACAGTGTGGGTATGTGTGTGTGTTTGTGTGTCCTTGTGCAGACCAAACACAGCTCTACACCTCGACAATGAGGCACAGGCATTAACTTAATAAAGGACATCTGAGTCTTCGCCAGAGGGTTTGTTTACCAATTGTTTAAAGACATAAAATCCAAATATTGCAATTTTTTCTCTTATAAGGTTTCTGAAATTTGTTTCTTGTTCTACAAACAATGTGAAAAAATATGTACTTGTCATTGACTATGGCATTTAAAACTTTTATAGCCAAAAAAATTTCTGAATACACCACTGCTCTAACTGGGACTGGTGTTCCTATGAATTATCTGCTTAGCGTAGCACGCAGACATGCTATAGCCAGGAATCCAGGGGTAATAGGCTTAAAGGTAGAGTTTGCAGGAATTGTCTTAACTGTTTGTAAATACAACACCCAAAGTGGACTCCTCCTCCATAGCTTGGTGCAAGCGGTAAAGCATGCCCACTGCCTCCGATCGTAGCTCATAGTCATAGCTACGTAAACACACTCAAGAGCCCAGCGAGCACCTGCAGCATCAGGTTTTTACGTGGGAGAGACTCAAAAGCCGTACACCTGACTTTCTGGAAATATTATATTATCCTTCCTCCGTGTTATGGCCGCTATTGTAACTGCTAAGGATAGCTTCTCCTGGATGCTATCATCAACACGTAAAATCATGTGGGCACTGGTAGTGTTTACAGATGTGTCATTGGAGAAGGGACATGGGTCTATCTGCATGTCTACTTGCCAATGCCATTTTAATTTTGGGGAGTTTTCAGTGTAAACAACCAACAGGATAAAACTGAGCTACACTGATAATTATGAAAGTCTAAATGTAATTAATGAGAAAAATTTCACTGAGGGAACTAATGGTCAGCAAAAAGGATCAACAGGAGATTATACTGCAATCTGTTCAGTGAGAACACACTAAAAGAGCCACACACACACACACATTCCCACACATATTGTGATGAGATTTTGAAAGCCAAGCTTTCCAACAATAACTGACCTTTAGTTTAAATATCAGCACACAGAAGGTGCTCAGGCTCACAGCTGCTTAAAACCAGCTTCTGTTGATTAAGACGTGTGTTCATTATAAGAGTATAGTAGGGAAGCAATGAATAAATATATCCCTGTTACCTTCCAGTGCAAACTGAAGCCAGTTTAAACTGTACAAATGCTTCAACAGGTATACTCTAAATGAACTCAACACTGGAACAACAATGTAGCCTAGTTGAAATGTTGTCTACTGGCAGAAGATTAAACAGCTAAACAAACTTATTTAATCTCCTTCATGAACCCAAGTGCGTTCAAATGTCCTAAAAAATAATTTATGTAACATCCAGCTCAAGAGAGTTTTTTGACTTTTGCTGTCAGCAGAACTCATTTGTTTGCTATTTGCCATGACAGTCCATGAGTAGCACAAACTGGAGCCGATGCTTTGCTTCACTGTGGCAGGAGGGGACGTGCTGGGTGTATCAGGGGTGGTTGAAACACTGCTAATGGTTGGGGGGTAGTAGGAATGTAAAATAACGTAGTAGGACGTAGCTTCTACCATATCTGGTAGAAGCTACGTTCTGCTGCTATACTTTTACAGATTTGTACAGATGGTCTTCACTTAAGTGTCTTTGTGTCATACTGATGATTTTTCTCATTAGACGTGGTAGAAGCCCTGTCTGCCTCTATACTTATACGGATGTTTACAGAACATCTGGTGATGTCATAACATGCAAATTAGATGAGTGAATTTCCTCCCATCACAAACTTTGGGTCTTACTGATGATTTTTCTCATTTATAGTTTGCCTCTATCTCTAACCGTTCTCAAGCTACAACCTTTTGAGATAGTGATTTCATAACTGAGTATTTTATTGAAAAAAAAGGGTTAAAACACATCTACATGTTTAAGCCACTGTAATCTTCATCATGGAAGTTACAAAGTGGTTGCATGCCTTGGTAATACTTATGCCTAAATTTGCCATCAGTGCTATTTTTCAGGATGCTCATTAACATAGGAGAACGCTTTGTGCCCACTGTTTGAGCTCACTGTGCCTTATTGTTGATATCCCTGGTATTCTCATCTTACCAAATGGTTTAAGTGCTTAAGTACCTACGTGGATCCTGGCTTGGGTTAAAACATCAAGTCAAGTGGCAGACATTGGTAGAGGCCCCTCTTGGGAATTTTCTTTAATTGACCAGTGCTCTCTTAGCAAGTCACAGCTAAGAGAGCACTGATCAATCTAAAGCATTAAAGTGGAGCTCTGTCCAGGAAAATAAAATAAAATAAAAACAGTGTTAAACGTCGCTTTTTTATTTGTGACTGTGTTGCAGGAAAATCAAAGGTCAGACATACCACCATGAACCCTACCAACATTGTCAGGTTTCAGATACTCAACAGTCTGTCTTGTTAGTACTGAAGTGAAAGACTACATGGAAATAACGGGTGCTATAATTCTTTGCCAACAGCGAGGAGTAATGAAAAAGTGTGTTGGTGGTTAGATTCAATAGAAATATGTGTCAGTAGTCTAGGTGCATTTTTAATTACTTCAAGCAACCCCTGTGATGTGAAGGGGTTTGTTTGGTGAGCCTGTCCACTGGACCACAATTTACATCAAATGCTAAAGTGTGGTTAAATTCAGTTTTTGATGTGGCCTTAAAGTTAAAAACCTGAATATTAACATCTTATAAGCTGAACACTTTTTATATTTTTAGCAGGATTTTGTCAAAGTTACTTCAAACATTTAAGTTTAAAGTGCCGAGTACACCAGAAGGAGAGCGATGTTATACCAAATGCACTCTTTGCATCAACTGAAGCGTTTGAGCCCGAGCTTTGTGACTGAAGTGGTTGAATTCTTTTTATACAGCATCTGAGCACACACATCAACACACGCTCCCACCGCAAAGAGCCGACCTCAGCGCATGTGGCTGTGTTGCATGTGGTGGCAAAATGAAGCAGCTTCTCCTCATCTGTCTAACTGTGTTTATGTTGAATTGGGTTTGGTGGAAACCAACAAATCTCTGGTTTAGGCCTCTCCCTCTCTCACCCCTCTCTCTCCCCTTTCTCTATTTTTACTTTTCCAGCTCTCTCTATCTCTGTAGGTCACTCTTTTCCTCACTCTCTCGCTCCCCTTAACTTCTCTCTCCCTCTCTTCTTTATGTTTGCTGACTCGGGACTTCTGCTTTCCTTTTAAACCTCTCAGCATAGACCCACACACACACACACACACACACACACACACACACACACACACACTCTCACACACTCTACTCAACATTGCTCTTAAGCACAATAGTTATATTCAAATGTGTTCCCACATGGCTGCTGTGAGTCGTCCATGTCCAGTCAGCAGAAGTTGGACTCGAACACAGCAACCTACATTTGAGGTTAATAAATCACAAGACAGTAAAAAAAAATAAACTGTTTTTTTTTTTGACTAAATATCTTTTAGGGTATCTGGACTTTTGTCTCTTGCAGTGCTTGCAGGGGGTAAAAAAAAGTGTATAACTGAATTAATATCACCATTCTTGTCAAAGCAATGACATTGACTACACTATCGATTAAGATACATTGTTGTGTCCCAGAAAAATGTCCTTGTTTGACACTTTTTTTGGAAAAAAAAAAAAAAATCAAAACAAAAAAACTGATTTGGTTTAGGAACACCTCTGCGCACTCATTTCCTATTCCTCAAAATCAACAATTTAATTCAGTCTAACCAGCAAGTCTGGAGGTGAGAAAACTCTCAGGAAAAAGTTTAAAGATATTTCAAAGTCAGATCAGTAAAAGAGCTGTAAGACAAGAGTTAGTATTTTATAGTTTGGCTCCAGGTTCCATTGTATGACGTAGCATTGGGGACGTGTAAAAAAAAAAAAAAAAAAGGTAAATTTAAAAGATCAGTCTCATAAACTTATAAGAATAAAGTTTAAAACTTATGAGAGTAAAATCATAAACTTACCAGAATAAAGTCATAAATTTACAAGAATAGTCACAAGTTTATGTGAATAATCTTTTGCACATGTATCAACCACACCAGCCACCTGTTATTGCTCCTGTTTTTTATTTTTCCAAAATAAACTTGAGCAAGTTGGGCTGGCTGGTTGGACAATATTTTTGTTGCTTTTCTTCACCAAACAAAAACAGATATTACAGATGGATGTCCAGTTTTTACCTTGTAAGAAGTGCTGGTCTTCTCAGGGCCAATTCCATCCTGACTTTATGTAGATAACAATAAGTTGTCAGGAGTTATAGTATCAGTCGTTTAATGGGGAAATGTTATAAAATGGTCCCAAAGCGCTGAGTCCACTCTTTCAAGTGTTAGAGCTTTGGTTTTGTTATCACAAGTCCTTCAACATCTTTGAGGAAAATCATATCTAGAATAGCTTTAGGATCAACAACACACTTAAAACACCCATGGATAAAACTTTGCGTACTGAGATGAAAACTGTTGTTTTGTAAACAGTCGGAAGTGGCCTCAACTTGACCCCAGCTCTCTTCCTCCAGCCCTCTCTTGCTGCTTTTCTCTGTAATACTTAACTAGTGTTCCTCTCTCTCTTTCACCCCCCAACACACACACACACACACACACACACACACACACACACACACACACACACACATCCAGTACATACATACTGGAGACACCTGTGTAAACCATCTGCTTGGCACCCGCCTCCTTATCCCAAAAAACACCCAGGCCACGTTTAACACACACACACACACACACACATACACACACTGTCTTCCAGAAACATTCACCGTCACACTCTCAGGCTCAAACCAACCAAGATTTTTTTTCAGTGAGATTTGACACCTGCTGAGCTTCTCCCTCTGAATGGAGCCTCAGTTCGTCTGCAGATCTTTAGCTCTTAATGGTTGTCACTTGAACCTTAGAGAGCAGGTCAGACTCAGAAACAGTCGTCTGGTATGTTGAAGTGTTTCAGGCAGATGACAGAAAACCATGTAACAAACATGAAGGCCACATAATCTCAAGGCAGTGTGCGAGACAGTAATTTACAGCATTGCAGCACATCAAACTCCACTTTTCAGGGAGCAGCAGGAAAACACAGTAAAATATGTATATGCAATAATTTAAGAAAGAATACAGTAAATAGATAAATCTTTGACAAAGCGTTTGGAAAATGTCAGTCACTGCAAAAGGTTTCTGCCTTTGTGTTAGGTAATTATGTAGTTTGAGATTTCACGTTTCCTCTCTGTTTGAAAGTAATAATTTTGCCAGTCTGATGTTAATATTGTATTACTTTGACCCAGAAGCAAGGTAAATTTCAGAAAACATTACCAATTATACCCCTTAATGTCTGAAGCAAATGGCAGATGTCAGTCAATGATTTCTGCTCTGTAACAGCCTTATATTTGTGCTGCTTCTCCTTTCAAAAAAAGTTTAAGTTGTTAAGCAAGGTTTTTGTAAATCATCTGATTTCAGTGCCAGTAAGTTTTCTGCTTGCGATTACCCAGCACTTTTGGGCATATTCTATTACACTGAAGTCCATACTTCTAACATGGTAGGATTGGGAAGAGATGTTGGGGGATGTATGGCTGAAGTACGGTGATGACACACATACTTTAAGTACAGGGAGCACAACCCTTCTGTTGTTGATTTTTACATTTGGGAGGTAGAGCATGCTGGCAACATGTGTAAGCCTCTTTTCTTTGTCCAATACAACTTTTCACCAGATACAAAGTGATGAGGTTATATGTTGTCTTGTAGTTATGAAGCACTACTGGTTGAAATGTGGCATCAAGAAAACTTTCCAGACTCGGTTTGTGCTGTAGTTTGGTACCAGGCAGTGTTCCTCACAGCCCGGTGCTGTGAAATATGACCATCCTGTGTTATGTCAGTAGACCTCTGTCATGTCCTACCATCCAACAACTACAACCTCACCAAGTAGAGTTAATGCATCTTTACTTTATCGATAGGCACTCATGTTTGAACGGACCACAGCAGTATTGCTGCAGCATATGGGTAGGAATAAGCGTTGTCACAAACAGCTCAGCCTGTATTTCAGCTTGTGCTTTATCACTCTCGTGTTTAGCTTTCTTCTGCTCTGACCTCTTTTCACATTTTGACAGCTCCAGCTCTAGTGCCCATAATTACTACAAAATTAATCCAAGAAACCCTTTTCAGCAGAGAAAAACACAGATCCCTCTCCTCACTGCGACACTTTGTTGGCTAGCTAGGTGTTATCATACAAACTTCTAAATCAATTCATTCCTGGGCGATCGCAACAGGGTAACTGAGAAATTGTACGTAGAAAGTCCCTATAATACAATTTAAAATCATGGATTTCGATCAGGCATATATTTTCGAGAAGAAGCATTAAAGCTGAATGGAAGCTTAATTTATGAGTTTTTCTTCAATATTACAATTTAAATCTCACAGATGTATAAATTTTGTCTTGAAACTTTCTTTTTCTTTTTTATTTGATCTAGTTTCTTTGTTGTAAAGCTAAAACGTCAAGTGGTCATAGGTTTTTATTGAGTCTCTCTTAAAGTTATTTCCGGAGTTAAAGGAAAACTTTTCTCAGTTAGATTTTTCATTTTTAAGTTATCTATTGAACTATAGCATCTGTGACACTGGCCATCATAAATATTTTTATTCAGAAGAAAAATTAGATGCCATGATGATTCTCATACGATTTTAACTAACTAGTGTTGACACATTATTATCTAAGATCCAACCATTGTTATTTGTGCTCAGACAGACAGTCCTGACATGACTGGTGCAGGTCTTGAGCACTTGGTGGCCGAATTTCTTTGAAATCACATTTAAGTGCTGCTTCATCAGGGATCTTTTCCCACATACTGGTCTTGCCTGAGGTCCAGTGTTCAACCCAGTTTGATATTGTCTGGCTGATGTTTTAATCTAAATGTTCTCAGACCTAAGGGCTGTTTTGTTTGTTTTGCTGAAAAAGACAATACTCAAAATATAAAAAGATAACTGTTAGGAGAAAAAAAAGTGACAGTTTCTTCTTCTGTGGTTGATGGTGTGACTACAGCTGGAGGAGGTGGAGGATGGAGGAATGTTCCAGAATGGTGATACTGGGGACAGATTACACACACACACACACACACGCACAAACACACACGCACACACACACACACAAAAAAAACACTACCACCACCGCACACATGCAAAATAAACTTGAGCCAACACTCATCTACTCCTGTTGCCTCCCTCTCTTCTTTCTCTCAAATCTCCAAAAGCACTCACACTTCACACACTCATACACTTAGGCAGACACACGCACACACACACACACACACAAACTGACATACTCACACACTCAGTGATCCGGGTGGAATCAAAGGGTATTAGCTGTGCGGTGTTCAGTTCCCCCGGTCCTTTCCCAGCATTCTCCACAGCTGTACGATTACACAGGTGTTTGGCAAAAACACACAGCTAGAGACCGCAGAGGGGCGGAGTGTGTGTATGTGTGTGTATGTCTGTGTAGGATTGTGTGTAGTGAGTGAGTGTGTGAAAGAAAAAATGAATATGTATGTGTGGTTGCTTCCCTTTAATGTGTGTCTGCTTACACAGTTTCACTGCAGTAGTTTGCACTCCTGTGTTTTGACGTGTGTGTTTCTTTCATTAATTCCTCTCAGTGACTCAATCTTGCTATTTCCTTGACCACCAGCACCACCACATTTCTAGTTCATATTTTTGTTCTAGTCTATGCCTCAGGCTTCATTCATGTCTTTAGCATTAAAAGAAACACAGTCAGGGTCTGGTGTGTCTCAGTCTGAGCCCTTAAACATGGCTGACAGGGATAGACCAAGTTCTAGCAGTCACAGTTGTTGAATCAGCTTTATGTCCTTCAAGGTTGTTTACTTGCTGTGAACCTTTGATTTTTCAGGACAAAGTTAAAGCTTTCACCTGCAAAAGCTTTTAAAGTGAATTTCAAATACCCAAACTATGGCTACTTACCAAAAGACAACAGTCTTTGGTTGGGACTGTTATACTGTTGTGGTGTAGCTAGGTTTAGACATCAGGGTTTGAGTTTTACTAGTAAGGTACACTGTCTGACTATATCATGTGTTTGACCTAGGAGCTTTTTAAAAACTCTTCTTTTTATCTCTTCAGACCTCACCTTAGAATGAAATGCATGCTGACATTTTCAGATGAGAAAAAAACACTACGTTCTGCTAAGGTAATTAACTGTCAAGAGAACAAAATGTTAAAAGAAGGGTCTGCAGGAATACTCGTCACTGTAAACAACATCCAAACTGGGCTCCTCATCTATGCCGTAGTGCTATGTAAACACACTCATCTGACCAGCGAGCACCTGCAGCATTGGGTTTCTATATAAGAGAGACTCAAGACTCTTACACCTGACTTCCTGCAGGTAAATGAGGTATCCCCCAAAGATTGTATCATTCTTTCTTCATGTAACGGCTGCTGTTGCAGCCACTCGGGAAAGCTTCCCCCACTCGCTATCATCAACACACCAAGTCACATGCACACTGGGGGAGGTGTCATTGGCTGGTCACCACACCTACTCTCCACCCAAAAATGTCCTGAGTCAAACATCAACATAAAGGCAGAGGAAGGGGTTGAGGCAGACAGACATTGACACACGTTTAGAGGCCCAAAGGTGATGACTGAACAGGACTTTTCCGACGAAAGTTTAAATTTTCAGGAAAATCCTGCAGACCCTACCTTTAGGGAGACTTTATACAAAAACATTTCTTAACAGACTTTACCTAGATTCTTTTTCTACCTTTTTCTCTTTTTCAGTCTCTTACGCTACTCCTCTGCAACACTTTCACTCCAGCCTACAGCAACTTCAACTGGTCCGTTTGAGTAAGCACCAGGAATACCCTCATTTGTTTAAGTAAACATCTGTAGACACAACATACTCTATTCATGTCAGACATGTCTTAAAGACAATCTTTTAGTGCCAGCTTTTCTTCATCTTAAGATATCAACCTTTTCTTAATTTTTTCTTAATTTTAATGTGGCCAGATGGATTGTTGCTTTGATCAGGTGTATTCAATGCGGACAGTGGGAGGTATAAAGCAAAAAGCTGATATACACTTTGAAAAAAATTTGAATTGATATCTCCAAATCAAAAAAAAAATCCATGTCATAAGAACTTTTTTATAAGGACGTGAGTTAAAACTGAAGCCCTCAACACTGAATCACTTTGTCTCTCGTCATTGTAAATGAGAACATGCTCTCAATGGCATATCAAGGTCACAGAATCAATTTTTTTTAACACAAACATAGCATATGGTAGCATTTTGTTATTGTGAGGTGTGTATTACTCAGTGTTGTTGTTGTTACAAGTGCAAGATTTTTCTGGATGTTCTTCCATTCCTCATCCTGGCTATTTTGCCTAAACAGGATGTGTTTTCCCATGACCTCTCTTTCCCACCCATCACGTCATAGCTTCCACACATCAAGGATGATTTCTGCAGCTTAGTTTTGACCCAGAAGTGACTGACACACTGTTCTCCATGTCTGACCATAACTGTGTGTTCCTGCTCAGCTTCAAGGCTGAAACCCTCAGACTAAACCAGGGTGTACTGTTTAAAACTTACGCAACACTTTGTAGAATTAACATGAGAATGGAATAGAAGTAGCATCAAGTTGGCTCTTCTAGGCTTTAATCCTAAAGATGTTGAAGACATTCAGTCCCATGACCACATGGACTGATGGTATTCAGACAAAGATCTTGAATTAGAACTGTAAATATTAGTTCCCTCTTGCTTTTGAAATGTATCCCTTTTGCTCCAGTTTTTTACTTTATTTACAACAGTAATGAAAAATCAGCATTTGTAAAATTGACAGTTGATCCAAAAGTCTTTGTGTCTTTAGGTGGAATGGCACATATAGTGTTTGCCCAGGATACAGACTCTGTTTTCCGTGAGTACATATCACCCAAGTTGTACAAACACTTGCCTAGAAGTGTACTTTGGAAGTAAATGAACATGGATTGGATTGTCTTAAACACTAATTGTTTTCCAAGACAGCTTTTCTCAGGGTGCAAAACACAGATGTTATGTTTATATTTGTGGCTATAGTTGGTCATGTCCTACCAGTGCTCATCTACACAGCAGAGCAGGCATAACCTCACTCTTCATTTTATTGATTATCCGCTTGAGGCTGGCTACAGAAGCACCAGAAGTCACTCATGCACTGCGCCAAAAAAGTGGCTTCCAGAGCAGAAATTAACATGTCTAAGCCTGGTCCAAATAATCTTCTGTCTGGATTGCTAATTTTGCTAGCAGAGGCCATTTTGCTTCAAAACTAAGCTTTAGAAACAGATGAGTGATGTCACGGAGTTTACGTCCATCTATCATACAGTCTATATTTCATTAAAGGAAAAGACAGATTTTTTCTTAATGTGAAACTTTTTTGGCAGTCTAAGGACTTTTTTTGAGGCCTTGATGGATGCCCTGGTTGGGTCAACCACTGATACTGAGAAACAGCATGTAGGGGTAACACATTTGCGTGTGAATTTATTTCAGTGTTATTTAACCAGACTAAATCCCTTCAGAGCCTTTAAAGCCATGATTTTCTCATACTTATTACAAACTTTATGAACTCTTTTCACATAAATGTCAACCATGACTGCAGGCCCTCAGGCTTTTGGCTCTGATTCTTGAGAGAAAAAAAAAATATTGTAATGGTCTTGGTGCCTTCTTCAGCATGGTGGTTCAACAATTAGCACCTTAACCTCACAGATGAATGCTCTCCCCACAGGAGTAAATGTAAACTGTTTCTGTTCCTAAATGAGTTAGTCAGTCCGCTGACTGGGAATCAACCTCATCCCCTTTGCACCTTTGGAGTAAAAATACAGTTAATGTAATTCTTCACCCTTTTTCACATCAACAGACTCTTCCAGCCCCATTACTACTTGATTTGACACGACTGTTATAATAGATCTCAGTAACTCATGTTTATACTGTTCATTGCCTATGAGCTTACTGTTCCCTCCATCCTCTTACATTCTTCCACAACTGTGCAGCTCTTTCAGTAAACCTTATTTTCAAAGTGTGGTTATTTATAGCATTGATTTTCTATATGTTGTCTTTTCACTTGACTGGACACTTTGTTTTTTGCAAAGCTGAAGTTCTGACAATAGTACTGTGTTCTTTCATATGATGTGATTTAAAGGGCTGGACTGATCTGACAAAATTCATAATAGGACGCTTGATTGGTGCCTGGCCTCTCCACTACCAGGGCCAAGTTATAAATGTATCCTTTAAGTGTCCTATTTCCACCCATGGTATGGCACACAGACACACTTTCGTTGACCTCGGGGTTTGTTCTGGTTTCTTACTTTACAGTTGATGATTAGGACTTGAGTCTAAATAGAAAAAGTGAATGGAAAAAGCATACAGGTGTGTGCTGTTTCACTTGTCCCGTAACCTCCCTATAAGAGCTGTTGACTTCATGAACCCCATGTCTGCAATATAAGAACATATTAAAACTTACTTTTGCTTGTCGTCTGTATGAAGTGGATCTAGACTCAGTGACACTTTCTATGGAAAGCACTTTGTCTGAGAGTGAAAGGCTGTGAAGGGCCAGCAGGCAGGGCCACTTTACACAGCAACAAATAAGCCTTTATGTCATACCTGCACCTGTGTGTTTTTGCTGGCTTTTTCTCTCTGAGAGAGACCCGCACATGCAGGCTGTAATTTGCAGAAATAGGCCAGTCATTTTATACCAGCAGGCTATGGGCTACACACACACACACACACACACACACACACACACACACACACACAAAGTACTGTAAAGTACTTCCACAGAGGCAGGTTTGGAGCAGTAGTGGTTTGGGTGGTGACCCATAGGGGAGTTGCGATGCAGGTCAAGTACTGCACTTGTTTCGATGCACTTTTTAATCCAAGACACACAAAGGGAGAGAAGAAAGTACACTTGGAAAAATGCCGAAAGACAGATGTGCAGGGGGAACCCCTCCCTTAACACATAGGGCTATATATAAGAATGTGTGTTTGTGTGTATGTATATATATATATATATATATATATATATATATATATAAATTTGTGTGTGGTTGCATGTATATGTGATAATTGATATAAACGCAAGCACATTCAAGCTGTAAATAGCGACTCTATTTACAAAACATTCTGAAAAACTTTTAATTTGCCAGAGTTCGAGTAGACTTGCAGTTAATCAAACTCCCGAGGGGCAGAAATCACCTTTCCAACGCCAAGTATCCCAATTAACCCAGTCCAAATCAGAGCAGCCAATCATCGCACCAATCAGCCAATCAATCAAACAAACAAACCAATTTTTCATTAATTTTTATTTATTTTATCTCATATTTTCCGCTCTCCTTCGAAGCAGCAGCAGCGGCTCGGTGCTCTGCGCGGCAGCGTTAGACGAGAATGTAAGCTAGGTGGCCGCACGATCACATTTATCACACCGAGGCTGTGCCAGACGCACATGGGATCCGTCCTGCGTTCCCGGGGATCTACAGCACCCGCAGCCGCGCGGAGGGGACCCACAGCCCGGTCAGGAGCAGCCTTCACCCTGCATGGACTCCTCCTTTGACACATTCATACAAAACAACCACAAAACATTTCTGAGGTGATCTTTCTTTCTCCCCGGGAGACTCGCGGAGAGTCAGCGTGTTATTTATTTATATCGTGTGTGAGGCACAGCCGCGGCGGACGAGCTGCGTCTTCGCGCGAAGAGGTCGGACTTCTTTGGTAAAACAGACCCAAACGAAAACGAAAACACTCTCGTCCTGTCGCCCCCCAGTCTTCTATTTCCTGTCAGTTTTTTTCTTCCGATTTATTCCCTGCCGCCAATACCAGGAACCCGGGACTGAGCTCCGAAGATGACAGAAAACTAGATTTGTGATCGAGGCTTTGAGCTTGTTTTACTGGATTTATTTCGCTGTGGAGGAAAAAGATCCGGGAGCGGAGCGGTGCGCAAAAAACAGCCGAGGTCTTCCTCATCTCTTCTCTCTTCTCCCTCCCTCTATCCCTCCATCTATCAATCTCTCTCTCTATCGTCCTCTATCTTTCTATCTCTCCATTTGTTTCCATGTTTTAGGTCCGTTTGATTTTGCTAAAATGCATCATCAACAGCGGATGGCAGCTTTGGGAACAGACAAGGAACTGAGTGACTTACTGGATTTCAGCGCTGTAAGCGAATGCACCTTCGATTTCTTTTTCACAAATAAAGTAACATTGATGACAGCACAGCTGTAAAGAGAGATTACAGGCGTCCTGTAGGAATGATACACTCACAAATGTTTACATTTTTAGTTGCACGGCACATAATCTACATATTTACACTCAGTCCTGCAACTATTTGCACAAAAGTTGTGTTTTTCTGTAGACTAACTTGCAAAAAGTCAGTGCATATTGTTAGTTTTGTAAATTTCATTTTTCTTTGTGTGTGTGTGTACAGAGAATTGTGATGCTACATTAGTAATTTTGTTGTCTTATAGATGCGAAACAGCGATTTGAAAATGTTCCCAACATCCATGGTAGTATATCTCATTTTAAGTCCTTTTTTTCTTTCTGTGTAGCCTGATTTTTTGCCCTGGTTAGGATTTATGAAATGCTTCTTTTTGTCTGTGTGAGTTTGTGCACTTTGCACCGTGTTGTACAGAAATTTCAGATGCAAAAAGGCTCGATGTTGATTCATGAACCTGCATGACAGACACACAGTTAGACAGACAGGCAGGCAGCCGGTCAGAGGGTAATGTGTCACACATTCTCAGCACAGATGCAGTGTTCCTGTTAAATGCCCAAACTCGTCACTCCATTTAAAAGTTAGTGCGTTTTTAAAAAGGGTAGTTGTAAACTTGACAGCCAGGAAACACTGTCCTTGCTCTCGGCCATGTTTTCTCTGTGCCTTTCCTCCTCTGGGAGCAACTTTGCTCTGAAGAGGAGGAGGGAGGAAAAAAAAAAGCCAGAAACACCCCAAATTGTATAGTAAAAGCGGACTTAAATCCTGTCAGGAAACGTAGAGAGACAGCATGGGTTAAGAGATGTAAGAAAATATACTGCAGGGGTGATGCTGCCATTGACGTATATGGGGGTGAAAATTCCTAAATTGTGCACCACTTCTGTATTTTCTGTAAACGTTGTACTGGAGTGATTGAAATTAGACCTTTGAGTAGGCCTGGTGCAAAATGGGAGTAACCAAATTTTGACTAACCCAGTGATAAAATGAGATTTAAAGTTTCATTTCAGGAAATTCTGTATCAAAAAAGAATGTTTGAGGATGTATGAGGGATAATTGCAAAATAAAATTACTTCAAATGTCCCCCTAAAGCTCTATAGTATCACTATACTGTAGGCAGCTAATATTATATCACAAATGAGGCCTGTACACACACTGTAACGGGCTATGAATCTGTGTTTAAGAAGTAGAATAATGGTTTAAGAGAATTTCAAAGATATTAAAGAGCATCACAATAATCCCCCTATTGCTACTCTATAATGATTTTGCATAATACCATAATAATCTCTGATTATGACAGGGCTATTATAGACTTCCTGTTTCATTTTTAACAAAAGACATACAACAAAGTCAATGGTATGCTAGAGAAAATCCAATATATAAGACGCCTACATGGAAGTTTTATGTTTATTAGTTCAATTTGCTGCCTATATTGAAGAGGCCTGAATATGTCACATAGTGCCTCCATGGAGATATTATATTTCACAAATATCACATAAGCCAGGAAATAGAAAAATAACACACATTTTTCCAAAACTCTGTATTTCAATCACTCAGCTATATTTTAATTCACTGAAAAATTACTCTAAAGTGATTATTAAAAAAGTACTGCTTGCAGTCTCTAAATCAATCAGTAAGACGACAATATTAATGCAAATAATTTCAGCATGCACACAAAAAGCAATGTACAGCAATAACACTGTTTGAGCTCAATTGCAAAATTTGTTGTTAGAACATGATCAAATAGAATTGAACTGCTCATAAGTGTTTTTTTGGTCCCATTTAAAATAAATGTTTTTTTATTGTTAAAATAAGTCTTCATTTCAAGAAGACACCTGTACATTTTGCAGGTGTGTAATAGGCATTTGTCCTCCTATTTAAAGCGTGCTGTGATTTTAAAGACGTTTTGGAAAATTCAGAACAGATTGTAAAAGATATCTTTCTTGAAAACATTCAAACAAAGCAGGGCAACAGCAGCCAAAGTGCGTGTCTTCTCATTATCAACGCAAGCCGCCTGCATTAATTTATGCGATCATCTGTCTCTGCACGCCCACAAGCTGACACCAGCAGCTCAAAACTGGGTTCGACTGGGATATCGACAGACCAGCTGAATATCAGAATTTAGATCTTTTATCTTACAAACAGTTGTTTCAGATGCAGCCGAGAGGGAGATCGAATCCTTGAGCTGCCTCTTGTGCACTTTAAGGCCTCACAGGCTGCTTTAAGAACAAAGAAAGGGAATGCATTAGCTTTATTCAGGGCCTAATTTACTTATATTATGTTAAAATAAAAGAAATTTAAGAGCCTCAAGTTCTGCAAAGCTTTCACCATCTGCAAGTGTAAAGCTCTTTGAGTGTATTGAGATTACTGAGCTGTCACCATCAAACATAGCAACGAACAGGCCTGATTTTCATTCAGAGAGGTTATCTGTCAGGGTTTGACGGTGTGAGCCATTTCTTTGTATACCTATACAGTAGCTCTTACAGTTAGCATTTAGCTCTAGTCTGTGTTATGAAGTAGCCTTTATTCTCCAGTAGATGTGTAGAGCAGATGGCCACTATCTCTGATGATTATCCCATGTGTTGAAATCAGAAATGAAGTATAGATATGAAGCGTTTCATTCCAAAATGAGCCGTGTAACATTCCGATTAAGTGACAATTTTGAATGCATTTTGTTCTGAATGTGAACAGGTGATTTTGAATGACCCTTTTTTTCCTGTAGATGCTGAAATGAGGGGTTTGACCTTTTTCTTCTTCCCGAAAAATGAATGTTCCCACCATGTTTTGGAAATTGAACTCTTCATATCTGTGTTCAGCTCTGAGCTGAGGGTCTATCATCATTCAGGCTGGGTAACAAATATTTGTAGATTTTTAATACAAACCAAAAAGAAACAAGTATCTATGGGGTCAAGTTTTTGAAACACCCATTTCTAAAAGCGAAACCAAGATATGTTATTGAGATACAAACAGGACCAGAATCACCTCACATCATAAACCATGTTGACCTTAGATAGTAAAATGTTGATTTTAGAAATTAAGTAACTTCTCAAATTGGCTTTGGCTTACATACAAGTGGCCATATTATCTTAACCACAGCTGTTTGAAATAAAATAGAAAAGAAAACATGGGAAAGCATTGTTTGAGTTAAATATGTGAAGAAATATTAAATACCTGATAGATGCAGACTTGGGATTTTGATAAAAAAAAGAAGCACCAGCACTTGAGGGATTCAACTAAGGCCTTCAACCTTCCACAAACCTACCTTTCTGTGGGATTGACATGCCTTAGTTTCTTGTGTCATGTTTTGGACTTGACTCAAGAATGACCTACTCTGGACTTGGTCTGGGTTTTCTCATACCCCTTTTAGACAGAGCTAATACTCGTGCTAGTTCTAGGCTGGTGCCTGACTTAGCACCAGTCCTGTAGGTTTCCACTATAAAAACACCAGCTCTAGATGCTAAAACTTGGTGCATATTTAGCATCAACCCTTCGCTGACCCAGGGCAAGGCACAGACTACGTGGCCGTGGGCAGAGTTGCCGTGACCAATGATCAGTGGTGGAAAATTTCTAAAAAGGAATGTAGAGTCTTTCCTCATTCAAATCTTGAAATATAGGCCAAGCGGCATGGCATTACCTCTTTCATAGATCATGTAAATATCTTTTTGTTTTATTGAACAGACTAAATCACCTTATATTATTTGTGTCATTTGCATGGCGGGATAGCTTCTGCCACATGGTCACGTGTTCATATTTCTCCTCTGCTCTCTGTATCGTGCACAGCAGAGTTCCGGCCTGATGCACATAGATAAACACAAACACTGGCGTTTTATGGTGACACAGTATGTGGCTCCAACTTAGGCCTAAAGAACCAAACTGGTTGTAAAGAAGAACAGGATTAGAACTGACTAGGAACTAGCACTAGCACTACATGAGCACTGGTGGAAAAGGGGTATCAGTCACACCTCACTAACTCTGGGATTACATAAGCATTTATTGAGGTCTACTCTCACTTAAGACTAATTTAAGACTTCTTCAAAACATGGAGTCTGAGTACAAAAACATTTGACACAGACTGTGTGAACCAACTTAAGACTCAGTAAACTGGAACTTGTTCACTCGTGTCATATCAGAGACTCGTTAACTCTGTCTTTACACACACTGTACTTACTTCCACAGCACAGAATCAATCTGGATTAACTCAGAACTGTCTTGGACTCACAGCGTTTCCTCAACCCTAAATGATGCTGGACTCACTCTTGAGGAAGTGACTGCGGACTTAGCTACCTGAAACTCGCTTAGAACTTTTTATAAGTGGGACCTTTTATGACCTAGCATTGGCCACACTTTCTCCTGACTAACTTGAGTAGGATGGACTCAAATTGGACACACTTTGGACTTCATAACTTTGGATCAATGTGCATATAACACATAAGAGACTTATTTACTCAGGCTTTTTTCTTAAACCGAGACTTATGGGACACCACAGGACTAAGTTACATATGGATTACTTGTGATTTACAGTGTTTACTTTGGACTAGCTTATTCTGGACTGACTCTTAGGGGAGTGTTGGGGGTCACATATGACCTAATCAAGACTTGGACTTCCACAGAACTTTTTGACAAAGGACTGAATTGCGATTTACTGACTGAGGAATGACACTGTCATGGCTTGATGGATTAAAGTTTGGTAATTTGAGACAAAGCTGGTTGCTTTTGATCCAAATGCTCAATAGTTTCTTTGGACTTGGTCATTCCCCACTCACTTCACAAAGACCTATATATGACACAATGGTTCTAGGCTTACTTAGGACTAATCTACTTTGAATACACTTAAATCTTTCATTTATATTGTGGTTTTATAACTTAAGTATCTGGTTGCAGCTACTACCTGGAAATTAAGTCATACACCTGTTGTGAACCCAGCCTGAGTGATTCTGGACCCTCTTGTATTTCTGTTATATTTGAAAGAAGAGTTTCTTTCTGAGGCAAAATAAAAAAAACTTAATTAACAGTAAAGGCTGAAAAATGCTCTTATAGACTAAAAACTAACAACACTAAATGGCTTCTGAATTCAAGACATTTCCTTGAAAGATTGTAACGTGCTAAGAGTCTGGCAGCAGCATTTTTCAGCTGAAACTTGGCCCGGCATTTTGGAATGAAGCTCTTCATGTGTAGCAGCCGTGATGTTTCTGTAGAGATGTGTCTTGCGGTCTGCAGTGTCAGTGCTCTTGGAGGTAATGAGTGCTCTATTTGTCTTGTAGATGTTTTCCCCTCCTGTTAGCAGTGGAAAGAACGGGCCGACCTCCCTGGGGAGCGGACATTTCTCCGGCTCAAGTACGTCATCTTTCTCCCTCTTTTTTTCCCCTGCCTGCCATCTTATTTTCCCCCTTCTCTCCTCCTTCTTACACCTGCTCGCTGCTGCTTTACTTGCTGTCTGAATATCCTTATGACCATGTTCTGTACATGCAGATGCATTTTTTTTTTTACTGTTTTGCTTTATGGATAAAATTCAATGCCAAGGGGAATATATTGTAGAAATACAACTGATTTATTTTTTGAACGATATGGTTGACTTGATGAGTTGTTTGGTGTTTTTCCCTCTAACTTTTTAGTCAGAACTTTAAATGCTCCTCACACAGTGAAGTGGATCAATCTGATTATGATGCATTAATGTGACGTGCATTGATCCCTCAATACTAAAATCTCTGGCATGAGGTCTTTAATTCTGACCAGAAGAATTGTTTGGAGAAAACTTTTCTAAGGGAACTGGCCCCTGTAGTTTTGTATTGCATGCTACTCAGTCAAAGGTATATTGCAAACTTGTTGGGGATTGTTTTCATCAGTAGATAAATACATACTGTGTATTTTCCACCTGTTACACATCAGTGTGTATTATGCTAAATTTTGGTATTTGTTGCCACAACCCTTCAAAGTAGATGACGTTTGAATACTGTGGTGCACAATAAGTTAAGTTGGTAATGTTGTGACTTTTTAATGGTCCTTAAAATTGGTGCAACAAGTTTGTTTCTCAGCAACTCCAGCTCATTCCTGGAGGAGACTTCCTGTTTTTCTGACTCGCTGCTCTCATGCTTTCCTGCCTCTGTGTGAGTGTTTTGTGGAGATCAGCTCACTGTGTTTTCTGCACACTGGTGTTGTTAAAGCTGAGAAGGCCCAGTTTGGTTTCAGCAGCAATGGTTCATGACGACTTTGACTTTGAAATGTGTTACATGTGTATAACTAAATGTGTATATTTAAATAGTAAATTTACAAAATCTGTTGATCTATACATAAAGTGCAGGCCTGCAGGCTCAATCACAGAGACATTAAAAGCTGAAGACCCTTCACCGGTGTTGCACTTTGATCTTTGCTGTCTAATGAAGTAGGACATGCAGTTCTACAAATTCTAAATCTCTGTTGTGATCATATATCAGGTTGTAGACCATGCTGCTTTCCCTCTTGTGCTTTCCAGGATTTCATTGTACTGTATGTGTATTCCATAACATCTTCAGTCTGTGCGAAATGAGCCCAGTCTTTGTTCTTCAAAACAGGATACTTTCTTTTTAAAAAAATCTTTCTGGAAGCTTTTCATAGAAACAAGATGATTCTCTTCTGCTCCTGACGCTCGTCTTATTTGCCTCTGAACGGCGCTCGGAAGCCATTTTGTTTGTTGGCTGCAAAACAGAGAGATGTGGAGACGTCTTCTTTGTTTACTGCTTCGTTGTGTGGTTGTTGTTGTTCGTGCTCCGTGGTTCAGCAGTGTTGTTTGCTGCTGTGCCGTGCATACAAATGTGAAAAAAGGACGATGGATGTTGTGAGTTTGAGGAAAAGAAGGCAGAGTTTTTGTAGAATTTGTAGCGGTTGTTGGGCCTTGTTTTGCGGCTTCGTTGTGAATCTTCATTTTGTTGGTTATTCTCCTTTTGATTCAGGAACACACACTAGTGACGCACACAAACACATAAATGCACTCATCCCTGTACACAAATCACACTCTGGTTGTAGTGCACACATCTAAACACCCACATGTACAAGATGTAGCACGCGCACACACTCACACACTCATTGGCAGACACACACACACTGGGCTCACCCCTGCTGTGGCTTTCTGCAGGCCTCGGCATTTTGATGAGCCCGGCGCTGTTTGTGAATGCAGCTAATTAGAACTCTATAGACCTACACAACCACAAGAGCAGCGGTTTTCAAAAGCCGGGGTGAGGACAGAAGCGGGGACAAACTGACACTGAACTGGGTCCACACAGGTTCAGGTGTCAGACTTTTCTTTGGGGGACACTGAGGTACATTTAGAAGTGCTGTACGTGCCTTTCAAGTGTTACTTCTTCATCATTCAGGGGGCATCACTTTAATTCCCCTGAGTGTGAAGTATCATATCCCATCTTGTCTTATCAATTTATATCAAATTATATGTCATTATTAAAACTCAGAGCACCTCATCATCAGCCCTATAGGCCTGATCTTAATTTAGCAGCTGCTCAGGGGTCACCAAGGGACCCAGAAAACTTAATTAAACAAATTAAAAGATGCTGAATTTCATCTTTTTTTCTCCATGAGTTTTACTCACATGAACAGAGAAAATATTTTTCATTTTAGCCAGTTTATTGGCCCCTACAGACTGATGCTATTTTTCCCAATGAAGGCAGTGTAGCAAAAAAATTGTTCAAACTATGAAATCCTTAACTTGGACAGAGTAAAGATGAGTATTGGCTACTATTGTTACTCCTATCTTCAAACACTATCTTATACACTTGATATAGGTAGCTTAGGATGCAAAGATCTAATCACAGTAAGCTTATTCAAACAAATCTAACTTTGTGACCCATCACATGCTTTGAGTTTGGTAGCAAAACTGCTTGCTTTGTAAGAAAGGTCAAACTTTCTCCACAAGTTATCCCGATATCAGATCCAAAAAGTTGGAGTTGAGTCCTGACTTTGAGTGCAACACTGCAACACAGAGAGATATGTGTACACATAATGTAAATATGGTAACACTTTAGATTAGGGAACACATATTCACCATTAACTAGGTGCTTATCAACATGCATATAAGTACCTTGCTAGCCACTAATTAGTATTTCTTAAGCAGGCATTAACCCCTTATTCTACTTCTATTGCACCATGAATTCAGACTTTTCCGTATATTAACTCCTAATTATTACTTATTGACTATAAATTAATGAATATGTGTTCCTTAATCCAAAGTGTTACTGTAAATATATATATATGGGACCTTGTCGGCAATACTGATCCTTAGCTTTGTATGATTATTAACATAGGAAAAATAATAACCCAAGAACAGAAGCCAGGCAAACTGTTTTTGGGTTTGGTAAGTAGGATTCAACCAAACAGAATGGGCAGAAAAATGAGGACATAAAGGGGACAAGAGTAATCAGCGAATACAAAAAGACAGTGAGGTGCACCCAAAGAACCCAGTTTTAACACTGATGCATAGTGAAATAGGTGAAAGTTGGTTGACAGGGTTAAAGAAGACACAGAGGAAGCAAAAATAATAAGCCAATACACGATTCAAAGGAAGTCAAGATGCCACAGCTTGAAAAAAAAGAAAGTATGCCACTTTTTTTAAACCACAGGAAAACAAACAAACAAAACATTTGATAACACAAAGAAGACAGTTTGTCCCCAAGTACTTGTTAAATGAGATGCAGGTTGGTAAACAGGGCTTAATCAGACAGCATCAGTGGCAAAATGAGGACATAAAGCAGACAAGAGCCTAGATGAAAGCAAAAACACAGGAGTGTAAAAATAACATGTCAGTCTGACAGTGAGGCACGGGATGGAAACAGGTTTAGGATTTGGTTCATCCGATGCTTTTGAGGATAAGAAATGACATTTTTCTACAAACATGGAAATCATGTAGAGGTTGAATTTTAAAGTGACAACCTTCACACAATGCTGTGAATACATTTCACTTTTGAAGCCCTCTCCTCGTTCGATGTAATTCCTCATATTTTTCGGGCGATAAATTCACCTTAAATCACAAAAAGCGTCTAAACATAAACGCCACACAATCCCCACCAGTCCTGGCTGACACGCTCAGCCCACGGTCATCACCAACCAGGAAGTGGATTAGGCGTTTTAATTATTGGGAGATTTTGCCGTTGTTGTTTATTTCGGGATCATCCCTGGAAAGATAATACACACTTCAAACTCTGTGTGTGTTTCTAATCTCCTCCTGGATGAAGCCGTTCAGCGCCTGTGCGGCTTCACTCTGCCTGTCAAAACGCTGCCACTCGTCTATTTCAGGCCTTGGCTGGTTCCAGTGTTTTTCCTCTTTTTTTAACGCTGTTATAACCTCTCAGATCCGCTGTTTGTATCCCTGTCAATGGTGTTGGAAGGGGACTGAGGTGTGTGTGTGTGTGTGTGTGTGTGTGTGTGTGTGGTTGTGTGTGTGTGTGTGTGTGTGTGTGTGTGTGTGTGTGTGAGTGCATGTGTGTGTGTGAGAGAGCGAGAAAGAGAGTGTAAATCTGTTTATGAAAGAATCAGTGTTGAGCATAGAAATGTCTGTCTGATTTGAGGAGATTTTGAATGCATGTGTGTAAAATGAACTTTGTGCGTGTGTGTGAGAGAGGAAGAGCTCAGTGTTTGGACCAAAAAGGGGGATGGGAAGGCAGCTTTTGGGGGCGGGAGGGCAACCATCATCCTCCTCGTTGCCATGGAGCATGAAGTTGGCAATGAGAGATGGAGGGAATGTTTCCTCAAGTGTCAGCAGACATAAAAAAAAAAGAGGAAGGAAAAGCAAGAAAAAAAAACACAATGATGAAAGGTAAATCAGAGGTATTGACTCTTTATGATCAAGGGAAGCTGCAGGAAAAGGTGAGATGGGAGGAAGAGCGAAAAAGTAGACACAAGATAGAGCAAGACATAAAAACATAAGTAAAGAAAAGGAAGCTCTTTGACTTCAGAAAGAAATAATGAGAAGAGGAACAAAGAAAATTGGGGATAGAAAAGGAAGTTAAAAGTGAAAGAGCCAGACGGTATAATAGGGCTGACCAGGGAAAAGGGAGTGAAATCACCCTTTTTCCCGGTTGAATTGTCACATGAAGCTGAACATTTCAACTTGCCATTAAATTGAAATGTTTGGCGTCTACTTTGTCATCATAAATAATGAACATTTCCTCTCAAAGTTACCTGAGGCAATTTGAAGTACTCTGATTTTTTTTCTTGACACTTTTGTCTACAACTTTGACATTAAACACTTTTGCTATTATCACTACTTCTTATGGTTGGAGTGACTTAAGATCAGCAGCTTGAAGATGAGCTCTGCAGTTCTGCTGTGCTAGGATCTAATATTAAAGATATCCTGCATAGTATCTACAGATTTAGAATGCTAATGGAAGCTAACATTTTCAGCATAGTGCCCACTGGGAGTGGTTAAATATGCCAGACTACTTCCTTTCTGTGAATCGATCAATGTCATGTGTGATCAGGTTGTGAAAAGCAGTTGAGAATGATGTACCCTAGTTATGGAGTTTGGACCAATCAGAATAAAGTATTTCACACTGACTGGGAATAGAGATAAGAACTAAAAGTCATTTAAAATTGTTAATATAATGAATACAAGATCGAAATAAGTGCAGGTGGTTTTGTATTTGCTAACTTGATTGTTTTTGTGAAAGACTTCAGAAAAAAAGAAGAAAGGAAGGTTGTAAGGAACTTAACAAGGAAAAATGGATTGTGTCGTAATTTGCTTTGGACAAAAGCATCTTCTAAATGAAATTGTAGAATTGTAGATTTGCTGAAAATGAAAGGTAGCTGAATAAAATCACAGGAAAGAAGTGGTGGGGAAAGGAAAGGCATAAGAAAGAAAGGATAACAGGAAAACAATTTAGTTAAGTAAGGTTACTCTTGTTAGAGAACTGAGGAATAAAAAAGTTATATATATATGGCTTCAGCTATTGAGTCACTTATTGGATTAAACGAATTCGTACTGGTGTTGGTAAGGAATTTGATGGCCAAATGGAAAGTAAAGAGTGTCTTCAAATTTCAAAGTTGTCAACTGCCAGGAGACAATCCCATAATCAGTAAGCTATTCTCTTTTTCTTATATTTTTGTCCCTTCTTCTTCTTCTGTCAAAGCCAAAGAGAATCATACACAGCCGCACTGTCACCTCTGCCAGCACACTTCATGCATTAGCAGAGAAATTTGGGCGAGGATAGATAGAGCCCCGATGGCATGCCTGATTTTTGTTCCCCTAATTGGCATAGCTTATTAAGTCACAGTTCACAGCCGAGAGAAAAGGGGCTGCTTTAATAATATCCCCTCTGCCGTTTGATTTGATGCACTTGTACTGAGACAGATAACATGCTTCAACGCGGCGAGCGACGCCCCCACCGACACCCTCTTGTCTCTATCCAGTCAAATCTGCCTCTGTTACGCCTGTCACTCAAAAACACGCTGGCTGATCGCTTTCAAAATAGAGATGGAGAACGGGAGCCAGTTGCTTAATACCTCACCCTCCCACTTCTCTCTGCCTCTGAGGTGGTTAAATTGTCTCGTTTCCTGACAAGGAGGCGCAGAACGACTCACAAAAACACCCAGCCATGCTCTTAATTGTGGTGCGGATTAGGGATTAATAGGCGTTTTTAGCCATAATGGCAAATATTATTAGCCCCATTTGCTTTTCTAATGCTAATAATGACTCTGCTAATAATGGCTGTGATTTCAAGGTTAGCGTCTGTGAGAATTCAGAGTGGATTTGTATTTTTTTCTCAAAGCTCAGGAGATTGACATGCCGCTTGCTTCGTCGGGCCGACTCGCTGCCGAGTCGGAGCTCCATATGTTTTCCCCATAGACGATCTAGAAACGTGCTGGGCCCGGCTGAGCTGTTAGCTTCAGCTCCCTTTTATAATTTCCTTTTAACTTAACATTGTTTTACTTAGCTCAATTAAGTTGTCAAGTTAACTTGTCAACTTTTGGGTTGGTGCAGGTGTCAGTTAGAAAAACAAACAAAACATTGGTCTTGTGTTGCCATTAAAGTAAACTTTGATGGAGAAAGAGTCACTGTGATTTCACGGCACATTTTTTCTTTGTATTCTTAATGGTTATAGTGCACATCCATCAAATAATTGTAGGTGAGAGGCAGGGATAACCCCACAATCATCATGTGGCTCACCATCTTCCTGATACATGTGGAGCGTTGTCTTCTATTCTACCAGGCCGAGAGAAGACTGCAAACCAAAATGATATCTTATTAATAGAACAGGGTATTGATGCAGTGACTGCAAAAGGCTTTTGAGTTTCAAGGTAGTGGAGTTTTTTTTCAAAGTTTTCTATTTTCCTGCCAATCTTATTAAAGGACATTATGGGCAGATGTTAAATAGCTCCCCAATGTATAGTTAAAAAACCAAGTGCCAACCTCTGATGTTGAAAAATAAAAGCAATGCAAAAGTCCAAAACTGCAGTTCTTTGAGGGTCCACTTATGTCTGTCTCAACACTCATTTTCATGAAAGGTGGCCTCATAAATTTGTGGGCCTGTGTATATATATGTATATAAATATATGAAAATATTTATGGTCAACTGACTTTTAAATAAAAAGAAACATCTACAGTTGATGGGTAAATGGTTATTAGTGGATATTATTCTCTCACTAACTCCAGCTCACTTGCCCCTTTTTCTTCTCTCCCTGTAACTCCTGCTTTCTCTTTCTTTCTCTTTTTATCATTCCTTTGTGTTTCCCTTACTTCCAGACTCCCTTCCTGCATGCAGAGCGGCAATATTTTATTGGTTATTTATTTTATAGGCTTATTTAGGTGAAAAGTGTCATGTACGACAACTCAACTCTAATGCAACTGATGTGTTCGTTTCATGATTTGCTCAATCAAAAACATAATTAATAGAGAAATAGCACTGGTGAAAAAGGAGTGTTTCCCTCATAATTTCCCTCATATTTTATTGATGATAGACTTGGTCCAGACCCAAACTGGGATCAACCAGTTAGTGACCCCTTCCAGAGGGCCAAGCGCCATTTTTTTCTTCAAAATAAATCCTGCTAAGCCTAGTACAACAACAACAACAAAACTGGTCTTGGTAGTGAATTTTTGTATATATGTGCATAATCCAAGATGTGGCCAAGTTGACTGACAGTTGGGCAGCTTGTAGCAGTTTGCCAGGAGCTTTTAAGCTGGCCTGGGCTCCTCCTCTTTGTCTGTTTCTAGATTAATTAAAATCTTGTTTCCAATATGGCCACTACTATCTTTTAGGCTTTGTAAAATCATTTTCATGAAGGTTTTGGAAAATTTACCTCTCTAACCAACCTCCTCATTCTGGCTTTCATACTCTTCAGCTTCCATAACTTCCTTTTTCTGGTTCTTTTATGTTTCAACCTCTAAAATCATATAGTTTCACACTTCCCCACATAGCTCCTTCCTTGTCTTCTCTCTACTCCTTTTTGATAACTCTCATCCTCAGTGTCTCTTTTCTACTTCTGTTTCAATGCTTCCTCATGCTCACTTCTTGTTACTACACACCATGTTGACACACTAATGTGCTTACTCTTTTGCCTTTACATGATGTCAGGAATGTTTTTTTCTATCTGACACCCATTGTCTATCCAAATCCAGGTAAACATCAGCTGCTCTCCAATCTTTTCATTGATACACAACCTGTAGCTCACCTATCAAATCCACCGTGGTTGGAAATTGGGCCTCTTTTTCTTTATTAACAGCATTAATCAGGTCTTTGGGCTTTAAGAAACCATCTCCATGGACTTGTTCAGTATGAAAGGACTGGGCGAGAGATTCAAATGTAAACAATTTGTTGGTTGTTTTTTTCAGGCAGCAGTGAGTGTCTGTGCGTTTTGCATCTCTGAAACACTTTGTAATAAACTGACAGAAAGTTGATGGATGCCAAGTGTTTAATTGCTGGTCTTTATATGACTTGTTTGTGCACTAAACATGTCTGTTTTTGAAGCATCTGTTGTAACACCTGCAGCAGGTTACCTGTCTGATATGTATGTTCAGAATAAAAACCCATCATTATCTGTCAGGAGCAGCTCTGAAGACAGAGCAAACACATTTTCTATACATTAAATATGAACAGAGTCCAGATCAAGTATTGATTATCCGAACATTTCCTTTATATTTGACAATGAAACTGTAATAGCATCATGATTGGACTGTATTCTCATTTGACAACACTAATCTCTTCCCATCTGATGCTGTCTGATGAGGATCTGGTCCCTTGAACGTGGACAGTAAAGCAGTTTGAGGCTTCTGGTGAATTAAGCTGATAAAGGGCTGGGGGCTAGGATTATGTCTTTTGTGCAGTGGTCGTTTTTCACTTTTACTTGGGAAACAAAGAACATCACCTGAAGGAAGTCTTTGACCTGTATCTTCATTCACATCCATATTCAGAGGGATGGCATACCCACCTCTGATGACACCCTGAAGTCCAGAACTATGATATTTTTTTATAGGCTATTTGTCTGGTCAGAGGGGGCTTTTATTAAAATCTCCTCATTGGACTGTATTTCACCAGACTGCAATGGGTTTCCTTTTTGTTCTTAAGTGGTTACTTCTCTTTTAAACTATGGGAATATACAAATCACATCAGGCAAAAAGACGATTCAGCCCATCAGAAATTTCTGTCAATATTATTCACAACATTTCTATTCAGAAATGCTGCCAATGAGTGCAGAGGGTCGGTCTTGCCATTGCTTTAGTATTTTATCCCCCTAAGACTCGAGCTTTTGAATGCTGTGCGTTCCCCTAGCTATATGGGGTAAGTAAAACCTGTTAAGTCTAAGAACTATCTTTGGGTTTTGTACAGGAAGTTTGGTTTTCGGTGTCATGAATTTGCTATTGGTTATTACTTAGTAGTGTAACTGTTGTCAAATAGATTGTTTTTCTCACTGAAATTAGTGTAATACGGTGATATCACCAAAAGATGATGTGGTGAGTGTCTCTAAATGTGGTTAATAATTCAAAGTTTTAAAGAATAAAGTATTATGGGTCTGAGAGGCAGAAATGCAATGCCCTCATATGTGGACGTCAGGTCTAAGTAAGTTAAGGAATGACTGGCAATTATCTTTTTGAGGCCCAAAAGATAAAAGGTTAGAAGATGTACATGTTGCCACTTTTGTATGTAAAAAGGAAATACCAGAGAATATTACACAGTACTGCTATAGACATTCCTGTAGAGCAGGGGTGTCCAAACTTTTTTCCATAAGGGCCGTATTGCATACTGTGAGAATGACTAAAGGCTGACGGCTCTTATGGACACATTTATCAACAGTGAAAGTAAGAAATGAGTGCTCTTGGTACGAAAACTATTTCGTTTTGGTAGTTTCTGTAAAAAACAAACAACCAAACAAAAAACTGTCTCCAAGTTTGGTCAAACATGTTAGTGATATTATCATCATTGAAATAAAACTTAACCTGGGAAAAATATGTTATTTTTTTATGGCAGGATCAGGATCTGGAATTTATCACATTTGTTTATAAGACAGAGATAAGAACATTTCCAACCCCAAATATTTCTGATCCTGCATTCTGAACCATTTTATCCATCAACTTTTGTCTTTTCTTTACCATTTCATTTCTTCCACCATTGATGGAATAACAAATTCAGTCTTTTGTCTTCTCATGTTGGTTTTTTTTGTTTTTCTGAAGTCGCCTATGCAGAGTCCAAATTTTTGTGAGATTTTACCGGATATATTTAGGGTTTTTTCAAGCATCTGAAGAAAACTATAAATGTACAGAACAAGAAAATGCTTAATTTAAGTTACAAAATTAATGCATATCAAAATGACAGCTGGGGGCCGCATAAAAATAGACGGCGGGCCACAATTGGCCCCCGGGCCTTAGTTTGGACACCCCTGCTGTAGAGGTTACTGAATATTTGGGCCACCCAAGCAAAAAGAAATAAAATGTCTGGACATGCCTGTGTTTCGAGAGCAGAGCATGGTTAATTGTCATCAGACAAAACCTTTTCAGGGGGTCAAGAGAGTGTTCTAGCAACCTCGTCAAGACTTTGCTTCTAAATGAAATCCTCTAGAGATTTGGCTGGTCAGTGTAGCCCTTATCTGTTACGAAAACTGGAATATGCATTCTTTACGATACGGCATGATAGGTTTATCTCTATTAATGTCGGTTTACTTCATTTGGGCTCAACGATCAGACTTTGAATCAATAGTTTTTCTGATGCTTGAGTAGAAACAACCTGTCCTGAGGCCCCGTTGTCTGTGTTAGTCCAGTGCTGCTTTGCCTGTGCAGACCATTTTCACACAGGTATCCATCTGGCTCAGTTCATGGAAGATGAGGTCTCTGATCCTCTGCTTCTTCCATCTACTTCACTAACAGGCATTCACACCAACCTTTTAGAACAAAGCAGCTAATGTTAGCATGCCACAAATATTATGAAAGGGGGTTGACATTGCAATCATACTAATCAGAGCACTAGTCATACTATTGTGAGTAAAGCTGGAAGTGGATACTTGGGTCAAAGCATCCCTGACTTGTAGTGGAGTTATTCGTCATATTGCTCTTTTATGTCCCTGCTCTGTCAACCAGTCTACTCCGTTTCCTCTCCTCCAATCAGCTGACTGATTACCTGCTCCTCCCCCCTGTGGTTAACATAAGTTGCAGTCCTTCATCTTTTGCATCTCTCGGTAAAACCTCTCGGCTCTGGTAAATAGCCCTTCTTCTCCTCGCTCTGCAGTTGGTCTGTGACGTCAGGTTTGTCGTGTGTTTTCGGCATTCGCTCCCACACCTGTTCGCTCATAACGCTGCTGGTAGCGGCACAATAGCAGTCACCGTGCCTAATTACCCGGTCCTTAAAAAATAAAGAGACATACAACGTCAACCAGCCTGCCTGGCAATTACAGCAACGCTCAACACCTCTCCGCAACAAACACCACTCCATTTAGAGGCTGCAACTTATTCTGGGAGGCGGCTGTGTGTGTATGTGTGTGTATGCATGTGTGTATTTATGCTTGTAAGTGTATGTGTGACATGCTTAATTGTTTTGGAATTTAATGATGGTTTCAGAGCTTGCGTGTTGTGTGAAAGGTGAAATATATGTGTCCAGTGTGTGTGTGTGTTAGTGCGATGGAGTGGCACAGTCACTAACAACAGCGCGCACACACCGACACACACCAAACTCTGCTCCTTAAACGAAGATTTCCTTTGTTTGGTTCACTTTCAAAAATATTATTTTTCACTTTTCCTTTGCACTTTTGCAAATGGTTTTCATTGCACTGTGGAGGCCAGCCACCAAAACTTTATGTTTAACTACACCTGTGTTTTTCCCACATTGTTTCGAGTCCATCACCCCGTGACTGTTTGTAAGTGGCTAAAGTGGGTTGTAGAAAATTAAGGCAGTTAATTCAGATGATGCAAGTTTGGGAATCGAATATGTCTCTCTAGAAAGATCTGATTTTTACAATCTTCTTCCTTTCACCAACCTCCTCATCCTCCTCTTCCCCATATTGCTTCTGTCTTGTCTTTACCCCTATTTGAGAACTCTCATCATCTGTGTCTACCCTCTTCGTCCTCACTTCTTGCTTCGCACAATCTCACAAAGATTGCAAAGGTACCTTCACTGGATATTGAAGTTACAGAAGTGAATGAGAAGAGTTAAAAGATGGAGCAACAGTAGAATTTGTTAACATTCTCATAATGTTGTCTTCTCTGTTATATTCTTCCTTATGACCTGCTCTTCCTTCCTCTTTCTCTTTGGCCTCTTCCCCTTCCACCCATTCAGCCCCTTCCCTCTGCTCCTCAGAGATCCCAAGCTACAGAAAACTGTTGCTCTCAATGTTACATTTACTGCAGACATCTCTCTCCCTCTCAGTCTCTCTCTCTGTAAAAGGTCTTTGACTCCTCTAAGAGAAAAGACATCCTGTGGTTATGTCATGTATTTGTTCTTATCCCCTGTTTTCTGTGTATTTCCTTTCAAGCTTCAACATTAGTAATTCTTCCTGCCCCTGTTTCACGTTTCCTATCCCAGTTCTTCAGTTTGACCTCAGCTCACGCAAATATAAGCACACCACAACACTCTCAGAGCTGACCCAAGGTTAATTATGTTTGTTCATGTAAAATGATATGGAGTTCTCTTTGTTTAAATCATAAGCAAAACATGGTGAAAGAAGCCTGAAAGAACATACTTTTTTTTTTTTTTTTTTTTTAGCACAGAGCAGTTCATTTTTACTCAAACCATAGTCTAGCAGCTTTGGTGCTGGTTGCATTTAACTGGATTCACCTGTTGGACATTTCTCTCCATCCTTTATTCATTAAAATTGTGATCAGCAGTGATGGCTGACCTCATTTACGAAGGGGAGGTAATTTCACAGATACATATAAGTGGCACCTTTTCCCTTTTGAACCAGTAGTGGCATCAAAAAAGTAAATAAATAAAATTCACCAGAAACAATCCTTTGAAATATAGCCTGGACTTAAAGCCCCTTTGAGGACTGTTTAGTTTGCATCCTCTGTGGACAAAGTGGTTTCTATCACTCACTGAGGTTTTAAAAGAGCAGTTTCAGCAGCATGCCATTATTCAGGATGATAGGCATCTACCATCTTAAGTGTAGGATACTGAAATAACCACATTTAAAATGTCACTGCATATGGTGATGGTGGAGTTTGCTCTTGTAAGTCAACAAAGAAGTATTGGCGTTCACTTGATAACCAGCTGAAAACTTTACAGCTTTGGGCATGGTTGTGGGTACAGATCTATCCTTAAATCAGCTTAACACATGGAGAAAACATTTAACCACGAGTCCTTTAAGATGTGGTAAATGACCCACTTTCAAATATAAAAATACTTTTGAATGGACAAAAGTATCCTATGAGAAAAAGGTACTTTCACTTTAATTTAGAAGTTCCTCTACTACAAGACATGTTCCCCTTAAATATTTATTTGAGTGAGGAAAGCTGATTAGGAGGGAAATGACAGAGGATGTCATAAAGACGGAGAGGAAATCACGCATTAGATGAAGTGTTTTTTCATTATTTTGGTCAGCAATTGTTTCTCTCAAACCCATTTTGTCAAAACTAGACTCAGGTTATTTCAGCTGCACCCACCAAGGAAATTTCTTGGCTCTTCCAAAGCATCGTTCGTCCTCCTTGCACACTCCCATTTGTACGCCTTTATTTCTTCTCTAACGTGTTAGGCAGGTTCAAAATTTGCAGTTCTACCAATATGGTCTTTGTAAGTCGTCAGATTTGTTTAGTTGAAGGTGTTTATTGTACAAATGTGATGTGAACTGACTTGCTAGAGAGACAGTGAACCTTCTCTCTGCAGAGCGTGGAGGGCTAAACCATCTGTTTTCTGTTGCAGAGTGAGGGGTGGGATAGAAGAGGGGAGCAACGCGATGGTTCATCCCAGCTTTTGTTTTATTCTTGGTCTTGGCAGCACTGGCACCAGAGTGGCACTGCCAAGTCCCAGTGTGTGAGTGTACGTGTGTGTGGGGAGGAGATATATTTTCCAACCAACCCCCATTTTCCCAGTGCACACACATACACACAAACGTACACAAAGACTGACATACGTGCACAGACACACACACACAGACTGTAAATTGTCTGGAACACCCCTGGTGCCATCTGGTCCTGTGACGGGCCAGACACAGTGTGTGTGTGTGTGTGTGTGTGTGTGTGTGTAAGTGTTTGAGTGTGCTCATGGAGAAAAATCGAAGGAAAAAGGAGTGTGCATGTATGGTTGTGTGTGGCACTAGTGTGTTTTTGCTCACCCGTGTGAGGTAAAAAAAAAAAAAAAAAAAAAAAGATAAAGACAGAAATACACACTCCAAAACACACACTTTCTCACACACATAGACAACAATATCAGGGGTAAATTTATGCCACAATCTCTGGCTGTGTTTGTGTTAATTTGGATCTCCTTCCCTGACGTTTAATTGGTGTTTTGGTCCAGCGTGAAACTAGTTCATTTCGTAAAGTGCCAGTTTGGTTCGCCTTGTTGTGGACACTTTCTCATGGAGTTCTGCAGTGCAGGCGGGAAACATTGCTGAAATACCCTCGAGTGAGATTCTACAAACGTCAGCATATTTTGACCTATGACCTATCAAAGGTTTCACTTCTGATCAGTTTGTACTTGGAGGATTCAGGTTGATGGTTTGAGCTGTTGAAAAAATTGACAGTAGCAACAGATCATAACTAATCTTCTTACTTTGATTATTTGTGTTTCTTTCATTTATTCAGACTTGTTGGTGAATAGTTTGCGAGCTCATGATCTAATACAAAGTTCTATGGCAGTGATTGACGTCCCTAAATTAAGTGGGGTAATGTTTTTTTGCCTATCCCATCCCTTCCCATTGAAACATATTTATCTAAACTGTACAATAACAAAAATCCTACATATAACAGTCCAACAAGCAACTTTATAGTATATATATATATATATATATATATATCACCCTGCCCCTGACACCCTGTGTATTGTTTAAAACTGTTATCTGCTCAAGGGGCTCGATACTTTAGGGCTAATGAATGGAAACCATCTCACCCATACTCTGAATTAATACATAGGCGTATGCACTTTCTAAGTGTGTAACCCCCAGCACTTCAGGGATTTATTTCCTACCTCAGGCAGCATTAGAGACTTGCTGTAAGGAATTGAGATTCTCACCCCGACTTTATCCATGTCTTGCTCTGGGGATATGAAACACTACCTGTAGCAAGCTGAGCTGCAAATTGTGAATCAGCCATTGATAAAATCATGAATTTTGGCAAATACACTCGCTCACTCACACACACACACACACACACACACACACACACACACACACACACACACACATACCAACAAAAGAAAACCGATGAGAGGAGGACAGACGGGTCAGATCTTTACTTTGTGTGTATGTGTGTTTGTGCGCGCAAAACACATGTGGGTTGACCTAAGGAGACCAGACCACTTCCTCCTCATTGGCTAAAGAACATCTGGCAGTCTGTGTATGAGAGAGAGGGAGGGAGGGGGAGAGAGAGAGAGAGAGAAAGAGAGAGAGAAAGAGAGAGAGAGAGAGAGAGAGAGAGAGACAGAGAGACTTTCTGTGTCTAAGATACCAAATTGATCTCCCCTCTTACATTCCATGGTGTCAGGACTCTGAAAAGCAAAAGCTCTTTACTCCAAACATTTCTCTGTCTTTCTCTCTCCCTCTGCCTTTATTTCTTCTATGTCTAACCCTGTTCTTTCCAACTTTTCTCTACAGCATTATCTTACATGGCCTTCATTACCCTTAATAAATGTTTGATATTTTGGAAATATCAACATCAAACAGACATTGGGTTTGCCTTCACATACTTCATATACCGTATACGTCATATACTTCCAAGATAGATAATTTGGCCTCGTAACTTTTGTAACAGTGATGACAAAAACACCTTAATCCCTTCCACATTTTCATTGCACCCCTCTGAAATTGTTTAGCACTTTCCAGTGTACACAAATATCATAACCTAGTCAACCTGATGTGACCTTGACTTTTTCTGTCAAGGTGAGTCGACATGTGAATGCAGCAAGTTCCGACATTCCCGTCAGCCAATTCGATAGAGAGATGACTGTGATCTTGAACAGGATTCTCTGCTCACATTAGTTGTCTTCATTATTTTTCCAGACGGTTTTGTCACTTGTGCAGAATTACCACATGCTGTAGAAATATTACCACATAAACAGTCACAGACTTCTAGTACATAGTTTGCAACAGAAAACAAAATCTAACTTTTTTGAAGTAACATAATTCATGTCTTTAGGTTGCCTTTTTACTTATGTTGTCTGAGAGAGGGCCCCTGCATTGACTTGGATTTACACCAGTGACTTGATTATTCCAGGTTAACAATTGACTGACTTGAAGTTTGCTTTGGTCTTTCCTTCATTTGTTTAAGAGAAGACACTTGGCTCAAAATTGCCTTTACCAACTCCTCAGTATTTCCACTAATGGTTTTAGACTTGTTGTTTATTGGTTTCAAATCACTTGGGTGTTGTGTTGGACGAACCCTAAAGACCTTTAAACACTTTGGACCAGCCTCAGAAAAATTTGTCAACAGCTCTTGTTTGGACTGGGAGTAGTTATTTCTTAATCCCTCAGACTGGCTCCACTATACCGAATTATCCATGCATGATGCTCAGCAAAATGTTAATTGAAAAAGTTGAGAGTTACTGTTTTGTATTTTAAGGCTGTTTGTCTTCTTTGACAGCTGGGCGTGTGCAATAACTTCAGGGTGAAATCTCCACTTCTACAGAGTGTTTGTAGCCTTTGGTTAAGAGGACGTTAAAGAGGACATTACTTCATTTTTAGTTTTCTGTTTTTTTCCCCCCATACTTTCCTCTTTTCTCTCATTTTCCGGCCTGCTGCCTGTTGGATGGCCATCCCTCGACAGCTTGAAGCCATTTGAAGGACCAATTATCCAATAAATGCAGCTTTATGAAGTTGTTTCCCTGCTGCTGTGTTCTTGGAAGGCAGAGGTGTATATCAACAAGATTTACAACTGCAAGCTTTAAAAGAAAAAACCACCATTTGGGAGCATGTAACACCTACTGCCGAAAAACAAACACATTTGCATTGTTGTGCTTTATGATCTTGGTAACCGTCCAAAACCAAAACACGATGGTCAGAAATAAATTGATCCATTTGAAGTTGGGAGTGTAAGAATTGCAATCAAGAACCAACTCTGTGTGAAACCTGGATATGTGATTCCAAAACCACAGGTGTTTACTTACAGCTTTAACTGCCTCCTCCGATAAGGGGAGGCTTTTACCATATTTTGAATTGACTGCACAAATTTGGGCTTATGTGGCCACAAGATCGATGGAGAGGTTTACTGCTGGAGTTTGATGTTGCCCAGAATCAGTGCTCCAGCTTCACGTACAAGGTCTGTGGTCAGTAGAAACCATGTCTCTTTACATTATTTGGGAAAATTTTGTCTTTATGGATCTGGTTTTTCAGTTGACTATGCAACAGTTTAGACAGCTAATCTGGAGGTGGTGGTGGCCGCAGCCAGTGGGTATTAGTTCATCTGTCTTCTGAAAAGTTGAGTGGTCAATCCCAGCTCCTGCAGTCATATGTTGAAGTGCCCTTGGGCAAGCCACATAGAAGGACTGTAAGGAGAATCCGTTTAAAGTGGGTTGCAGCAACTCCTTCGGTTGGATTCATTAGCTTTTAGCATTGCTTTTCTCTGTTCAAGGCAACATTTCACCATATACAATGCGACAAGGTACTGTATTTATCAGTTACATAGTGCTATTGTTTGAAACACGACAACAAGTAAGTGTTGTAAGTTTGTACTGCAGTTTGGTGGCTGGCTATGCATGTGGGTTAGAATAAACATCATCACAAACAACTTGGCCCACGTTTTAGCCTTTAGTCTGTATTCTAGCCTTATGCTCTATTCTCTCAAGTTTAGCTTTCTTTTGCTCTTCTGTACCTTTGCTGTCAGACAGTCTAGCTACAGTGTCCACTATTACAACTAAATAAATCACAGAAATCTTCACACTGCTAAACATCATCAGCCAGTTTGGTGTTGTCATTGAGAGCTATACCTGCCGTAAAACATTCTGGTCTTGTCCAACCTGATCAGGAAGCCCAGAAATAGTATTTTGAAGTAACAAGTTTTGGCACAGATAATCCCATTTTAAGTTGTGGATTGTGACCTGGCATATATCTAGAGATGATACTTTTTCAAGATCACTTGGAAACTCCTCTCAGTTCCTTTTTCATTCCCAAAAGAATGAGATCAGCTAAAACTAATGGACCCTTACTGTTGTAGCCTCTGTCATCACTGTGTGTGAATTTTGTGTGGGTGGGTGAAAGTGACTAGCAGTGTAAAAGCTCCTTTAGTCGTCAGAAAGACTTAGGAAGCACTTAATAATAATAGCGCATGTACCTTTTACTAAGTGGACTGCTTTGTAAATAGCTATGCTCACAGTTGTCAAAAGAATCAGCCATGCCTTAATTCAACCTTAATGCATAGGTACTATCTGTAAAATAGTTTTAGGTCTTTGCACTTCTGCACTAGCCGCCAATTTTTAGAGCTCACTGTGCCATTGACATGCTGTCAAAATATTGCAATGCAGGAATAAAAAAAGCATTTATTATAGAAGTTGTGTGCTATCTGCTATAGAAGTGATTGCTTCAAAAATGTGACCTTGACTACGCTAAGGTTAATTCAAAGGTTAAAGGTCAATTTAGCTACTTGGTATGAGTTGGTCATGAGGAGAGATAGCACTTAACATATGGCAGAAACCATCATAAAGGCAAAGGAACATTTAAGCTTGTAACCACATTTTTAGTCTTGTAATAATGATATGATGTGTGATAAACAAACGTGGAACAGCGTTATCACACAATGCAGGTTTCTTTGATGTCTTAAAGGCATATTTGTCATTACTCATTACACATTGCCCCCGTCCCTTTCCCTGCATTTCTGTTCTTTGAAAATTTTATTCAGCTTACCAGCTGTTTGTAATTTGATACTCACTCTTTAAACACTGCTGTTTTTCTGGACACAACTGTTTCGCTCAGAAAACCACTTCAAGTAGCGGGGGTCTCTTAAAACAACACCTGATTAAACATACACTCAAGGATGTATTCACAAGTTTGTTCTCTTCTATTTTTTCTGATGTAACTCTTTCAGGCACAGAGCTCTAGGTGTGGCCAGACGCTTTAAATACTCCAGTACAGATTGAGGAAGCAGAACTAATTGCTTCAGTGACTCTGTGAGAGTGCAGGCGGAGTGAGATCAGGGGTCTGTCACTGGAGCATGTGTGTCAGATTGCTTGATGGTTTCTTAACTGTAAGATTTGTATCATTGTTGTCCTGATTTGACCAATTATGTTACATTTCAGCACACATACATCATCTTATTTGAGGAGCAGGAATCCAGAAGAGGCATCAGTAAATCTTCACTTTGAGGCACCAGCATATTTTCAGGAACAGGCAGTACACTCCCTGCTTCCTCCATAAAATGTTTCCTTCTCTGGAAGAGTGTTTAGGCTGCAGGAGCTGTGGGATCTTTACCTGTTAGGAACTTTGTAGCTTTGAGTTCAGAGATAAACTTCAGATTAACATTTACTCAAATTTGGAAATGACAAACCAACAATTGAGAATCTATGACTGAGCTCGATGTTCCTGACGAACATCAAAAACAGAAATCATAAGGCAACAACCTCCAGTGTTAAAAAAAAATATCAGGCAAATGCAGAAGTGACACCAACTCCATTTTTTGTCATCCACTTGGGGCATGACCCGAAAAGCCGAAAAAAGATATGGGATAACTGTAAGAGACAGGACTTTGCCATAACCCACTTCGATTTTTGTTAAGGGCTCATAGGTGTATATGTCAAAAGGTGTGACTGTTTTGTCTGACAAGCAGCCGTGTTTTAGCTCTCAGTTGAGCAGCTAGGCCAGGGTCTCAACTCCATGACTTTGCCAAAGTTAGTTTGAGTTAGCGTCCCTGAAATTAAGATTCCCCTCTATTTTATCTTCTAGGAAATAAAGGACATCACAAGGGCTATCTCCATGTTTTACAGAGACTGTGGTTCAGCCAAGCTTGGTACCAAACCATTAGGCAGGTTCAAACATGTAGCTAGCTTTCAACAACCTTTCTCATGTTGGGCGACTATGTTTATCATGAAGAATTATGATTCAAAAAGCAGTGACTGTCTCATGTCTGGGTGCAGTGATCACTTTCAGAAGTCTCTGACTCCCCCCAACATTGCTTTCAGTGTAAGATGGATGACTTCAGCAAATTGTTTGGAATGGCAGACAATAAAAATTAATTTTGGATCACACTCACCTGACTAGGCTAGTGTTGATAATCGGGTATATTACTGTCTTTGCTAGGTTTTTTCTTACAGTTCATTTAGATCGATCATTTTAGCACTTTGTAGTGCCAACAAAGTGTACAAGCTGAGCAGGCAGGCTATTGTTTGGCTGACCTGGTTTTGTGTCTATTGTATTGTCATATTGATTTAAGGATCGGGTTAAACACGCAACACAAAGTTGAACGCAAACCATTGTCTAAAACACCTTTGTTCTGCTAGTTTTAATTTCACAATTTTTGGAGAGAGTGCCCCAGATCAAACGACACCAAAACACACAGAGAGACGTGTCCACACACTTTTGGCTGTATTAAGAGTCCAGTTGGGGGTACATTCGAGTGCCCAAAGCCAAAGCAAATATTTCTCAGGCTACTATCCTTTATTTAAGTGTGTATGTGCATGGCCAGTCTCATTTGGGAGTCTGTCAGTAAGACTGTAACCTGAGACCAGCTCACTCAGCACACACACACACACACACACACACACACACACACAACAGAGGGAGAGAGAGAGAGAGAGAGAGCTCCCACATAACCTCTCTCTCCCTCAGATGTAAGCCTTTTGTCTGCCCTCAACCTCTTTTTTCCCCCCTCCTCCTCACTCGGTGCAGGTGTTCATCATGAGGCAATAAAACAAGTAGTGACTGTTCTCTGTCCCAAACACAGCTATGCTCGTGCGGCTGCAGACCCTCCAATGACAACCCCCTCCCCTAAAGACCTGCTGCATATTTACTCAGCTCTTTCTAATTTGTAGCTCTGCATGTCCTAAATGCACGTGTGTATGTGTACCTGTGTGTGTACCTGTGTGTGAGTGAATACATGTGCGGTAGCAGCCACTTCACTTACTTGAAGTTTTTGGAGAAGTGTGCTGTTTTTTACTGTCAGTCCTTCTGTTTGGCACACTCTTTGGTAGAGATGAACTTAGCTATTCTTTAAGGCTCTATGCTATTCTAAACTATCATAAACATCGAGAACCAAACAAAGCCATTGTTTTAGCCGCTTTGTTGTCTCTGGTTAACTTTCCAGATTTTCTAAATGCCTGCTGAATCAGCACTGCAGTATCAACATCTTGGTTGTGATGAAAATTTTGTCTTACTCCGTCATATTTGGTAGAACACATTTGGAATAACATGTTTTTGTTTTAGCACATATATTAAATGTCTTTTTTTTGTTGAAAGTTGTGGAGTACATATTTTATGGTAACTACCTAAAAAAACACACTTGTTATGTTATGTTATGTTAGTTGTCAGAGATGCCAAAGGCATCCACTGATATATAATCAATTTTGTGGCATGCGCGTGCATGATTTTCCATCCTTATGTGGCAAAAAATATCTGTAGCATTCTGTTATAAATCATTCTGTTATGTACGCCTATTTTTCAGGCTCTACAATGAAGTCCCTGTGCAAGAAAGACAATTTACAGCTGAGAATCTGAGAGAGAGAAATGCGTGGAACAGAAACTGATACTTGGTGACAAATTTTATGTCATGGTTAACTGGAAATAGCCATACTTACATACACTACATGGTGCTGTACAGTAATAACAGCCTCTGAAACTTCAATGAATATGTGTACTTCTGCAGAATCCTACGTCACTGTGCTGTAAGTCACTGTTGAACAACTTTGTTCCACATCTGATGCAAATTATTTCTTCAGATTCTCAGAATTCTTCTGAAAAACAAATAGTTTTTCACATGAATCTGTCTTTTCCTGAATCTATTTTCTCAGTGAGTGTTTAACCAATTATCTTTTAAATATCCATGACATAACAGGATTCCACAAGTTATTTCTTTTGCCTTTATTATTTGTTAACCTACACAAATACAGTTCTTGTCCAGCACGGTCATGACCATTGTTCTTTACCTTGCTGCTGAGACTGCCCGTCTCTGAAAAACAATACTGTGGAATACAAAGTTCTGCTTTCTGTTAACTTAATGACTGCAGTTATGGAGTCTGACAGCCCAATACACACTCAAATATATTCACACGCACATGCACACCAATATTACTTCCCATTGTGACTATGGAGACAGCTGTGACTGCCTGGTTTAAAGAGTAAGAGTTTATTTTTGTGATCAAAACCAATATTTTGCTATACTTTGTAAAAAAAAAATTTGTGTGATTAATCACATACTCAAACTTTTTGACAAGTTTGGACCCTTCTGCAGCAGGCTACTTCCACCTCATGTTTCTGCATTTGTTGCATGCACATTGTTCTAGTTTGAGTGCTCCAAAATGGTCTTCCTTCTCTTCATTTTTGAGTTAACTCTGCATATAAGTAGCAAGTGTTTTCAGCTACCAATAGATCCTCTTGTTGTCTGATCTACATATGGATAACGTTCTTAACATTGATTTTCAGCTTTCTTTCAGGTTTCATGTGCAGTCTTTGATGGCACTGAATGGGTTACATAATTGTACAGAAATGCCTGTGATGTCTGCTTCACAATTGTGAAAATATGCAGGTCATTTAGACCCAGTGAACTTAGTCATCAAATTTTCATACATTAAAAGACAGATAAATGGATCTTGGTCTTTTGTTTTTGGAGATATCTGTTAGTGTCACCCCTTGTTTTGAAAGTACCAGCTTGAAGTTTCCTACCAACAAAGTCAAGTAAAGTTTGCAGGTAAAAGCCTAATCAGAATTGAATGAGAGCATTAAGCTGAACTAAACTGTCTAAAAATGAAACATATTAAAAGTGTAGGATAACTAAGAAAGTTTAGATGGTGATTTAATGAAAGATGTAAGACTAAAAGTAAAGCTTGAACTTGTGGAAATGCAGTAGTCATTCTTTCAAAGGATGAGCACTAAGTGTCTTCATTTCAGCTCCATTTATCTAGATTAAATACATACATAACTTGCAAATGGAGGAGCAAAAACACAACTTGAAGCACTCAAATATTGACTGGGATGTTGATTGCTATGGCAACAGTTGAAGCTTTGATGCATTCCTTTTTGGAATGCATCAGTGTTTTGGTTTCATGACTGAAACCAAAACACTGTCCACATGTTATGAGGAGCGTTTATGAGCTGAAAACCTTCAAGAGGAGCAGCAATCTGTTTGAAACTTAATCCAGTTTTGTCTTAAGATGATTGCTGTTACAGTCTAATACACACACACATACACATAAACACACAGGGACGTGCTTTAATGTGTTTAGACAGAGCAGCAGAGCTCTCCTTTGTGCGTGCCCAGACATGTATTATGTGGTTTTCAAAGGGGAAGCCTTCACTTTAGCGTGTGTATGTGCAAGTGTGTGTCTTTGTGTGTGACTGTGTGCAAGTGGGTGTGGGTGTATTCTTGAGATCAATGAAGTTATAGAGTGCAGCAGCTTTTGACTACACACACTCTCTCCACTGAGGCCTGTTTTTAGTCAAGTGTCACGCTCTGGCCTCCTGACATCTGGTCCCTGAAACCTCTGGAGTCCCCCCCTTTTTGTGTGAGTGTGTGTGCACACATTTGTGTGTGTAAATGTGTTGAAGCCCATGTGCATGTCTGTTCTTGATTAACTAACTATTCCCTGTCTGTGTGACAGACCCTGCCAATACACTTGTACGTATTGTAAACTTGCGTTCTCCCTCTCCTGAGTAGAGCATGCATGCTGCACGGCTGCTGAACACATGGGACTGTGAGGAAATTTCTTTTTTGAGACTGTGCTGCACCTTCCCTAGTAACTAAGGGTGTGGGTAGCAAAACTGGTGGTTTTCTCTGTGTGAATGCCCTCTTGCTCCGCTGGGTGACCAAGCATCTACACATAACAGCACATGAAAAACAGCATTGAACCAATACTGGTGATATCTTTCACAAAGTTAAAACTGTTAAATATTTGGTTATGCCTGGTCACATCCTACAACAACTATGATGAAATATTAACAGAAAAAAATTGATGCCGTTGTACAACCGTGAAGTGAGAGCAGCCTGAAGAGCTGCTAGACCCCAAACATCTCTGTAACTGGATTCTCACGTTGTTGTTCTACCTATAACCATACAAAATATGATCCTTCTGATTATTTCTGCAACATTTTTCTCAGTAAGACATGTTTTTAAAGGACTACAGCCCAGTAAAAACCAGCGTGCTTTCAAAGGATGAAAATCTCATGGACATGTGTAAGCATGCTAAGTGTGAATTAATTGTATCTCCGCTGTTTTCAGCCACACTTTATGAATCTCATCTGAAGTAAGATGTGGAGTTTGCAACAATATGAATTAACCTGACGACAAACAAACCAGAGCAAATTAGCGCTGAATATGTTTACCTGTCTCTCAACAAGCTGCATTTTCACTCTGCTGAGGCTGGTTCTCTTCACAGAGTCACACAGGCAGACACAGTGTTACCTCTGAGTGTGGTATTTATTGTGCATAGAGGGCTTGAGAAATGGATCATTTTATTTTCAAACTTGGACATTGGCTTTTACTTTCACAGAACATTCTTTGTTGAAAATAATCAGTTGCCTCTAGCACACCTTGATCAGCCTTGACAGTGACAGTGGCTGATAGCAGGAATACACATCTTTTAAGGTTTTTTAGTGCCTAACTTTACTCTCCAGCTGACATACCCCGTACGCATGCAGTCAGGTGATATGCTAACTGAATGCACAGTAATCTGTACATTCTGTGATCTAGTGCTGCAGTTATAAGGTACGAACACTTGCATTAAACAACAACCAAAAAAAAAACAAAAACAAAGTAAAAAGTTTCGAGACTTGCTTGAGACTTACACATCTGCCAAGGTAGGGAGGTGTACAATATTAACATGTCCCGTTTCCTGGTCCCTCAAACTCCAGGCTAATTAAGTTCAATATGGCCAGGACTTAAACAATGACATATCTTATGTTTGTTTGACATGTCCTGTGATATGATTACTGCAATTGTGAGGTTGAACTGTGCAGATGTCCATTCATGTCATTTGTTCAGTTCATTTTCAGAAGTGATGAGCAGTGGCATAATGTGATAAGACTGTAAACATGTATGAGGCTAAGATATTATATTCAAGGATTCAAGGATTCAAGGAGTCATATCAGACAATGACTGAGGACTGGAACTTCTTTTTTTCATCATACACGTATTTCTGATCATTTTTTCCCCTCTGTGTTTTCTATGATCTGTTTATTGAAAGTTGTGTTCTAAAGTTGCTTCTATTTAAGTTGTATGGTTGTTTTCAGAGGGGTTTTAAGGGGTCCCGAGGGTCCTTCAGGGGTTTCCAAGAGACCCAGAAATAAAATGAGGAACAGTGTTTTCAGTGAGTGAAGAAAACAAAACTGATGTAAATGTATCTGACCACAGACTTTCAGTCTCCTGGCTGTCATGTTGTGCAGTAACATATATAAATGTGACCATTTTACTTTTTTCTTTGTTCTCTTTTTTCTTTCCTTTGCCTGTCTGTTGCAAGTTTTTGATGCCTGGTCTGTTTTTAGATGAAATAAGAGTAATAATTCAAAAGTTTGTTGTCTAAAAGGATAGAAGAGATGGAGCGAGGGGGTAAAAAAAAGCAGAGAGGTTAACAATAAGGGGGGGGGGGGTCAGAAAAGAGAAGAGAAAAAATGAAATAAGTTTGTATGCAGAGAAGAGAGAAAATTGTTGCTTGGGAAAAGAAGAGAAACATGCCTGCGTCTGTGTCTCCCCATTAAATTTTACAAACTAAAGCAGTATTATCTTGAAATATTTAAAGGTTAGATGAATGTCGATAATGGATCTAGACAGCCATTAAGCAGTAATTGCTCTCTAATGTAGTTAGTGAAAGACATGGGATACAATTTTGCAGCAAACACAGAGGGGGGCAGGGGATGAGAGAGAGGGAGTGAGTGAGTGAAAGAGAGAGAGAGAGTGGGAGAGAAAGAGAGAGAGGGGCTTGGTTTCTGTTTATTGATTTTAGTCACAGCTCCTGATTTAAACCAGAGCTGTTGTTTTGTGCATTAAGTCTTAATAAGGCGAAAAGAGAGAATGATTAACTATTCAGAGAGACAGAGTGCTGGGAGACCTGGTGCGTCTGTGTACGTGTGTGTTCTTCGGGGCCACTGCTGCCTTATCCTAATGAAAGCTGCAACCTGTTGCTTCAAACAAAACACATCCCTTATCTTTGAGGCGTCACATTCCCACACATGCATGTGCATCATGTCCATGATACAAACAACACAACACAACACTGAACCACAAGTTGTCGCTTTCTCTTTTTTTTTAACGAGAAAATCTACCTCAGCAGGGTTGTGCCCAGGCTGTTGTGACGAATGACTTCACTCGGGCACTGACTCATGCTGGGGTGCCATGAACTATCATGCACCCAACAGTTGGGTGTTTTTGGCGTCATTTCTTCCTAAGCTATTTACCCACACTGCTTTTATGTTGAAGATAGGGAAGTGAGACATAAGCACATCTTGACTTGCTTTATTGAAAACTTTTTAAAGTTTTCAATAAAGAAACTCCCAGGAATTTGAAGGTAATTGCTTTTATTTGTCAATGCTGCTTTACAAACGCTTCAATTTCAGTTATTCCTGCAAGTTGCAGCAATCCATGTCCTCCTCTTTCCTTTGTCTTTCGGTTGCCTGTAAGAAGATAGCTCCCTCTGCTTTGCAAGCCTCTTTGTACAATTAATCACACAACAGCTCTTCCCCGATTTTTTAAGACTATTCTTAAGTTAAGACTGTATCTAAGCCAAAGCTGCCACTTGTCTCCCTCTTTCTGCCACTCAGGGAGTGTAACCACAGGAACTTCCACTTGCTGCGACGTCACTTGTGTACCTTCTATTAATCTATTTTTACCCTTAATTTTACCCTCAGAAAATCTACAAATTTCAGCAACAAACACTCAGATTCTTGACACAGAGACCAACAACTTAGCTTCATCTCCTGTGGACATCAGTCAGTTTTTCATTCAGATTTTATTTCTTTTTATTTTTTAAAATTTTATGCCTTTACACAGAAAGATAGGATAGGACAGTGGATAGAGCAGGAAAAGGGGTGAGAGTGGGAAGTGACATGAGGGACAGGCGCCACAGGCCAGACTCATGCCTCCTTTGGGGGCCATCCAGGTTTCATTTTTGTAGAAAATGTCTGAGGATGGCTGCACGATGGCTGCACATGGGCACTGCAGCCTCACAGCGAGAAGGTCAACAGTTTGAATCCCGGTTCAGGTTCAGGCAAAGGTGAGCCTCTCTGTGTGGAGTTTGCTCGTTCTCCCCGTGCAGAAGTGGGTTCTCTCTAGGTTCCTCCCAGAGTCCAAAATCATGCTCACTATTGATTGGTGATTCTAATTTGTCTGTAGGTATGAGTGTGTACGTGAAAGGTTGTCTGTCTCTATGAGTTAGCACTGCGATTGACTGGTGACCAGTCCAACCTAAGACAACTGGGATAGCCACTCGTGAAAAATGAATGAATAAATGAATGAATGTCTGAGGGTGATGGTGTTGTATGTCAGCCAGGTGTGCAGATTCATGCTGTGAAATGAGTCACTGCTTTGGATCCAGGTTTACAAACCCACCTTGAGGGCCTTCAGAGGGTCACTGATTTCAGACATTTACAAGGATTTATGTCTTTGTGTGCACACTCCTCCTGTGTGGTTTATCTGAGGGGATCAGTAACGTGAGAAGCTTCCTCGGACAGAGTGAGGGATCAGAATAAGATTTAGTACTCTCACCATCTTTTGTAGTTTAGATCTTTGAACAATCTCATTAATATGAATTTTTCTTCTGTCTGTCTTTGGTACATCATAGAGTGCAGAGTCTTGAGTTCATATACCATTCTAGGTTGTAGCTTTGTGAAACCCCTGACGTTAAGATTTCACTGAATGCATCATTTTTTTGAGCTCAGAATATGCATCTTCAGAGAGACTGAAAAAATGTCTGCACTGTGTGTGTCATGCTTGTTGTGTATCTGTACATGCCTGACTGTGTCCCTGCAGCCTTGCACCCATGCAGACATGCTAACTCGTTAGCAGCTTCTCACTCCACGGTTCCAAAAAAGGAGGTGCTATCCAGGTGGCAATCCCACGATGCACTTCTCCCCAGTGGGTGTTAATGGTCACTGTCAGTAACAACCTCATCAGGGGAAAAAATGACTAAAACTGCAGTCTCTTTGAGAAGAGGGTTGTACCCTTTTTCTCTTTCTCTGAGTCAAATTTCAGTGATTAAATCGTGTGAATAAATCATTATTCAAACATTAGCTGTTATCGTATTCGAGTGATGGAGTCACCCATACCTGAGGCTTTGAAATGGTTGATTCACATTAGAAAAGAAAATAAGACATTGGAAGAAAATAATGGTGGCTCGGTATAAATTTTGACCCTCTAACACATTGCTGTTTCAGTTTTGAATATCTGACTTGGCAAATTCAGTGAAGCATCACGACAGGAAGTAAACAGGAAACAGACAGCGTCAGAAAGTCACAAGGCTTCTTTTGATGACGACAATGAAATTTTCATACTGAGTTCTTAGTCAGTTTAACATAATGAAATGAAAAAAAATCAAGTTTAATGACACTCTCAGTAATACTGACAGTTATTTTACAAACAGATCAGACAAAGCTAAACTGAAAAATGAGTTCTGTCGTGCTTTTTTGTTTTCTTTGGGGAACTGCAAATTAATATCATACAATGATCGATTGAAACACACATCATCAAAGAGAAGTTTGACAGAAATGGCTTCCGCCTGAAAAAAAAAAAAAAAATCAGTGCAAATAAATTCATCAAGTTATTCTTCTAAGTCTTTAGGAAGGTGAACTGTTGTGAAACATGTAGGGCAACAACCCAGGTTTTGTTGAAAACTGCAGGAGAAGAATGGGGGGAGGAGGAGGAGGAGGAGGAGGTGCAGATTCTGCCTCCTCACATCTCTGTTGACAGACTTCTAAATAATTACTGGAAGAAAGAAACAGACAAACACATTAGTTTCAGTCTCACTTATAATCACTCTGTTTGTGTGTGTGTGTGTGTGTGTGTGTGCAGCCAAAATTAGCGGTGTTGGTACTTTGTTAACCAGACAGAGTGAGACTCACTCTCTGCTTCTCTTTCTTCTGGGTCTCTGTGTGATAGCTGGTTTTGATCAGTGATAACAGCCTGTAGATGTGAGGACAGATTCAACTGAACAATCTGATGATGAATTAAATGGATTGAAGATGATTAGCAACCATTTTGAACAAATGTTTTTTTCTATGACTATCAATCAAAAGACAAATAGTATCTAGTTCCAGATTTTGAAGTGGTTTGACCTGGTATAGCTATCAAATAGCTGCAGCCTGTCTGTCTATTCAGGATGAGAAGCTGACTGGAATGAACACGTAAAGGTGCAGTAAGACTCTAGTGATTCGGCCTTATCATGTTACTTACTTTGTCTTTGATCTGGTCTGAATTTGCAGTGAAAGCCTGCTTGACTTTCCAAAGTGCCTTTCTCTTTTAAACTCATTGATACACTCAGTAATACTATTGTGTTTACACATTTGAAGGTTTTCTACCCCTCTTTTGTTTAACTATCACGGCCTTGACTCAGCTGGGAATTCCCATTTTATTATTTTTTTGAGATCCCTGACTGCTCAGCCCTTTCATTGAGGAGCAGGATCAGTACCTGCATAGAGGCTAGGCTTTATGGGTTAACTCTGTCATAGAATTACTACTCTCAAACCCAAACAATCTCAGTTTACATGCATGCTGTTTTTCAGAGCTCTACTATGATGTGGGAAATCATGCATACTGTACATTTTCTTCCGGATGCTGTGTTAACATATCTACTGGCAATGCTACTTTTATGAATAGGGACATTTCAGGAGATAGACTGCAGTGTCACATGCACATACACAATGTTCTGTGTGTGCTGGATGTCTTTGGCCCAGACTCTCTTGGTTACAGGCTGCTGATGCTTTGCTGGTTTAAGTGGTCATCTGTTTTCAGCAAATTTTAAACAGAACTGGTGGAATTTACCTGAGCACCACTTTCACTTCCCCATCGACCCCATGAACCCACTGCTATATAACTAATGTATGAGGCTCTTCCTGTACAGGTGCATGTGGTGTGAATGTGAGTGAGTGTGTGCGTACTTGCAGCTATTTTTAATTTTGTCCAAACCACAGAGTTTCACAAAGACCAAATGTGTAATGTCAAACTGTGGTTGCTTTTTCAGCAGAAACACATTTTTTTCAGCTCTTTTTCAGTTTTTTTTTTTTTTTCAGCTCCCTCTCCCGTTTGAGTAGAGGATGAATTCATGAGGGGGAATTTCATTTTGTTTCACTTCTAGAAGACAGTTATGAGTCAGGTGACAAAAATAGAAAATCATGATAGAGGATCATTCAGTTTGATATTAACCATATTGGTTCATATTCAGAGGCATTTACAGGCTGTTTTGACAAATTTTTGAGAATTCAAAGTTCAACCCTTCAACAGAGGCATGTGGAAAAACTGACTAACTCAAATGACCAAAGCCCTCAATGAAAGCATATTTAACTTGGTTTTAAACTTCCACTTTCCAAGATGCCAGAGAGAAACAAAACAAGCAGAAGCACAAAATCAGAACCAAACAATAATTCAACCTGTTAAGAATTGATGTCAAATGTGTTGGTCTTTTTGAAGTACTTTTCAAACTGGCTAACTTTAAGTCCAATATACTATTCTCTTTTTTCTCAAGTTAGGTTTCCTCCATCTCTTAAGCAAATATCACTGCTTCTATTAAGGATTTTTTTGACCCATTTCCCTCTGTCAGAATCACTGATAGATCAGGGCCTTTTAACCAAATACGTTTGAGAGTGAGTAGTGGGGTCAAACTCTGAACAAAGTTAACAGCTAACTAGGCTTTTAAAAAATTTCAGATCCATGCCTCCCTCAATTGAAGACACCCCTCTCTTTAAATTTTGTTCTGCTGCTTAGTCTATAGAAGCAGTTGTCACCTTTCATTGGTCTGATTCCTATTTTGTATAGTGAAGTGAGTGAACCTCAGTGTTTTTTTTTTTCCCTTGAGGTATCAGCAGGAGGACCGTGACTGGAGGACGAGAGCGGAGGAAGAGCTGATAGCAGTCGAACCCCTCTGGCTCGAAGCTCAGTCATGTTTACACTTGACGACAGGGCACCATGAAAGAGCGAGGAGAGGCGGAAGATAAAAGGGGAAAAAGAAAGAAAGAAAGGAGGGGAGGAGGAGATGAAGCGAGAGGGAGGGAGCAGAGAGGGGCAGTTAGGTGAGTGAGAGAGGAGACGAAAGGGAAGGAGGGATACAAAAAGAACGGCTGTTTTTAGTGTTGATGAGATCAGAGAAAGGCCCGAGGTAAACATAACCTTCTACTCTCAGAGGGTGCTGGCATGGACTATAATGAAGGAAGTCATGGCATGTACTGACACACAGTTGACTTTGTAACATTAACACTAAATTGAAGCAAGGAGACAGCAGTCCTTCAACTTTAAACCCTTGAAACTTGAACCTATTGATACTTAGATATTTGATTTATGGAGTTACAAGTTGGTTTATTATTTTGGAGCAATAAGTTATTGATGCATGACATATTCAGGGTGTGACGAAGTGTAGGCATGTTACAACACTGAAAACAGGTGGATCAGATTTTTATCTAAAACCGTATTTGGGATGGGCAATGGTTGTTGAATAACTCAAAATTTCTATAAAATTCAAAAGGCTTGTGCTTCTTATTTTTAAATTCTTTACTTCTATTACAGAGCTGAACTTCACTGTAGTCACTGTAACACGTTTGAAAGCGCTTTGATAAATGCATCGATTTAGAGACGAGGAAAATGTGTTAATTTCCGTTCAAAATAAACAAAAAACCCCACCTACTACTAGAAATCCTGGTTGTTGATTCAGATTTTTTCTGGCTTTTTGGGAAAGAAAGTATATGAAAAAGCTTATTTTCTGATGTTTTTCTGCATGAATTTAGGGGAAAATGATGCCCCATAGAGAGACAACACGGATCTAAAAGTACAAGAAGTTTTTTGCACTGCCATCAGTAATGAGGGAAGTAGGAAGGATTTTTGTGTTTATCCTTGGACTGATTGAGGGAGAAATTGGCCACTTTGCTTATGTTGACAGAAAATACAAGATAGAAAGATGGAATACAGAAGGAAAAAGGAATTGAGCAGCGTTTTTTCCTTTTTTTAAAATTTTGTTTACCTGTTAATTAAAAGCAGATGTCAAGGTACAATTCTCAGAGCTTGTTTAACGCAGCACAACAGTTTCCTGATCTACTCTCTGCACTTGTTGAGAGACCACTGTGCTTCTCCTCATCTAACCCACTGGACTTTCTCCAGTTTCACAAATCTGCTGTTCTCTCTCTGCACATCTTATCCTCTCTTACTCTCTCTCTCTGTCTGTATGATTAAGCTTGATCGTCCCTGTGCTTGTGTTAGCTCTAAGCTGGCAGGTGTGTACGAGATAGAGCTTTATAAAGCCAACAAACACAAAAACCTCCATGGAGAGAAAGAAGCCTTAATTGAATTGTCAAACACAAATCTACCCAGAGACTCACTTTGACTTAAACTCTTTTTAAAAACTGCCTGTCTGTAGGACTGTCTTACTGCCTCATCCTAAACCTGCCTGTCTGACAAAGCATTGACTTTTAAGCAGATTCAGGATGTGAACAGGGACAATCAATCAGCTTTCTCAGAGGGAGTTGCTTAATGTTTTGAGGAGTGCTATCAAATGATTAAAATTTTTTAACAGATTAATCACAGGGTTGTTGTGGATTCATTTCCATTAACCATGATTAAATATCATTCACTTGTAATTAATATTAATCACATTTCATTTTGCATAAGCAGGGAGCCTCCAGAAAGAAGTGAATGTATATGTGCTTAGTTTACACATTAAACACCTTTAACAGTTCATGAAACTTTTCTATGTCTTACCAAACAATTACCCACATTAATGTGGCCTCGTTTCTCCCCTGTCAGCCAGCTAAGACGAACTAACTTGTTGACACTGTTTGAGAGGACAGCTGACCGTTTCTTATTTACAATGTTGCCTGCAACTGAGAATACAGTGGTTGCAGGAGTGATGGGATATTTGCAGGCCAGTAGTGCCAGCTTGTCATGAAGGTGAATGAGCTGACCACCACTCCAAGGGACGGTCTGTTTACCAATGACAGGCTCTGCCAACGTGTTGTGTAACGTCTCCCATAACGAGTTGGTTGGTTCTGCTGCCTGTCACTACTGGACAGACTACCCAAAATGTTTTGCCGGAGGTGTTTTAGGAATTTTGAGTCATTTTGCGCTGCAGATGGATTAATTGGGTGAAAATCTTTATTTTGAGTGGACTGTAGAGTTTGGGTAACCTGACAAGCCAGACGGACAGTTTCATATATCTGTCACGGAGATACACTGCCTGGCCAAAAAAAAAGTTGCCACCTGGATTTAACTAAGCAAATAGGTACGAGCGTTCTATTGGATAATTACTACATGGGCGATTATCTTTCAGCTGGCAACAACTTATTTAACCCCAACTGGTGCAATGAGCTGCTTCTCATTTCCTAAACAACCATGTCGAAAGACACATCTCGTGGTCATGGAAAAGATGTTAGTCTGTTTGAGAAGGATCAAATCATCAGCATGCATCAAGCAGAGAAAACATCTAAAGAGATTGCAGAAACTAAAATTGGGTTAAGAACTGTCCAACGCATTATTAAAAACTGGAAGGATAGTGGGGACCCATCGTCTTCAAGGAAGAAATGTGGCCGGAAAAAAATCCTGAATGATCGTGATCGGCGATCACTTAAGCGTGTGGTGAGATCAAATCAAAGAAAAACAACAGTAGAACTCAGAACCACTAATCAGTGAGGCTAACCAGAAAAAAAGGCTTCAACTTGCTAGGGTGCATAAATATTGGACTCTGGAAGAAGGTCATGTGGTCTGATGAGTCCAGATTTACCTTGTTCCAGAGTGATGGGCGCATCAGGGTAAGAAGAGAGGCAGGTGAAGTGATGCCCCCATCATGCCTAGTGCCTACTGTACAAGCCTATGGGGGCAGTGTTATGATCTGAGGTTGCCGCCATTAGTCAGGTCTAGGTTCAGCAACAGTATTTGCTCAAAGAATGAGGTCAGCTGACGACCTGAAGATACTGAATGACCAGATTATTCCATCAATGGATTTTTTCTTCCCTGATGGCACGGGCATATTCCAAGATGACAAAGCCAGGATTCATCGGGCTCAAATTGTGAAAGACTGGTTCAGAAGCATGAGACATCATTTTCACACATGGATTGGCCTCCACAGAGTCCAGACCTTAACCCCATTGAGAATCTTTGGGATGTTCTGGAGAAGGCTTTGCGCAGCGGTCAGACTCTACCATCATCAATGCAAGATCTTGATGAAAAATTAATGCACCCTGGATGGAAATAAATCTTGTGATATTGCAGAAGCTTATCGAAACAATGCCACAGCGAATGCGTGCCGTAATCAAAGCAAAAGGCTGTCCAACAAAATATTAGTGTATGACCTTTATTTTTGGCGGTGGCCAGGCAGTTTACGTCTCCAGTCAAGTCACTGTCAACTTACAATGGATCAGCTCTGTCAGGTTGTGGCATCTTATTTTTACCAAATGCTGTGACCCATCAATTCAGCGTTTGGCTAATCGGGACAGGAAGTTGTGCTTAGAAACCACCTGAAATTGCTTCGTGACTTTCAAAATAATACAAACCGTGTTGAGACCAGATCCTATTTAACTTGACTACAACAACAAATGGAGACGAGTGGAGCCAGGCCAAGAGTCAACGAGTTTTAGGTTTTACTGCCCAACATGAATGAAGAGAGCCCCATCAGTAGAGTGGGAAGCGTGGGGGCTTCTTGGTCTTGCGACTCGACCTGTCAGTCATGCAGACATTGTGAGTTGAGGAATGCAGTCAAAACGCTATGGAGTGAAGCCAGGCCACATCTGGTGTAGTGGGTCATTAATCATCACTTATTGTTCAAAGGTTTCTGGATATTATAATTTTAACAGAAAACTCAAAGTGCTTTCACCTCTGTGTACAGGTGTAAATCTTAGAGCCTTGTGCAAGTGAAACTTTTGGTGGTGTTGCATCTTTAATGTATCTGCTTGCCGTGTATTTGACTGCATAGGACTGCAAAGCTTGTCCTATCTTTCCCACAGACAGGTTTGCATTTTAATTGTTCACCAAACACATAATGTTGCAGTAGTGCTTTCAAATACTTTATATTTTTGCACAGGGGAAACAAAAACTTGTAGTTGGAAAATCAGTCCAATGAGACCTCACGTTGAAATTTGTAACGAGACACCACACTAATATGACTACACACTTAGACTTACACTTTTGGTCTTCTTTTCCTTTACATAGATGACGGTGTATAGGAATCAGAAAGAGAGCAAGAGCAGAGTGACTTGTAGTGGATGTCAAAATCTAAAATCAGGTTGCCTTCATTTGTCTTAAGCTAAATCAGCATCCTTGACATAAGCATTATTTGGCACTCCTGTGTCTTGTTTTTGGCAATGTATTCTGATTCCAGTGTTTAACAAAGTTCATTTATGTCAATCTCACAGGGAATTGGTTTAAGTTTGACATCTCTTTTTCAGTAGCAAAAAATTGATTTTCTGTAGAGAAGTTGTGGAAGGATGAAATTGAGCTTTAATGAGAAGTGTAGCATCAAAGACAAGCAGTTTAAGTCAAATATGAAGTTGTTTTGTCAACTAAGGACCACTCAAAGTATTAATTGTTGCATTTCATCACTCCACAGCATGTTGCCGTTGAATCAGTAACTACTTAAGTACTGTTTCTGTGTCTTTTTCTCATTCTGCTCACAACTAGTTTCCAGTCTGCCTTTGGCTTTGCGCCTTTATCTGAATTGTTCTCACTTACTCTTTATAAAAAGTTTTGCTAACTTGAGTGCTTAATAGCTTCCGAGCAGTTTGCACACAGATTTTTTTCTTTTTTTCTTTCTCTCTTTTTTTTTGTTACTTTCCTTTTGTTCCTCTGGTTGTGATGGTGTGCAGAGATCTAAAGCCACAGTTGGCTCGACTTCACATGGGCCTGTGTGGAGAGACGAGGGGGTTTGTCAAAGGAATCGCCTGCACCACAGAGATGGAAAAAATAAATAAAGAAAAGAAAACAAAAAGGAACAGCCTTCTTATTATCAATAATAA